>JAKGUB010000326.1:9650000-9827500 GCA_026261675.1 Hippocampus mohnikei
AGATTTCATAGCCCGCCGCGGAAATCAAAGCAGTCCGCGGAACAGGGGGATGTGTGCAGAATATTAAATTTACATGTTGGCTTTGTTGAGCCTGCAAGTTGTGATGAGCAATTCTGATTTTTGGGGTGTTAAATTCAATCGTTCTATGGATTCATTCACACTACGAAAACAAATATGAACGAAACACGTCCGTGATGTGACACATAGCACGCCGTCAAGTAACCTACACAAAAGACTACATCACGTGACAGTGTTTACGGAAGTAAATATGGTTCAGCATGTCGTGGCTCTTCTTTTTATCATCTCCTATCTGCAGATGAGCAATGCGGGAGCAGGTTGAAATATTTTGGGGGAAATGAGGCGAGGCTTTTTGATCTCATTTCATGGAGACGTCTACGAAAGGAGACGATGGTGATTCATGCTATCTGCTTTTGAAACCAAATAATCTTTTTTGCAGAGGCATTCTGAATTTTTAAAAAAAGTTCCTACATTAGGTGTGATTGGTTTCTTTGCTGTCAGGTTTATCCAATGTGACACTCAGGAATAAAACACAAAGAGGAGACAGGAGACTCAATTCTGGTACCAGGAGGGAACGAGGAGAAGCGTTAGGTTTCAGTTCTCCGCACGTCACCCCTGACGATCTCCTCCTTCACCACCTTATTTATTGGGAAATCTACTACATAGGTGTGTCCAACCTAAAGGGTGGGGGCTGTTGGAGACACACTGAACTTGTTTGACTATGTGTGTGTATGTGAGTGTAAATTACGTACATGTGTGCCATTGTTGTAACAAAAACATCCCGTTGCAGCTGGTGTTGATGGCTCCATCCACAGTTGAACCTTGCTTCAGTTTAGTCTGTAAAACTTATCTCATTCCAACCACGTCCTCGAAAGGGTGGTTGGGTTCCTGAGATAAGTTTAGTCTGTAAAACTTCTCCATAACCTTTCACACAGTGCACTAAGCATTCATAAGTATATACGTGAGCATATAATGAATAAAAGGATTATAAATGTGAATGTTAATCATACACATTTATAATCAAGCATTATATCTTTATTAAAAGCATAAGCGTTCTTCAATTAATGATTGCAGGCATAAGCGTTCTTCTTTGCGAGCATAATCAATCAATCAATAATAATGTAACATTAATAATAACACTAATAATAAGCGAATGTATGATAACTAAAATAATCAACCTATCATTTGCGTTTTGGATATCTTGAAAAGAACTACAGTATATAAAAACAATTTATTGTAATTATTATTGGTAGTCTCCATGGAAGTTACCAGAGGTGGAAGCCCAGCAAGAAGAACACTGCAGGACTAAGTAGGTAAGCCCACCATGTGCAATTTACAGCACGCCATAGCATCGAATTGCAAACCGTGATGCTAGGCTCATAACCACAACCTAGATAGCTTATCGTTCTTCCAATCCCGATGGGTCTCATCTCCATTCAATGTCCGGACGTTTGGGCATAATATACATCTTTCCCACAACCTCCTCTACCTCCAACCCTTCAAGCACCTGCATCCCCTCAGATAAGTTACCTCAGATAAGCACTTGGGGAAAATGATTACTTTGTCAAATTGATGAAAAATAAATACTTTTTTTCATGTTTTATTTAATATATTTTGCTTAATAATTTTACTTGTCACAGAAAAAATACATATTTCTTTTGGGATTTTCTAAAATTACTTCACAGTTGACCTTTGAGGTTCAGCCATTGTCAATACATATTCTTTTTTTTTTTATTCACACATTTTTGCCCAATTGAGAATGTGGATCCTCGCTATTATTTAATAAATATTAGAAACGCTTCATAAAAGACAAGCCATTTAGTTGCATACAAACAACAAAGAAAGAACGAACGAGTCAACAAACCCAAGCCAATGAAAACATCTTTGGTGGATGTAATTACCAATGCATAAATACTGCAGCCTTCGAGACTCCATTTGTCTCCTGTGATGTGTGCTTTTAATGGTTTTAAGCAATTACTGTACATCATTGATAGACAATTCCATACATTGCTGGGATGATATATTATTTATGCAAATGCATGTATACAGCTCATACTACTTCTCCATTGAAATGTAAATTTCCCCTGGGCTATCCATAATGAATCCTTTTGGGAATTGTCATTTTTAAAAAACCCAACATTTTACTCATAGGTTCAATTCTTTTTCATTGGTTGATGTGAGCAAAAAGATTGTTCAAACATTAACTGTAAGCTAACTACTGTAAAGGTATCACGATCATGGTGGTATATATTGTGAATAATTCAGTGGCAGGCAGTGCATTTCAAAACTGGGCCTTCAGTGGGGGCTTAAGGGACTCAATCCACCTCTTGATCCTACCACTAACATATCGTGAAATAATGCACAAAAGCAAAATCTATCTATGCGTAGTATTACAGAGAGGGTCGTTTTACATGTTTGAGGCTTAATATCATTATTGCTAAAGCGAGAAACCCTCTCCTTGGATGAGGGATGACGACGACTCTCAGGTTCTGAACCAAACCGAATAATGTTCTGGATTCCAGAACTGCAGGCAAGAAAAGAACAAACTGAAATCGGCAAATCGCTGGTCTCAGGGAGCCAGAAGAAAAAAAAATGCACAAAACAAAAAGCTCTTGCAAAGGCAAGGTACAAGAGAATACTGAGAATACACAACCGAAATATGACAAGTCCAGTCATGTGAAACCAAAGATCAAGGTCAATATAAAGGAATAATGAAAATGCAAAGTTCTACGACAAAATGAGAATCACTATGAAAGATATCGAGAGATCTAGAATACAAGACTTGAAGCGCAACAGCGAGCAAGGACACTAATCCGAAAATAGACAAGATAGCTTGGTAGTTTTCAAATACATGGCCGGCTTGATTGGTAAACGCCCAACAGGTGCGCCTGCTGGAGGGAAGCGCCCTTCACTCCAGCTGCAACTGAAACACAATCAAGACAGAACATGACAGCGACTAAAATGTAATTGTGACATATGAAGTTTCGGGCCGATACTTCTGTGCATCTTTTAAACTTGTTTTAAAACACATTTTTATTATTTGCCTTTCGACTCGACATTGTTTTAGTGTTTTATTTTGTTTATTGAGTTAATGTTATTCATGTATTGTTTTACCTGTGACTGTTTTTAATATGTCTGTTTTTTACTTGATGTCTAGTGCTTTGTTTGAAGCTGTGCTTGCTTTGAAAGTGCTCTATAAAAATAAAAATAAAAAGATGAGTCGAATTGTGTAAAAAGTGTTACTTCAAATATTGTTACGTTTATTTTCAAAGAGAGATTGGTAACAAAAAAAATGGATACAATATCTTAACTTTTCTAAAAGGTCCCCAGGCCTTGAGTTTGAAGCCTGTGCTCTGAATTGTTAAAAAAGGTTCATGTATGAGGATTAATAATTGTCTCTATAGTTAGCGAGCAATCCAGAGTGTAACCTACCTCTCGATTAAAGTCAGGTGGGATATGAGTTTGCAAAGTGTAATGATGATGAGCCTTACACAAATTGTAGAGGTGGATCATATTTGTGCAGTTGATATTGATGTTATGAACGGAATTACAACATGTACTCATTTTTTTCTAAATCAACATTTTTGAGGCCTATAATTATATAAAATGTCCATTAAGCATCATGAATCTGCACATTTTGTGTATGAGGATTATATTGTATGAATACCATCGACTGCTTTGATTAATTTCCTTTGTCATCTTGCCCCTGTAGTGCTTCAACACGTCTTTATCCGCTATATAAGAGGCATCATTGGTCCTTATGCATCCCCAACCCCCTCACCCAGTCTTTAATTCACAGCCACACAAGATAAGAAAAGCCTGCGGCATAGCAGCCAGCCAGAAGAAGAATACTGAATAAAGAGCAACGCAAACACAAAATAAACAGATTTCAAAGCACTTTTATATCAAGACATCAAACGTCCCAGTTGATGAAACAACATGCAGCAGCTCGCATTAATTGACACCCTGACAACCTCAAACTTAGGATAAGAAGAGAGAGCCGGCCCAACTTGGATGGAAGACAAGGATGAGGGGACAGAGATATGAAAGACAGATCAGCCTGAACTAACAATAATAATGCAGTGACAGAAGAACTTAATTTTGGCAGACAGCCGGCGCTTTTATCAAATTGTATGCCTTGAACTACACCTTGATTAATTATTTAATAAGACGGCCTGCTCTTTTGCTCTGGCCCTCATTTGATGCACAAATTTCTTTCTGGTGACAGATAGAGGACCATTATGCCTATAGTACTAAAATCAGGCTTTTTATAGTTTGGACACAATTTTTTTTTTTTAATTTGAGCAGTTTTTATATCATTTTGACTTGTGCTTTTCAAATTGATTGATTGAAATATTGACTTTAAAACAAACATACCGGTAAAACATTAAAAGCAACATCATTAACATGCTCACGCTACTCCCTAATCTCTTTTATATTATGACCTAAATCAATTTATATCTAATTTCTATATGATTTTTGTTATATATATATAGTATATATATTTGTATTTGAATTTGAACTTGACTTTTATTTGGTCTCCCGTAGGAGAAACTTGTCTCGGGGGACAGGCCCCCATGCTGCTACATGCATTGGGCAATACATACCACATGCAATACACAACATACACTGGACAATACATGCAGTATAGATCACTTTATACTCTACACGCGTTGGACAATACATTACAGGCATATGCACACCCCACACTGCCCTCACGTCCTCCTGCTTGTCTGTTTGCCTCCCTCTAATTGTTAATTAAGCTCATTCATAGCCTGCGGTATGAATGAGTTTTTCTTTCGATTTAGTTTGCAGAGAGTAGTCCTATATCTACTTCCTGAGTTGAGGAGCTCGAATTGGGAGTGTAGCACATGGGAAGGATTGTCTAAAATGTTGTTGGCCTGTTGAAAAACGGACTGGACATATATGTGCTGGGAAGCAGGGGGTGGGGGCTGCCCGATTACCTTCCCTGCTGTCTTAACCAAGTTGGTTATCCGAGCTTTAGTTTTAACAGTTACTTTCCCAAACCAACTGGTTATTCCAAAGCGCTGGACTGACTTGATGGTTGCTCTATAAAAGATTAACAAAATGCTTCTGCCAACTCAAAATATTCTCAGATGTCGCAAGAAATAAAGGCGCTTATGGATCCTCAAACAGACATTTGATACGTGTGTCTGCCAGTGACGCCTGCTATCCATATACATCCCCAAGTATTTGTAAGAGGAGACCTGCTTGATGTTCGAGCCATTTAAGGCCCTGTCACACCTTGACGATTCAGCCAGCGTATGCCGACGTTCAGATTTTCCCTAAAACGCTGGCATACGCTGAATTATCGATTTTTTTTTCAATTTTGGGCGTATACATAGCGCATTCATAACGGGCTGGACGTATACATAACGTATCAGTAAATTATATAGAACGTTTCGATAACTTATAGATAACTTATTCCAACGAATGCCTAGCGTGTTGCCGGCGTACACAACTTATGCCCAACGATAGTCTAATTTATGCATAGCGTGCAGCAGCGTATTGCCGGCGATCACGTGGCGTAGTCTATAAAAGGCTGGCGCTCGACGTTTCAAGCCCCTGTCACACCTTGACGATTTAGCCAGCGTATGTCGACGTAGGAAAAATTTGGCAAATACGCTGGCGTCACGTCGAATTAAGCTATGGGTAAGTTTTGTATACGTAACAGCACGCTGAAGCACGTTGGTATGCGTCGAATCGTCGAGAAATTTTAAGCATGCTTAAAATTTCTCGTCGTATGTCAGCGTATGGCTATACGTCCGTATATGCAGGCCATAAGTAATAGGTAAGTTATGCGATCGTTGCACACGTTCAAACACGTTAAGTGTAGGTTACTCATAAGTCCAAATACGTCGAGAATACCTACTAGCTGTTCTCCAACATCCGTGCCTTCGAACTTGCGCTTGGACATGCTGACCAGGCTGTCACGCACGTAGTTGGCGAAGGCTGCAGTGGCTGTGATGGGATGAGCCTCTGCGAGACCTTTGATGAGCTCCCAGACTTTTCTTTGCCATGACGCTGATGTTGTTTGGTTTATTAATGACACAAGTCATAATGGCGTTTGATTGCTGCTTTAATAGCGTGAATAGCAACTCACAGTAACGATGGCAAGCCGCACCTTGCCTCTTGGGTTATACCATTTTAACTAGACCGGGGGATAGTCCCCAAACAGATGTTGGTACTGCAATGTCTAGTGCAGTTATGATTTGAAACGTCGAGCGCCAGCCTTTTATAGACTACGCCACGTGATCGTCGGCAACGTCGAGCGCCAGCCTTTTATAGACTACGTCACGTGATCGTCGGCAATACGCTGCTGCACGCTATGCAGCAGCGTATTGCAGTTCGAAAGGCACGGATGTTGGAGAACAGCTAGTAGGTATTCTCGACGTATATGGACTTATGAGTAACCTACACTTAACGTGTTTGACGTGTGCAACGATCGCATAACTTACCTATTACTTATGGCCTGCATACGGGACGTATAGCCATACGCTGATATACGACGAGAAATTTTAAGCATGTACTCGACGCATTTCCGGCGTATACCAACGTGCTTCAGCGTGCTGTTACGTATACAAAACTTACCCATAACTTATTCGACGTACGCCAGCGTATTTGCCAAATTTTTCCTACGTCGGCATACGCTGGCTAAATCGTCAAGGTGTGACAGGGGCCTTACAGAGATGGTTCTATGGTCTCCAATTGATTTAGTGTCAGACACCATTTCCTCAGTTTTTTTCCACATTTATGGTTAGATGGTGCTCATTACACCAGTCAACAAATGTGTCAATCCTGTCACAGTGACTACTAATGCCAGAGTCACCCGTGAGCAGACTAAGGACAGCTGTAACATCTGAAAACTTTACGATATACTGATTTGGTTGGGAGCTAACACAGTCATTTGTAAATAGGCTGAACAGAAAAGGTGAGCTCGCGCAACCCTGGGGGGGCCCCCGTGTTACTTATGACCTCATCTGGAAATACAGAGTTAAATCTCAGACGCTGTGGTCTTTTGAATAAGAAGGAGTATATATATATATATATATATATATAACCGCTTGATCCTCACTAGGGTCGCGGGGGGTGCTGGAGCCCATCCCAGCTGTCTCCGGGCAGTCGGCGGGGGACACCCTGAATCGGTTGCCAGCCAATCGCAGGGCACACAGAGACAAACAACCATCCACGCTCACACTCACGCCTAGGGACAATTTAGAGTGCTCAATCAGCCCCGCCATGCATGTCTTTGGAATGTGGGAGGAAACCGGAGCACCCGGAGAAAACCCACGCAAGCCCGGGAAGAACATGCAAACTCCACACAGGGAGGCCGGAGCTGGAATCGAACCCGGTACCTCTGCACTGTGAAGCCGATGTGCTAACCACTAGACTACCGGGCAGCCCATATATATATATATATATATATATATATATATATATATATATATATATATATATATATATATATATATGGCGGCTGGATAGCTCAGTTGGTAAGGCATCGGTTTGGCATACGGGAGACGGTGGTTCGAATCCCGCTTGGGGCAAAAATGAGCACATAACACCATCCAGTGTGGGTCCTTGGGCAAGATCCTTCACGCTAATGCCTACCTCATACAATGATGAGAGACAATAAAATGAATGACATGCCGGCTCAGACGTCGCCCGGCCAAACAAGGTCTGCGTCAGGTGCTGGGGAACCAGAGCACCTTGATGAAAAATGGGCTACTGGAACAAAGCGGAGATGGGCGAGATGCGATAACATGGCTCTGTTGGAATGCTACTACTCAAGCAACCCTAGTCAGAGGGGTTACATGCAGAGAATGCAGGCTGAATGGTTACTTCGAAACCCACAGTCACGGTTGACCACGAAACAACTAGTAACTCAGTGTTCCAACATCCACAAACGGCAATTGCTGTCACAACTTGAGATTGAAGAGGTACAACGCAGGTTCCATGGTGAAGGGCCCCAGGCTGCCAGATCAGAGGAGGAGGTCATACCAGAGATTGGGAGGCAAGCCCCAATGAATGCAGATGATGAGATTGGGAGGCCAGCACCAATGAATGAAATGCTGAGCAAGGCAGCAACTGACCTGAAAGCTAAGATCATGGCGAGGATGAAAGCTGGGCAACCTAGAAACCGATTACAACGGCTATGTGAAGTACCACCTGAAAGTCTCATGGAAAGTGTGAATGCAGCACTGAGGCGATTCCTACCACAACGATCACGAAACCAATGAGCTGATATACGCTTCAGCATCAGTGATCCTAGAAACCCTTGGCTATCGGAGCAACTATGAGACACGTTACCCACCATGGAAAAGACGGTTGGAGGCTAAGATCAAAGCGGCTCGGAAAGATGTGAGTCAATTGACGGAGGCCCAGAGAGGTGTGATGAAAAGGCCGATACCTGAGAGGTACACCCAGATGACCATACCTGAAGCACTCGAAACTGCCAAACAAAGGCTCCAAGCCTTGTCCAGTCGCCTAAAGAGGTACACGAAAGAGAATGAGGCCAGGCGAATAAACAGGCTGTTCGCAACACAACCTGCGAAAGTGTACGCTCAGTGGCAGGGTCCTAACAGCAGAGCTGACCCACCAAGACTGGAAACTGAAAGGTACTGGAAAGGAATATGGGAGAGGAGGTTGCACATAACAGCAGTGCACAATGGCTGGTGACCCTGAGAGAGGAGCACAGCAACCTCCTGAGCAGAACCCAGTTACCATAACAGTGGCAGACATACAGGAAAGAGTCTCAGATATGAAAAACTGGACAGCACCAGGCCCGGACATGGTCCACACCTACTGGCTAAAGAAACTCAAAGCACTCCATGAGCGCCTAGCAACACAAATGAACCAGTTGCTGAAGGATGGGACTCACCCAGGATGGCTAACTGAAGGGCGAACGATCCTGATCATGAAGGATCCCTCAAAGGGTACAGTCCCATCCAACTATCGGCCAATAACCTGTCTCTCCACAACATGGAAGCTCATGTCAGGCATCATTGCGGCTAAGATAAGTGGACACATGGATCAATACATGAGCGAAGCACAGAAGGGCATTGGTAGAGATACCAGAGGAGCCAAACATCAGCTCCTGGTTGACAGAACAGTCGCACAAGACTGCAGGTCCCGACATACCAACCTGTGCACAGCCTGGATTGATTACAAGAAAGCCTACGACTCGATGCCACATACATGGATCACTGAATGCTTGGAGTTGTATAAGGTGAACAGGACCCTAAGAGCCTTCGTTGCGAACTCGATGAGGATGTGGAAAACCACACTTGAAGCCAATGGCAAGCCACTTACCCAAGTGTCCATCAAATGTGGCATATACCAAGGTGATGCACTCTCCCCACTGCTGTTCTGCATAGGACTGAACCCCCTAAGCCAAGTAATCACCAAGACAGGCTACGGATACCGCCTCAAAAATGGAGCTACGATCAGTCACCTCCTCTACATGGATGACATAAAGCTGTATGCTAAGAGCGAAAGGGACATAGACTCCTGATCCACACAACCAGGATCTACAGCAGCGACATCGGGATGTCATTCGGGCTTGAGAAATGTAGTCGGATGGTGACTAAGAGAGGAAAGGTAGTCCGCACTGAAGGGTCTCACTCCTGAAGGAACAATAGCAGACATTGAGGACAGCTACAAGTACCTCGGTATACCACAAGCCAATGGCAACCTCGAACTGGCAACAAGGAAAGCGGCTACGGCCAAATACCTCCAGCGGGTGAGGCAAGTCCTAAGAAGCCAGCTCAATGGCAAGAATAAGACCCGGGCAATAAACAGCTATGCCCTGCCAGTGATCAGATACCCTGCAGGAATAATCAGGTGGCCAAAGGAAGAGATTCAGACCACGGATGTTAAGACCCGAAAGCTCCTAACCATGCATGGAGGGTTCCATCCCAAATCCAGCACCCTGAGACTGTACGCAAGCCGAAAGGAAGGAGGCCGGGGACTAGTGAGTGTGAGAGCCACTGTCCAGGATGAAACATCCAAGCTCCATGAATACATCAAGGAGAAGGCTCCAACGGATGATGTACTCAGAGAATGTCTCAGACAATGGGGAACAGAGGATGAGGTGCTGGAAGAGGGCCCATCATGGGAGGACAAGCCCCTACACGGGATGTACCACCGGACCATAAGTGAAGTGGCTGATCTCAAGAAGTCCTATCAATGGCTAGAGAGGGCTGGCCTGAAGGACAGCACAGAGGCACTCATCCTGGCTGCTCAGGAGCAGGCCCTGAGCACCAGAGCCATTGAGGCCCAGATATACCACACCAGACAAGACCCAAGGTGTAGGTTGTGCAAAGAGGCACCGAGGCGATCCAACACATAACTGCAGGGTGTAAAATGCTGGCAGGGAAAGCCTACATGGAACGCCATAACCAGGTGGCTGGCATAGTCTACCGAAACATCTGTGCAGTATGGACTGGAAACCCCAAGGTCAAAATGGGAAACACCTCCCAAGGTGGTGGAGAATGACCGAGCCGAAGATCCTGTGGGACTTCCAGATCCAGACTGACAAGATGGTAATGGCGAACCAACCGGATATCGTGATCATTGATAAAGGGCAGAAGAAAGCCGTTGTAGTGGATGTAGCGGTCCCAAGTGATGGAAACATCAGAAAGAAGGAACACGAGAAACTCGAGAAATACCAAGGGCTCAGAGAGGAGCTGGAGAGAGCCTGGAAGGTAAAGGTGACAGTCGTGCCTGTGGTGGTCGGAGCACTCGGGGCAGTGACCTCCAAATTAGATGAGTGGTTGCAACAGATCCCGGGAACAACATCAGACATCTCAGTCCAGAAATGTGCAGTGCTGGGAACAGCAAGGATACTGCGCAGAACCCTCAAGCTTCCTGGCCTCTGGTAGAGGACCCGAGCTGAATGGGGACGGACACCACCCGAGGGGTGAGATGAGGATTAATAAATATATATATATATATATATATATATATATATATATATATATATATATATATATATATATATATATATATATATATATATATATATATACACACTGAGGCCCAGATATACCACACCAGACAAGACCCAAGGTGTAGGTTGTGCAAAGAGGCACCTGAGACGATCCAACACATAACTGCAGGATGTAAGATGCTGGCAGGGAAAGCCTACATGGAACGCCATAACCAGGTGGCTGGCATAGTCTACCGAAACATCTGTGCGGAGTATGGACTGGAAACCCCAAGGTCAAAATGGGAAACACCTCCGAAGGTGGTGGAGAATGACCAAGCGAAGATCCTGTGGGACTTCCAGATCCAGACTGACAAGATGGTAATGGCGAACCAACCAGATATTGTGATCATAGATAAAGGGCAGAGGAAAGCCGTTGTAGTGGACGTAGCGGTCCCAAGTGATGGAAACATCAGAAAGAAGGAACATGAGAAACTCGAGAAATACCAAGGGCTCAGAGAGGAGCTGGAGAGAGCCTGGAAGGTAAAGGTGACAGTCGTGCCTGTGGTGGTCGGAGCACTCGGGGCAGTGACCTCCAAACGAGATGAGTGGTTGCAACAGATCCCGGGAACAACATCGGACGTCTCAGTCCAAAAATGTGCAGTGCTGGGAACAGCAAGGATACTGCGTGCAGAACCCTCAAGCTTCCTGGCCTCTGGTAGAGGACACGAGCTGAATGGGGGACGGACACCACCCGAGGGGTGAGACGAGGATTTTTTTTTTTTTATATATATATCGGCACATTGGGCTTTGAAAAAAACTTGGGGGGGCGGGGGGGACATCTGAATTGTACTGTTCATACTGCATGACAAAATTCGGATACAAGTCTCCAGGGCTTGGGTGGCCAACAGTGGCCAAAATTTTCCCGAATGGCCGGTCTATTTCCAGGCCGGTCTTGGGGATCAAAATCCCCACAGTCAACGTTTATTTTTCGGCACGTGACTGCTGGCGACAACGTTCCGGCGCACGATGGCCTGTCAACAACTTTTCAACGCATTGCAGCAGCGCAAAACTAGTCCACTGTCAGTATATTAATAGTATTTGTCATCTATTGTTTTGGTATTGGCAACAGATCAGAATCCGTCAGTTGTTCTCCTTTTTTGAGCCGTCCATGTAAAGCCTGCAGGCTTCCAGTTTTTCATAATTGCTTTGAACATATCTGGCATAGCAATGGTGTTCTTAATGCTAACTCAACACGTCTGGAAAATATTCAGGCAGCCCATGTAATGCATTGTGAAATGGTTCAACAAAATCAGTAAGGATGTTGCTAAATGGCAACGTGTAGCACGGAATACAGACGGTTAGTGTGTTTGCCTCACACTTTCAAATCTTGGCCCAAAACATGTTTGTTTAGTTATTTGAAAACGAAATTGTACACGTCACTCATGAATCTAATTCAGGTGATAGAAATTGGATGAGTGGATCAACAATATTAATGTGGTGAGTGTCTGAACTTCAACTACGGACGTTTATCCATGAACTGTCAAGTTTTTTCCCCCCCTTTAAGTTGATCGAAGATGTCACCTTGTCGTTCACCTCCAATTCGACTTGTTCGAGAAAACCAGACATGAAACAAGCTGAGATAAACAAGTCCTCTCTCCTTTTCTTTTTTTTTTTGAAAGTCCAAATCATGGGTGCCTCTCACAATAATAGCTCATTGTGAAGAGAACTGGAGATGATATAATCAGTGATCTCTCTCAGAAGTCTGACCGAGATGATGAAGCAGACGCATAGCGGGAAAAATCTGTCACTTTTGATCTCAAAACGCATGCTGGCTGTGCCTTATCTGATTTATTGTCCAAATGATTACGACCAACTGAAATGAAGCAGATCAAAGAAGATGACTGATTTTTTTTTAAATTAATTGCCTTACATGCTCCCTCTCTACTTTGCTGTACAAGCGGACCTCTTACATCTGTTCAAACTGAGAAATTGTGAAGAACTAAAGCCTCCGTTCCCAAACAGCCGTACCGATGCACTTTTCAAGAATAACACAAACTTCACCAAGGTGTATTTTGTTATTCGGACCCAAAATCAGCTGGAATAGGCTCCAGATCATTTCTCACAACTTGGGCTGAATATATTTGAGTGTGGCACAAGCAAAATTAGTTCATATGATGATTGTAATTTTGAGGGGGATTGAGAGTTGGCATTTCATTGAGGATTCAAATGTCGAAGTTGTAGCTCAACAATTTGTTAAGTAAAAGTGAACGATGATGCATTTGCCAGATGCAAACTAGAAAAGCAATCAGTGGGTCACACACAACTTTTAACAGTCTCTCGGAAAGGGTTAAAATACAGAACTCCCAGTACTAAACTCCATTTTAAAAGTGTATTTATGTAACTGTCATGACTTCACATTATACATTGAAAACTAAATCCTGAGAACAACTTTTCTGTCCCTGAAGTTTATTTGACTTGAATATAGATAAATATGCCGGCACGGTGAATGAGTGGTTAGCGCGTCGGCCTCACATTGGAGAGATGCAGGGTTTGATTCCGGCTACGGCCTATCTGTGTGGAGCTTGCATGTTCTCCCCGTGCCTACGTGGGTTTTCTCCAGGTACTCCCGAATTCCAAAAACATGCGTTACAGGTTAATGGAACGCTCTAAATTGTCCTAAAGTGTGAGTGTGAGCACGAATGGTTGTTCAGGGTTTACTCCGCCTGCTGCCCGGAGACAGCTGGGATAGGCTCCAGCACGCCCGCGACCCGTGTGGATAAGCGGAGTAGAAAATTGATGGATACATATTTTTTTGCCTTTAAAATATAACTGTTGCAATAACAAGAATCATTTTTGTGTCTTTTCAATTTAATGTCTTTACATCTTTTACATACAGTAAACAATATTGTAAAAGTATTGTACCTGCGCAGTGAGCTACACAAATACTATCACTGCTTCCAGGGCATCAATAGACAATCATTTACATTCAAAACCACACTTATGACCTATCTTAAGACTTTGTTGGACCTAATAGCTTTTGAAAGTAAAATATGACAGCTTATTCAGTTACTCTGTATGTCATACTCCAAAAAGCTGCGTCACTCGCTGTTGAAATGGTAACACCACCAAGGTTGTTTTGAAAAAGTTTGACTTTGCGACCCTTTTTCCAATGTTTATTATTTATGGATAAACAACCACTTTTATCTGTTTTTTGTTAAAACAGTGTTGTGTAAGCCGCTCCTGTGTCGACTGGCCTTCAAGTGTGTCGGTGAATCCGAGCCGTATACTCCCAAGTGAATACTTCCCACTGAAGGGGGGGGGGACAAACATGGGATTCGCGCCCTGCACTTCAAAGACTCCTTATGCAGGATGTTAATATTTGCTCAGGTGCATCTTGTGTGTCTCCCTCTAGGAGCCGAGGCTGCTGTAGCATACAAATATGTCCGAGGCCAAAAGGATGTCTGGCAACGCTGTCCGTGTCCAAGTGTGTGTGTGTGTGTGTGTGTGTGTGTGTGTGTGTGTGTGTGTGAGAGAGAGAGAGTGAGAGAGAGAGAGAGAGAGAGAGAGAGAGTCAGTGAAAACAAACTCAGAAGGGAAGGAGAATGACAGAATTTACTGTCACCAAACACATTCACAGACAGGCTTCACCCATTTTCAATTCTGCACCTTACATTTGAACCTCTTTGGCTTCTACTTCCCTCTTTTTTATGTGACTGTCTGACCTGGAGCTAACCCTTGGTCGGTGGGTGGGAATGACAAGCACAGGACAGCTGGGGACAACAGGAACCCTATCCACAGCAAATCGCCCCCTGACTCCTGACTTTTCTATCCCATGACCCTTGTATTGCCTTTGAACTTCTGCTGAGATCCCTCCCGAGATACAGACTGTTTATTCAAACAACGAGTAACAACACAACAGCAAGCGTGCATACAACTTTCACCCTAACCTTTATTTACAGCCGAAGGCCAGCATCTCTTTGCTCTGTAGATTCCATCTCAGTATCACTGATTATAACAGTCTAGAGAAAGTCCTGGTCCCATATCTCAGGACAGTACATTTCATATTCTCTTGTTCCTTTTGGATGTTGACTTGGCTCACTGCGACTGGCTTGTTTATGCGGAGCTCTGCAAATGAGATTTTACACTCGGCAGTCTGCGCTGTCAGCCAAGACAGATAGACAGAAAATGGAGTCTCGAAATTCCAGCATGACATCAAAGAGACTGGAAGCCAGTCAGCCACACATCTCTGGAACAATTGACTGTGAGCCAGTTTCAAACTGGCTCACTGGCAACAGATAGATCGATAAATGAGTCTGCATTTTGCTAATGGGACATGGTCTCAATTACAGTGCATCTGGAGTTTTGGATCCTTTGCAAAAGAAGTCCTGGTGCTGGTTAAGCTCAATTGCTGTAGTTGATTTACAGATATTCAGGCGATGAATTTTCCTGATTTTGCCTTTTTTTACACCATCACAATCGATTTGAAATGAAATGATCGTGTTTTGTCCGAATTGCAGAGTCCTTTCCTTTATCAAGCAAGTTAAGAATATGCTGTGGAAGTTCATTCTCAAAAAACTACAGTCTGATACAATTCGATCTGATTTCAATTTGATCTGACTGCAATTGGGGTTAATTTTTTGCCTTTCTCATTTAATGAGGTTGGAATGTTAGTCTGCTATTCGTTTTTGTTTTTCATCCATCCATTATTGGAACTGCTTTATCCTCACGAGGGTCGCGTGCATGCTGGAGCCGATCTCAGCTGTCTTCGGCCAGCAGGGCGGGGTGCACCCTGAACTGGTTGCCAGCCATTGTCTAGTTATGAATGAACTCTACAACGACATTCGCCACACACATAGCTTAGAATTCGGTTGCCTGTGCAACTGCGTTACACTGTATGCACCAATAGTTTGACGCGGCGTAAAGCAGGAGGAAAGTTAAGACAACATTCACCTGTTAGTACATTATATTCATAACTAATTTTTCAGAATATGGGAAGAATTTGTGGCCTTGATTTGTTTTATCGTACTTGTGTGTATGTATTTTCCATAGTTTTTGTGTCATGTGAAGGAATATCACTCCCGAAGCCGATGCTATGAATAGTACTGTTTAGCTGCAGGGGTGTTGTAAAACACTAAACTGATTTTATTTTGAAATACACAATGTCCATCCATCCATTTTACAATCCGCTTATCCTCACAAAAGTCGCGGGGAGTGCTGAAGCCTATCCCAGCTGTCTTCGGGCAGTAGGCGGGGGGGACACTCTGAACCGGTTACCAGCCAATCGCAGGGCACACAGAGACGAACAACAATCCACACTCACACTCACACCTGGGAATGTGGGAGGAAATCGGAGTACCCGAAGAAAACCCACGCAGGCCCGGGGATACGTAAACTCCACACAGGGAGGCCGGAGCTGGAATTGAACACGGTACCTCTGCACTGTGAGGTCGACGCGCTAACCACTGGCCCACCGGGCCGCCCATGTGTGTAATTCTTTTTGTTGTGCTTTTAGGTTTACAGTTCACTCCATTAAACAGCTTAAAAGACGCTTGGAGACGGTAGAATCACATATTCGACACGCTTGCTATGCAAGCAACATGGTGCACTCAGGGTACATTCACAACATCGGGAACTTGTTACGCTCTGCAGCATTCTGCACACCGTTTCTTCTTCAATCATAATGGTTTAAAGATCGGGAGAAGCCAAAAATCAAAATCACGACTTAAATTGTGATTAATCTACTATATCATCAGTTGCACCTTCTGTTCGAACTTTTATTGGAACACAGACTTTAAGTTCATTCTTATTTGCTTGTGTTTGCTTGTAGAGGTGACCATTAACATAGTTTTGTTCGGCATTAAAAAGTCAAATTCTGCAAAATGTGTCCCGTATGAATAAATTGGCAACTCAAAGCAACTACCTCAATTTTCTTCAAATGGCAAACTACAGGGGGCACAGTGACTTTGGTCTGCATGTCCGTTCTTTTTGGCTGCTAATAATTTTAAATCCAATGTTAGTAATTATAATTGTAGCTGGAAAGGACACCCGAAAAATGGTGGTCCTTTGCATATAATGGTAAATAATAAATGATGATGATGATAATGATGATGGTCGTGGTGATATTATCTTTATTTTCATCATCATCATCAATAATGTTGACTGTAATACATCTTATTAAACATCTCACCAATAACATCTGCAGAAAAGCAATTATTGCAAAAAGAAAAAAAAATCACTTACAATTACTTTGTCTATCTATCTAAATCCACCCTGAGTCCAAGGACGTCTGCAGAAGGAAATGTCATTCTCTGATACAATTTTTTATGCTCCCAATCAGTGATGATAACATTGTCAAACCAAATCAGTATTGAGCACTATTGAGCAACTGTTCTTATCAGTCATCGCCGGATTTAGACTTTCTCTGTGTCCTTATTACTTGTGGAAATCATTTATGTAACAATAATAATGTCACAGGGAAGATTGAGACAAGTAATGAAAAAAAAATCATTTACTTACTAAATCATCGTTCAACCTATTCATTCATGCAGATAAGACTACGTGAATCAATTATGGGTCTTGAAAAGCGAAGTTGAATCTTTTTTCATGGTCACCTTGTCTGTTAGAAAAGGTCAACCAAAGCGTGCGCTGTTCCTTGACCCACACAGAGGTTGTTCATTGGTCATGATGAATGGAAAGCTCACCGCTCTGCCTGCAAATCAATGCAACTCATCCATTATCAGAAAAAAGTGTGCAACAAGTAGCCCTTGTTGCCACATTCTGGCCCACGCTTTCTTTTACGGATTCACTCCCCCCAACACACATAGACCTTAACTTTACACTTGGCACAATGCAGTCGACTATTAGTGTTCTGGCAACCGCCAAACCCAGACACCTCCATCAGATCGCCGGAGGGAGAAGTGTGATTTGTCACTCCAGTGAACGCGTTTCCACTTCGCTTAATTCCAGTGGCGGTGTGGTTTACACGACTGCATCCAACGCTTTGCATTGCATTTGGTGATGTATGGCTTGGATCGGCCATCGAAACCTATTCCGTGAGGCTCTCTACACACTGTTCTTGAGCTCATTTGAAGGCCACATGAAATCTGGAGGTATGTCGCAATTGGCACAAAGTTGTCGACATGATCACACTATGTACCTCAGTATCCATTGACTCCGCTCTGTCATTTTACATGGCCTACCACTTGGAGGCTGAGTTGCTGTCTTTCCACAGTCTGAGACTCAATTCAAAAATCCTTTTGTATCAGTAGAAGCTAGAAGCAAAGTGTGTTTATTGCTCTCTGTTTGCATCTCACAGTGTGTGTAATTTAGCTTCAGGATAAATGTCACCAGTCAATTATTGCTTGCATTGTTATTGCAAAACACTGAATAAATAAATGAAAAAAACAACATCATTCTCACCCAAATCACACAAGGAAAGATGTGAGAGTTGAGAAGGGTGCGCAGGCAGTGCTGCACCGCTCGAGGTGGAATTGTGGGGTTGCAGCCTTGCGCACAGACACCTCACCACTAGTCAAAAAGTTGGCAAGCATCTGTCAAACAGCTACCCATCCATCCATTCATCCATTTTCTAATCAATTTATCCTCATGAGGGTCCTGGGCATGCTGGAGCCTATCCCCTACTGGGATAGGCTCTTCGGGCAGTAATCGGGATAAACCCTGAACTGGTTGCCAGCCAATCGCAGGGCACACATAAACAAACAACCATCCGCGCTGACAATCACACCTAGGGAGCGTTCAATCAACCTACCATGAATGTTTTTGGAATGTGGGAGGAACATGAGTACCCAAAGAAAGCCCACACAGGCACGAGGAGAACATGTAAAGTCCACACAGGAAGACCGGGCCTTAAATCAAACCCTGCACCTCTGCACTGTGAGGCAGACATGCTAACCTGTCGAACACCGTGCCACCATCAAACAACTCCTTGCAATATTTTTAGACTTTTAAATGTTGTCTGCCATGTCCTTCAAATCACCCTTTTTTGGGGTGGGGGTGCTGAAGCCTATCCCAGCTGTCTTCAGGCAGTAGGCGGGGGACACCCTGAACCGATTGCCAGCCAATCGCAGGGCACACAGAGACGAACAACCATCCGCGCTCACACTCACACCTAGGGACAATTTTGAGTGTTAAATCAGCCTGCCATGTATGTTTTTCGGAATGTGGGAGGAAACCAGAGTACCCAGAGACAACCCACGTAAGCCCGGGGAGAACATGCAAACTCCACACAGGGAGGCCGGAGGCGGGATTGAACCCACAACCTCTGCACTGTGTGGTCGACGCACTAACCATATAATATAAAATGTATATATTAAATATTGATATGTTACATGTGATGAAACACTCCTTTGCAAATATTCATCATTACACACTTTTCTCCCTTGTTTCAGGCTTCCAGGGAAATAAATACATGAGTGGATAAAAGGAAAATCCAACAGCCTCCCGGGGGATGTGGATAAAGCTTGGCAATCTTCGTGTGTTTGAACTTGAGAAGAATCAATTAAAATGTACAGTTGTCATATTTATTATTCATATAAACATCTTTTTTTATTCTTCGATGGAAACTTGAGGAAAGCGAGAGGAGAAAGATGCCTTCTTCCCCGCAGCATTTTAAAATCTGTCACAGATCACCAAAGTTGGGATCACTTTCTTCAGGCGTGTATTTAACACCTTTTTCATACAATGATTCTAAAATTTAAAACACTTTAAATGAAATAAAATGTCTATGACATTCTTCTGCCACAACATAGAAAGGATCAAAAATTTGAACATGCTTAACATCCACTTACCACATTGTACTTTCAATCACCCTTTTTTGGGGTGGGAGTGGGGGAGGGGGCGATTCTGTTTCATGCAAGTGCAGTTAGCCTGAAGACGTCTTCACATTCCAATGTCGGACTATGTGTCGACACATTGGGCCTGAAAAGTGACCGCAGTACACACTGCAACAAGCCAACTGCGACACCATTTACTACATAACGTCAGCGCCTGTGTCTGAAGTAATTTGTCTCCAATGGCGCATTCAATACCAAGCAGATGATGCATACCGTCTTCTCGACTACTCACGTATTGGTGTTTACAGGCCGTTACATTACGCAGGGAGGCGACCGTCGCATTTCAGTGTATCCACTTTTAAAAGGGCCACAACACCACAAGGGACTAGGATTGGTTCCTTCCAATGTGCCGATTGTTAAGCGGTTGGGAAGAAGATCAGCACCTCCAAATATGAAACAATGGTCCTCAGTCGGAAAAGGGTGGAGTGCCATCTCCAGGTCGGGGAGGAGATCTTGCCCCAAGTGGAGGAGCTTAAGTATCTTGGGGTCTTGTTCACGAGTGAGGGCAGGAGGGAGCGAGAGATCGATCGATCGAGAGCGGATCGGTGCAGCGTCTGCTGTGATGCGGACTTTGTATAGATCTATCGTGGTAAAGAAAGAGCTGAGCCAAAGGGCGAAGCTCTCAATTTACCGGTTGATCTACGTCCCAACCCTCATCTATGGTCACGAGCTATGGGTCGTGACCGAAAGAACGAGATCCCGGATACAAGCGGCCAAAATGAGTTTCTCCGCAGGGTGTCCGGGCTCTCCCTTAGAGATAAGGTGAGAAGCTCGGTCATCCGGGAGGGGCTCAGAGTAGAGCCGCTTCTCCTCCACTTCGAGAGAAGCCAGATGAGGTGGCTCGGGCATCTGATTAGGATGCCTCCCTGGTGAGGTGTTTTGGGCATGTCCCACTGGCAGGAGAACCCGGGGACGCCTCAGGACACGCTGTAGAGACTATGTCACCCAGCTGGCCTGGGAACGCCTTGGGATCCGCCGGGAAGAGGGAAGAGCTCGAAGTGGCTGGGGAGAGGGAAGATGATTAAGATGTGGTGACTAAGATGCGAGGTTTCTATATCCTCCATAGAAACCTGGTGTAAAATTGGTGTTACTGAATTCGATCAAGTCACAGGCAGACAGATTCTTTGCTCTGTTAAGATGTGCGGTGAATGTCATCAGATTTCATTCATAATAAAGATGACAGCAGTGTGTCTCGAGCCCTCTTAATCATAGTACAAGTCAATTCACTGAATGCATCGGAAACCATTACTATTCCACAAAACCCGCTCAATGTTCTGTTTAAAAAGAAAAAAAATATATGATGCCAATTTCTGAAGCACATGTTCTTATGAGCTAAAGTCGATCCCTGATGACTCTGGACTGGTTAACAGTCATTTGTTATAAACAAATTTGCATATAAACAAAATACCATTCACTCACATTTGCATCGGTTTGTGTGATGTACCTAATGTGAGGACGAGTGGGATCATACAACCTCAAATATTGAGGTAAAAAATGTCTAATAAAAAAAATCAAACAAAAAAAATTATTGAAGCTTTGCTACCTGGCCGCTTCACTTACATTTTGTTTCAAGGGGCCACTGGCACATCTTAACAGATGCAAGTGAGTTGGTATGGACCGGCTTCTGAGAAGGGCAGTCAAGTAAAACTGAAACATGAATGTTTCACCTCCATGAAAACACCATCTACCTTGCACCTCTGATCACAATTCTGTACAGGATTTTTCAAATATCTGTTCTTGGGAAACTTGTGGAGCCCTTATAAGGCATCAGTCGAAGGAAATTATTCAGACTCTGTCGGAGGGGTGAAAAGTAGAGTTGAGCAGATGTTTCATTCGAAGAATTTATTTGTGTGAAGCAATGGTTCTGGATGTGTATGTTGTGGTGCATTAAATCATAGATTCCAGATGGAAGCCTCTTCCTGAGTTCCTTCAGGCAGAAAGCTTCAGAGGAAGTGCTGTTTATCGAACCTTTAAAATTACAGTGGTTGAAAGACAGCAGCGCTAAGGTGAGCCAAAACCGTAGCTACTCCTCGGTGTTCTTCTCTTGAGAGGTTTGATATCTTATGAGTCTTTGACGAAACTTTTTGGTGATCTGTGTTCATATCTTAGCGTTTTGCTATTGCTTCCATATTCCCTCAATCTCTGAGGAGTGTTGTGATGACCCCAGACCAAAAGTGGAGTGTGGAGAATATCAAAAGTGTTGTAGATGTGTTCATCCCATCTTCTGTGGGAGCAGCTGCTAATGTTTACACTTTGTACCCCTAGAGGGCGCATTCTCAACAGAGGCTCCATTTCTTTGGATGCAGCTGGATTGCAGAAAACCTTCACAAGGTATTACATTTTTACCATAGCAAATTAGAAAAGGTAACAAACACTTTTTTGTTTTGTTTTCTTTTGTTTTTGTAGTCAATAAGTTGAAAATGGTACAAAAGATGATCCGAAATTTCAGAAACAGCAACCTTATCGTTATATGGCTTCAGGAAAAACCAGTACGAAAGCAGAGAATGACCTGCTGAAGAATCTGACAATTCGTTCTGGCTCTTTGCCACACATTTCTTGCTTCTCACTTTTATTTATTTCTGTTCTGGCAGTAGAACATAGAAGTTTTTGAAGGCTAGAGATACTGAAGGTTAGTACACACACACACACACACACACACACACACACACACACACACACACACACACACACACACACACACACACACGCAAACAATAAAAGCTTTATCTGGTTTTGTTAAAAGCACATCACAGACACATGGGGGGAGAACTTGGATGCTTCTAAAAGTACTGCTTTGCAGAGATAGCCGGAAAGGTATGAGCAGGAAAAAATATGTGGCTTTTGACCTCAAAGAAAGTGTTTATGCAAGTTTCCAAGGAGGCTTTGCAAATGTGATCATAACCAGCATTAAAATCAAGGCCTTTTTAACAGGGAGCAGTAGCACAACCCAAATTACTCAATTCACCTAAACAATCCATATGTTTTAAAATTAAGAATTAAACGAGTTTTGGAAAAATATTTCTAAAAATTCACATTAAAAATGGATGAACAGTCATCATGGTGATGGGAGATTTATATCAATCTTATAAGTCTTAAAGGGTACCTCGGGCAATCCTTTTCGAGGTATTGCTCCAAAACGGAGAAATATTGTAAAGTTGGTGTTCACATTATTCTGTCCAGTCTCGTATTTGCTTAAATAATCCCGCTGCCAAATGTTATTGCACAGCACCGTGTTCGGAATGGATATGTCAAGTCATTGACCGGGCAGTCCCTTGCACTCACCAGTTGCTATTGAGTGACATGGCAGATCCCTTACCTATAGATGTAAATATGCAGTTTCACTAGGTGACCCTAATAAACAGTCGCAAAAATCCGAAATTCACACGGCCGGTGATATGGATGTGAACATGGCATCCGATGAGCAGACAATTGTTGAACCAGGTTGAAGCGATTGCTCAGCTTATCTGCCATGTTGTATGTGTCTTGAATATTAGATATAAAGTTGGTGAATAATATCGTAAAACTGAGCTAGGATAACACTCTACAATCAAAAGCAATAATTCCATATTAATACAGTGAGGTTTTGCTTGATGATACATCTCCAAGGATATTCACAATTTGCTTCATTTTGCCACATCCAATATGGCTGTGGCGTCGACATTCTCAAGAGGGCATCTTTCCATATGTAATGTTGTCTATGATAATACTTGCTTGTGGTTGTCGCAAAAGGCACCATTCTAGATGGGATTGGCAGTGCTACGCAAATGTATAGAGCAAAGTAAGTGCTGTCTCATCTGGAGGGTTTTAATTGTCCCCCATGCCTCTCTCCCACGGCATCATGCACAGATGTTTTTTTTTTTTTTCCAGAGGGGTGGGGAGGTCTGGGACGGTAGCGCTTGAAAAAGACAAGGACAGACGGAGGACAATTATTATATCAAAAAGGACGGAGGGACGATGATGGAAGGGTACCCAAGTTGTGGACGGAGGACAGAGGACGGCCTGGCAAAATCGGGTAAAGTGCCCAGCTCTGTTAAATACCCATGTGTTAAAAAAAAAACCCAAATGGAACAAAACAGAGCAAGCCAATTGTGTGCCATCAAACGCATTCATCTTAACAATTTGAAATGTGTCATCTCTTAATGTTCTGTTCAGAGATTTTACTTTACATATTTCATTGTTTGCTACTATCTGAAATAATAATAATAAGTTAAATATGTTCACCACTTCACCAAACTGCCAAGGTAAACGTGAAAGTGTACCAATTTCA
Organism: Hippocampus mohnikei; assembly: GCA_026261675.1. Lineage (NCBI taxonomy): Eukaryota > Metazoa > Chordata > Actinopteri > Syngnathiformes > Syngnathidae > Hippocampus > Hippocampus mohnikei. Next base: position 9,674,089 of record JAKGUB010000326.1, read on the forward strand.
CAGAGGCAACGTATTTTCACATTTAACTCACCACAAATATTCCCACACACTCACAATGACCAGAAAGCACATGTAGGTACACATGTGCACTCACGTATCCACCAGCAATTACAAGGGTATTTAGAAAATTATGCCCTTCGCCCCGTTTTCTTTTAATAGCATCACTCAAAGACAGTAAAGCTGAGAAAGGCCGACTTTCTCTCTCATTTTCCCGTCTGTATCACTCCGTGTGTCCTGCCCTTGACAAAGACAAGGACGGGCTCAGACAGCCTGGGAACGGCCAACGACTAAAAGATCCGAGCAGCCCAACTTCAAAGGCCAACCCTTTTGCACAGCAGCTTAAACACACCCACACATACACAAACAGCGGCTTACATATTTGGGGTTACTTCCTCTGAAGTTCATTACGAGTGACAGAACTATTAATCTCTTTGACGGCAGGCATTTGCGTCAACTATAAAGGGGAGAGATCAGTGCAGAAATAGTTCTCCAACATGTATAAAAAAAAGAAAAAAATTCACGAAAGTTTATTTCCTTTGTGTGCGTTATCAATACGTGTTCTAATTTGAGAACATGAACATGTTTTAACACTTTGAACACAAAAGAAAGGAAAAACAATGGTTTTCTTGACTGGTAATTTGATGCTTAGTGGAGGAAAATGGGAAGAATGGATGGATTAGTGGACATCTCCTCCCACTTCCTCTGATCTTTCACAGCAGAGAGAAGGACGCCTCCCTCCACAGTCATCTAGTACATTTAATCTTAAATGGCAATATTAGAAGCCTGAGCTCGTGCCAAAACAAATGTGCCTAACACACACACACACACACACACACACACAAATAACTGTGTGTTCCCAAAGGACAAGAAAGTACAGCCATAGATCTCACATGAGCACATGACTAAAGGAGAGTGCGAACGAGTTGGGCAAAAACCGAGCAGAATAACGTGAGAACAGAGGAGGAGAGTATCAAGTGTGGGAGGGACAAATAATGTATACAAGATGTGTGAAGATCCGTCCGCACGATAAAAGAGTTAGAGAGGTCATTTTGAGTGACTGGATCGAGACTTGGAGTAATGTGATAATAACAGCACGAGCAAGACAGTGAAGGTCACGATGACATGATTAAAATTCGACATTTGGCATTTGACTCAGTATGACTTAAATTTGTTCTTGGCTTTGCTGTTCGGTGCTTTCTACCGTCTTTATTACCGATTTGCTTTACTATTTGTTGTATATGTTAAATTGCTCCATGTACAGCACTTTGTATGCAGCGATGGCTGTTCGAAAGTGCTCTTTAAATACAGTTGAGTTGAGTTCAGTAAAATCTGGATACATGTGAAGTTCCACCTGAGAGGGTGATGATGGAAATGGGCTTGAATGTGACTGTAGCACAATGTTACTGACGGAAAGCTGATCAGTCCAACTCTGGTTACAACACAATATTTGAGTACCGATTGATCAGGATCAAGGCTTAACCGTTCCACCATATAGGCGTTCCAGTGTCCAATGGTCACTGGATGCAAGTCATCGCGCAACATGTTGAAACCATTACATGATCTCATGGTGGAATGAATCCCCTCTTGCCCCCCGCCCCCCACAGCCCCGACTCCTGCATGCTTAAGTCATAAAAGGCGTGCACACTTTTTTCTAAGTCTGTGCAAATAATCCCATGGATTGAAGTGCATCGCGAACGCATCTTCATGAAACGTGCGCACTCTGGGTGGAGCGACCTTGAAACGATGGTGTTCCCTGTCAAATCTGGCAGAACGTGCATTCTCCCAGAGACTTTTCTCCTTTGCACACCAGAGATTGTACAAAGTTTAGTGATTCTTGAGGGTGAAACATCATATTGCGTGGGCGGGCACACCTGGGCAAGATACACTCACCAACTGCCCAACGGCGGTATAAGTGTCCCTACTATGTAACAACGAGAGCCAGATGTCAACATTTTATCATGTTAATTAGAGACAAATAGATCACTTTTTTATTGAACTGTAAGAAACATTCCCGCATACTGAATTGGGCTTGAAGGGCGAATTGGGCTTGAAGGGCAGCCTGGTGATCGACTCGTAAGCACATCTGTCAAGGACATGGTGATGGAGGACCCCAAAAAGCAGGCAAGAGGGAGGAGCAGGGTGAACTTGACAAAATGTATTACCGTAATCAAACACTGAGAAAACCAAATCCAAAACAAGCAAGGTCCTCAAAACAACGAGAATTCAAAGTAACAACAAACCCATGGCATAAGCAAGTAATATGACGTGATAAGCACAAACCAACAGAAGCAGTGACAGCAACATTGACCCGACACCGAGTGGTCGGGCCGGGAGTCCTTTTAACAGAAAACCTACTAATGACATGAGGACCAACAAGTGAGCCCTAGAGAGCCACCTGTTGGTCCCAAATAAATCAACCGTGACAGCGTCTGCCTCACAATGCAGAGGTACAGAGTTTATATATATAGTTTATATATATATATATATATATATATATATATATATATATATATATATGTGCAGTGCTGGGAACAGCAAGGATACTGCGCAGAACCCTCAAGCTTCCTGGCCTCTGGTAGAGCACCCGAGCTGAATGGGGGACGGACACCATCCGAGGGGTGAGCTGAGGATTTTTATATATACACACCATACTCGTACATTAGCCATACTTGTTGTACAAGAAAGCGTTACCTTTCAGACCGTAAAGACACGTGTCGCATTATTGTTATTATTGTGTCTGTTTCAATGTATTGATTTATGTTTTACTCTGTGTCTGTTTATGCAGCGCATGCTTGTGACATCAAATTTGTTTCTCAACGCTGTCTGGCTGTCACCGACGTAGCATGGACTGGCTCCACGTGAGTCGGCCTAGAATACTGATGGCAACTTAGTGACTGACTAACGATGCCCACCTCTGTTTGTATGTATCATCTATCCTATTTTTGTGTTCACTTACCAATCTCAACTTGACTCAATTGTATTTAGAGAGCACTTTAAAACAGCCATCGCTGTATTCAAAGTGCTGTGAATATCATATGTAAAACAATAAACAATAAAACAATACATGAATAACAAAGAGAAGAAAACAATTGTCCACTGCTCTGTGGGATATGGGCTGAAGGCGGACCTGAGCACAAAGAGGGATAAAGAAAGTTATGTGGCAGTTGTTGGGGACAGGTGGCAAAGGGTTTCCCAGCGTTTGCACATAACGTGTCAAGAACGTAAAGAGTAATACATGTGCCACAGAAGGATTACGTAGCCATACGAGGCATTAAGAGCTATGACCGCAAGCGCGAGCAGGGTGCAACTACATGAAACAGCCAGCAGCAGGAAAAATTCTGTCAGAGGTTTTCCAGTAAACCAAGTTCTTATTCAGTGTACAGTATGCCTTCTTATAGAGCTGGACTGAGCCACACACAGAGATTAAAAGTCGAGCAACATTAAAGGAGTGAACCACCTGTCTCGGGCCTCTCTCAGGCCTGAATGGGACCACAGGCAGGTCCTCTCCCTCAAGTACCCGACTTGCTACTGCTATTTCCTCTTTAAAGTGAAACAATGTAAGGGTCCAACAGTGGCACTTTGTAAGACTCTTTTGCAAAATCACAAACATGGTGTTTGCGTTCATATCTGTAATCAGCAGACAGTTCATTTGAATCGAAGTACAGTATAAAATGAAAGTTACCTTTTGATACACTTTGTTTTGTAATCTGATCCTCACAGGCTGCTTCCCAACAATATTAAAGTTGAATACCTCTTTTCAGCACACCCTGGTTTACGTTTCCACCCATATAACATTCACATCTTAAGTCCCGATTTCACATACCGGTAATTCATTTTGCATTTGCCGATTTTGCTTACAACAAACACATAAGCTTCATTATAACGACCAGATTTTTCCCCGAAATAATGACAAGACCTTCGTTACAACGAACAGCTGGAACTTATTGCATTGGTTTTGAACAAAATGTACAGTGCGGGATCACTCTGTTGCGAAGCAACCCTACTGCTCGAGTCGTACATTGTTGTACTTCTGGAGCCATGGCGCTCACGGTCTGAAAATACGTCTGGTAAACGTAAGCAAATGTTGCTGTCTGTGAAGGCTGAAATTGTCTCTCACTTTCGAAAGAGAGTCTCCCAGACAATGCTCAGTCGAGCCTGTGAGTTGTTGACGATTTTGACAATCATCCGTAATGGCAACGTAATTATGACAGAGTTCGAGGCCAACAGAATTAAAAATGATCATAAACGACATCCTGAACTGGAGAAGACACTTTTGCTGACCGAATGTTTTCAGAGATGAAGTAGAAACGCGACAGTTGTTTGTTTCATGTGTAATATTTTTTTTTTCATACTGTAAACACGCATTTGTAATTGTGGTGTTTATACTGTATTACATATGATATGTATATGATATACATGTTTTTACCTCTATAAATGTTCATACTGTATTCTACATTGCAGTTGGCGGCCATTTTATTGTAAATGGTTACAACGAACTACCGTTATAATGTACTGATTTGCTTTGTCCCTCGAGATACAAGGGCCGTTCACACGGGCAGATTTATTTCGGACTTACTCCTCAACTGCTCCCCTCGAGCGTTCATACGTGCAACTTTGTTCCGGCTTAGTGCCCGAAAACAGCTTGTTTCGGATCAAATTTTTAAACCACCTCAGGGAGGTGGTTTAAAAATTTGCTCCGGAACAAATGCTCATTTGCGAAGCAGTACCGAAGCAAATGTGCACGTATGAACGCAACTGGGTTAAATTTGCTCCAGAGCAAATGCTCGCTTGAGGGGGAGTGGCCTCGCTACGCGTCAGAGGAGTCCATCCGGGTACTTGCCAACATGCATCCTGGGTATTTTGCGCTTCAAAACATGGCGGGTCTTTTCTCTCTCTCCTGCGGCGTCTGATTATCGACCACGTCGTTGATTTCTCCGGAGAAGAAGCCATTTTGTCACAAAGAAGGAGGGGAAATGGTACTTCCTTTTCCCCGCCTTCTTCTTTCTTTACGCATGCGCATGTTTTACTTCCGCATTCCTGTCGTTTTGTTCCGCAACAGGAACTGCCCGTGTGAAAGCAAGTGGAGCTGTGCCGATGCTGTTACGCTCAGCGGCTTTGTACGTGTGAACCCTCCACAAAATTTGTTCTGGTGCAAATTTATATTGCAACAAAATACTCCGGAGCAGCGCAGAAACAAATCTGCCCGTGTGAACAGGGCTATACTGTCATGAGGTTCGACTGTAGATCAAGCAGTGTCGCTAATATTTGTCAAACGTCGGTATCTTAAGCCCTTTGAGACTGTTCTGTGATTAGTGATTAATGGCTGTACGAGCTTAACTTGTCTTGAATAGGCGAACATCGATAATATGCAATTACATACGAGGGCAAAAAGTCCCCTCATTATTAGCGTTTACGTTAATGTATTGGTAAAAAGTTGATTACGTTTTTGCATTTGGCAGTTGATTTGGTTAATGTGGTTCAATGGTAGCAGCTCTTTTGTCAAATTAGACAAAAATACCATTTCAAATAAACAACAAATGTATTCAAGATGAAAAGACTGCCTCCCCAAAAGCCATTCGCTTTCGCTGCGACCACAGTTTAAAGCAAAAACGTTCAGCACAGTTCATCCAGAATAGATGGAAGAGTTGCATTCATCCATTGAAGGAAAAAATGTATACCAAACCCAACAAAACATAGTGTTAATAAGAAACAGAGGAAATTTTGATGTCAACTTGTACTATTGTGTTGAATTTCATGAAACAAATCATGCCCTCGTGAGGATAAGCAGCTCGTGTAATGGATGGATGGAAGGGGCTTCACAACATTAAAGGTGACTTTTTGCTGCTCTACCAAAGACAAACTGCCACCCTGATCATCAAAGTTGGACATACATTGTCTTTTGTCTGATTTGTATCAAGAAACATATTCCAGACTGCTCACTGGCATGGAGGTCAGTGTCAGTGAATCAAAAGTAACATAGATTGAGATGAACAAATACAGAGCTGTAAGCCAGACTCAGACTGGCCATCTGGCTTTTCTGGCAAACAAAAGAAGACCTCGTCTACTTTACAAGAGACACTGATGATGAATTGTGAAACAGTTCAGAAAGACCATGAGCATATCGTACTATACTTGTGCCAACCTTCTGTCAAAATCAGAAGCAAAACCCCCCAAAAACATTTTCTTCCACTTCAAAAACATTGTTAGTTGGCTCTTAAAAGACTGGTTATTCCGATTGTATATATTCCTTATTGACCTCTACGTTCAATTGGACACGGACATCGTTCACTTGATTTTGTGATTTCCTTGTTTGTGAATACAGTACACAACAAAGGAAAAAATAACAAACACTTCTGAGACAGTCCAGTCTCCTACAATGTACTGACATCTGATCGTTCTGTTAGACCTAGGCTCAAGGAAATGCCGAAATTAATTCTGTAGGGGGGCTATGGAATGTATTTTGTGATTTCCTCACTTGATTTTCTGTTTTGATGCATTATTTTCAATTTTCGTAGTTTCAATGAAGGAATCCTTAATTTACATTTTTCGGAGGCGGACATGAACGCCTCTCGGGTTGAACAGAAGGAGCGTATCTCCATCTAGTGGATGCTTTGTAGATTGCACCTTATAAACCAGTGCGTCCATTATATGAAAAAAAAAATAGGCCATTCGTTGAAGGTGCGCCTCATAATCCAGTGCGCCTTTTAGTGCGGAAAATACGGTGTGTGTGTGTGTGTGTGTGTGTGTGTGTATATAATATATATATATTATAAAAAATATATATATATATATATATATATATATATATATATATATATATATATATTTTTTTTTTTTTTTTTTTCCCCATTACTGAAGGGTTCGGTGGGTGAGTGTGCATATTAACTGGTTGGGTTCGGTACCTCTAAGAAGGTTAAGAACCACTGCTCTAAACGATAGTAAAAAGTTACCGTAAGTTAAACAGTACTGTGCAGTAGGTAATTTTTGATTAGTGACAAAATTTACTGGTTCTTTTTGTCAAAGGAGCCGCCATATATCATTTCATGCTTTGTGAATATACATATATTTTTTTAAACTAAAGAAAAAAAAGAATGAGAGAAACAGAAGAACATACCAGATTGTCAAGGACTGGGACCCACAAGTTCTGTATTTGAACCACCATGCTAAAATTTATGGGGGAGAGAGAACATTTCAAATATACTCTCGTTCAAATTAAACCTCAGAGTGACATCAAGTTTTCATGTGTGCGTAACATGAAGCTTAGTTCGATCCCTGATATTCTGCTCAAACTATCAAAGGTTATTTGATCATTTTTAGGTTCTCTGCTGCGATCTGTCACTGACATGAATGAGAATGACCAAGATGTGCAGAACCATTGATTCAGTGCTGCCAGAAATTTGACACAAACAACGTGACCGGCATTTTCAAATTTCCGTTTGCTTTTAATGTGGTTGGTGTATCCAGCCAGTTTCTCTTGGGAAACGCCAGCTTGACACCATGGCCTGATTTGGGAGCTGCAAGCAAACTATTCCGGGGCCGAGTTCCAACTTCAGCTGCTCCCTCTCCTCCATGACCCTCAGTGAAATGGAGTGTCGGGTTTTGAGAACAGCAATTTATGTATTCTTATTATCACTTACTGTAAATTTAGAAAGATCAATTACCTGACTCAGAGTATAAAAGGGCTTCACAGGCTCAAAATATTTATTTGATACTGGACTCAGATTAATTTGGATGTTCAGACATGCCGAGGCAAATGTGTGAATGCAGTGTGAGCAGAATCTCCTCGCAGAAGTACAGTATGAATGGTTTCAAGGTCAAGCCGGGAGATCTGTGCAATGATCTAAAAGCCCGCTGAGCTCTCCATACCTTATTTATCTCTAGCCCATTGTCAAATGCAAGTAGTCCTGCATTTCCTCTGAAACTTGGCCATATCCCATGCAACTCAGTGTGGGGAATTGCAAAGCCTCATGTCTGCAGCCGATTAGGAAGTGAGATTAAGGCCTGCCAGGAGAAACCGGGCCATGGTGGAGGTGTGGGTACGGGAGGTGATGGAATGAATAAAAGACAAGTTCAAACCTAACCAGACCTGCTGCGTTTCCCCATCATCTACTGCACAGTGTTTTTGAGATCCCTGGTCAAGATACAAGGGAACCATGTCAAATTTGTATTGTTTTAATATTCACCCTGCCATCCAGATTTCATCCACAATTTTGCCTGACCTGTTATTCTCAACGTCAGGTACCCAGTAATTCCAGAGTAAAATTGGATTTCAAATCAATCGCGATATAATTTGAAATAGATGCTAGTTAAATTATTTGCATCTTATTGGTAAAGACAAAATGATTTCGTTTGCATTGTCAGGATTATTGGAATACTCACGTGTGTACATTTACAGTAGTACTGCTGCTTACATGATGTTGTGCTTTATAAAAAATGTTTGGTGATGTTCTGTGACAGCAAAGGGAGTGTCGAAAATATTTGCTCTTTATTCTTCTTCCTAAAAAAAAAGTGTAATTGTAACTAAGGTCTCCTACTTGTATGCTCTTTCTGACACTAACTCCAGTTTCATCAATGGGACTACAGTAGTACTTTGTCATCCAAGCTCTCCGCACAAGGTGTGTTATCCGTGATGCTGACCAGCCGCCAGCCACAGGACAGATATTATCAATCTTTTGTTTGCATTTTGGGGAATGTGATACCCAGGATTTCTTATTTACTTGTGCCTCTTAAAATCCTTTAGCTCTACACATTGTATGACAAGTGTTTAATGTATGAGACTGCTGGATTATTTCACTCAAAACGTGTTTTTTTTTTCTACTGAAGTCCAGTAGTTTAGTGACTATATGAATTATTTTTATGTTTGAACATACAGTTTATAGCTCATAGCTTTTGGATATGTTGTTTGAAAAAATTCTGACACATATCCCATCTGAAACCAAGATATAATTTGCTTTCATTTCCTCTGACGCTTTCCTGAATGGTTCTACCATCTAGTGGTGAGAACGGAAAAGGATTGGCCGTCTTCAATTTCAAGCACTTTCATTCACTGTCTCCAACACAGAATATGAAAAACTACTTGTGTTGCTTCTATGGTAACGTAAATAACTGGAAGCGAGTCATTTGAAGTTCGGCCATACTGCACTAATGAAGCTAATAAGGCTAATGACAGAGCATCCTCTGTTCTCCTTTCATGTCAGCCATGAAACAAAAACATCTCCCCTCCTTAGGACGGCATTGAAAGAAAAAAAAATGTACCTTCTCAGTGTCGATCGGTTGGCTTTGAAAATCAAGAGGTTTTTATCTTGAGAAGAAGCTCAGCGAGCAGGCCAAAACAAGGCGGGAGAGGGGTTGTTTGGAGTTTGAAACATAATTCAAATGCTGCCCCCAAAAAGAGCCAACAAAATTTCAAATGGGTCCAGCTATTTAAGTGCCATGTGACAATACATAATATAAAAAGAGCAACAGCATGGAAGATATTTTTTTTCAATCTAGATATTCACAGAATTGAGTATACCACTATCATTAGCTCAATAAGGTGAAATGCAGATCAATGGTGAAGCAATGCATTAGAGCAATTCAATTTCAAAGAAAATATTGTACTTTTCGTAATGGTCAGTATGTTGAAGTATTTTGAGTAGTGACTGCCTTTGGATAATTTGGCGTCCATTCATTTTCGAAGCCGCTTGATTCATTGGGGTCACGTGAGTTGAAACCCATCGTAGCTGATTTTGGGCACCCTGGACTTGTCACCAGCCAATCAAAGAGCAGCCAAACAAGGATGCACAATACTTCCTATGTACACTTTATAATGTGTTAGTGAATGAACCAAAAACATGCATGTTATTGCAATGTGGGAGGAAAATTTTTAACCCCAGTCCATGCTAACGACTATGACACTGTACTGCTGTTTGTGTATTCAGTGTTTGTGTATTCCGTTAGCCTACGCCCCTCCATCTCTCTGCCGCGACAATCAAGCGTATAATTTGTCCATGATATTGTTGAGTACACATCTACATATCCTTAATCACATTAAAGACTAAAAAAGAAAGAAAATAGTTTCATTTACAACAAAAAATAACTTCATTAACATTTTTTTAGTCTCTCTATGCCTTTGTTTTTATTCTTAAATATTATTTTCCATGGGGTCTCTTAAGGGGTGTTTTACTATACTGTACTTCATATTTCCTGCTCAGTGTTCTGTGTACACATGCTCGGTGCAGAGAAACCCCGACACCTGAGAGATAATATTCCCTGCGTACACACTGACAATGTGAGTGCCACTGCCACCTACTGCAGTGAATGTGAAATTACACCTTATTCCAGTACATTAAAAACACAAACCCTGGGGTCAAATGCGTCCCACCGGCATCACACCTCCCTTCCCCTCCACCTCCCAAGGTGTCCGCCCCACAGTTTGAGAAGGACTGGTGTAATCTTACAATCCATGTGTTTATATGATTAAAAGTTCTTGTTCTGATCCGTTGTTTGGAGCAATTGTGGTTATTTCCACCACAGGATACAATGTGATTACTACTCGTATCTTTGCACAGCAGAATGATTCCTCTATTAACAATATGGGTGTGCAATAAAAAAATCCATAAAGGAATATATCGTTGCGGGCCTCTTTATAATACACATAATTAATACAATTTAATACAGTACAATACATACTGACTTAAACAGCGCTTTCACAACAGCGGCAGCTGTAACAAAGCGCCTAACAAAACAGTTAACATAAAATAAAATAATAAACACAACACATAACATAACGTAAAACACAAACATAAAGTAAAATAATGAACACAACACATAACATAAAACACAGAGGAATCAGTATCGTTACAGCACATTCATTTATAAAGTGCTCTGGCACATCACTGAAAGCTAATCCTTGCTGTGCATGATGCACACATCAGTGGACCAGAAATAAAGTAGATGGCAAAAAGAAAATATTTTGCCATCCAGCAGAATCAATGGTTCATATACAATACAATACAATACAATACAATACAATACAATACAATACTGATTTATATCGCGCTTTCACAACAGCGGCAGCTGTAACAAAGCGCTTAACAAAACAGTTAACATAAAGTAAAATAATAAATGGGTATACATATGAATGTTTTCATAAAAATGTATGTAAAATTATGTAAAATATTGTAATACGTATCACCTTGAAGACCATATATTGGGATACACATGTATCTATCGCGAAACATATTGTGTCGTGACCGCTGTAATGTGATGTGCTTTGTCCGGTGAGGTTGTTGTCAATACCCAGCCCAAATTAGCAGGCATGATTCTACTTCTCTCACTTCTCAGATGAAAAACAGAGACAAACTTTGTGTGCACAAAACAGACACCAAGTAAAGAAAAAAACCCTTCAAAAAATACAACTACAATTAAAAATAATTCTAAATTCTGTCTATCAGCTGTTCACCAAATTAGAGAGAGAGAGAGAGAGAGAGAGAGAGAGAGAGAGAGAGAGAGAGAGAGAGAGAGAGAGAGAGAGAGAGAGAGAGAGAGAGAGAGACCACCACGTCGACGGGAAGGTTTCCATGACCAAAGCTGACTTAAATTAGACCTGAATGGCATGTTGGCCAAATGGGCCTGACGACAAGTGGATGTGTGATAACGTTATTGTGGGAGGAGATTGGGGTTGACGTCCTAATATGAAGCTGCACGAGACACATTTATGTGTCCCTGCAGATGGGAAACTTCGACTTGAACGTGTTCAGGCAAAAAAGAATGATGACAATGTTTTGTGCAACACTGACATCTTGTGGCTGCTGAGGTCATCACAACTTTAACTATAAACACGTCCAAAAAGTATATTACAATACAGTACACGTTTACTTTATGATAAAATGTTCCAAAATTATGGGTTATTTTATTACAACATTATCTATATTGGTATGTTTTCCCATAGTAAGATAAAGAAAATGTTAAACAACAGAATACAGCGTGTGTTTCATGTAAAAAGTGATGAGAACAATTGGAAATTGTGACAGGTTGGAGAATTGATGACAAATGCTTCCATCCTGAGCTAGGTAGCTATTCACACCCAAACTATTCATGGAACTGTCCCATCAACTCTGAAATCTCTGACATGTGAGTGAATTCGTTCTTCGTGCAGCGAATGAATGAATTGACATCCTGTACGTCTGCATGTTGTAATTCCTCCTATTCGCAGAATGATTTCTTATTGCATGATACCAACCTAAACTCAGCTGTCATGTTAGTTTATATGTGTATCGAATTTCCTGGGACGGCACGGTGATCGACTGGTTAGCACGTCCGCCTCACAGTGCAGAGTTGCATGGTTCAATTTCCAGCTCCGGCGTTCCTGTGTGGAGTTTGCATTGTTCTCCCCGTGTCTACGTTGCTTTTCTCTAGGTACTCTGGTTTCCTTCCACGTTCCAAAAATATGCACGGCAGGTTAAAAATTGTCCCTAGTGTGATTGTGCGTGTGAATTGTTGTTTTTCTTTGTGTACTCTGCGATTGGCTGGCAACCAGTTCAGGGTGTACCCCGCCTACTGCCCTAAAACAGCTGGGATAGGCTACAACACGCCGCGACCCTCGTGGGGATAAATTGTGTTAACCTGCAAAATAAAAAAGGACCGCTGTTTATGTGAGGAAGGCGACCTCAAGTGGACAAAAATAATATATGCGTCATCACACAAAATCGAATGCAGTCACAGCACACTACAGAATTTGGAAGCACTTATGTTGACATGTTTTAACATATTAAAGAATGGCTAACCAAATATCCCCCCCAGACAAACAAACAAGGTTTTGATTCTGGTAGCGGTCTTCATAGTGCTGGGGTGTTGGAGAGAGAGAGAGAGAGAGAGAGAGAGAGAGAGAGAGAGAGAGAGAGAGAGAGAGAGAGAGAGAGAGAGAGAGAGAGAGAGAGAGAGAGAGAGAGAGAGAGAGAGAGAGAGAGAGAGAAAGACGGTACAGCGTGCACGCGCCTCACCTTTCAGCGTCGCGCGCTCTCCCGCTGTTGGTAACGTGAGTCCTTTGCGTTAACATGGAGGATTGCCTTCGGCGACTGTAGAATGATCGTTTTCAATCTACTTGTCTTTATTTTATGGTCGTTATTATTTTACGTTCGGGATAGTGTAAACCACGCCGCACCATCTCCACCCCCAGCGCTTACTGGAGGGGATTAGAAACACAAACCCTCACGGTAAGGTCTTTAACTCTCATTAACAAGACTGAATAACAACTAGACAGTCGGAAACTGCAATAGATTGTGTTCAAAAACAGTAAAATAAAAATAACAGTGTGTTTGTTTCTAAAACCTGTGTCGCCTCAAAGCATAGTGCATGCGTTCAATGGGGCTGGTGATTGCTGATAATGTTGAACAAAAAAAGGTAAAGTACAAATAAAAGAGTAATACTGTACATTTATTTTAGGATGTTTTTACCTAAAAGTTAAAGTTCAGTGCCAAGGCAAGATGAGCATATCCCTTTGAGGCTACACCAGCACAGCAGCCAACTAACGGACTGTCACTGCGCGCTGCTCAATTTAACATGTTTTTAGATCCACTGATTGATGTGATGAAGCCATGCCAAAGACATTGGGAGGATGGCATGTTTATTTGGGGATTTCTCATCTCACAGGCAGTCGGACAGATAGATGAGTTGTGCTCAAAAAACTGGATGGTTATAAGAAATCTGAACCTAAGCCTTCATACTGTATGTCTCACTACTGACAAGAGAAAGCTTTAGGGAAAAAAAACAACACAGTACATTCTCTGAAAGTAAGCTACTTCTTCATTCAGTGAATTCAGAGGAATTGATGACTGCACAAATAAATCACAGCGAGTAACAAATCAATAGCGTGATTCATTGACCAACGGTACCTTGAGCGCGCAGACACATCCATGCATTTCATAGGACCATGTTGCTCGGAATATTTTGCTGCATCATTCCTCCCTGAACAAAGCAACCTTTATTATTGCAATTGCATGTGCCCAAACCATGTGTGTACATATTTACGCTGCAAGTCGTGAGCACGTGTTTCAATGTTGTCTATTTGTCATGACCAGATTTGAAATCCAAATAAGCGGTGACACTTGTACACGGGATGAAATGAGAGCTGCCAAGTTCTGAAGGCCTTCCCAGTCTTTATTAATTTATGATGTTATTTTTAGGCTCGGATACATTTTTGATGCAACTGCATTTATCAGGTTTAATACCCACTGAAGGCTCTGGGTGTGCCTATCACTGTTTTCATGGAGTTCCATCTATATTTTCAAACAAATGCACAGATACAGTACAGTAAGAAAACTAGCATTGTTTTTGATTGTCAAAATGAGATCAGGCGAGTGCAAAATGTGATGTCAATGGGTCTAGTTTGGCATGCTCTTGCTGGTGTAAATATGAATTATTTCCTGTATGTGTCACACAACACATGGAATGTGGTGCCACAAGAAGGTTCTGATATGGATGCAGGTTGCTCAGTTCTGACTTTTCTGTTGTTCTTTGTCCATAAACGGAGGCCTGCTTTCCATCCAAATTTCCAAAATATGCATGTTACATTGAGCCTTGAAAAATGCCCATTGCAGTGGCTACCATTGCAGTGGCTGTCAAGAGCATACTCCATCTCTTATTGTATGTCAACTAGTATACTGTATGCTCTGACTTATTTGGCCGAATATCAACACTTTATTAAAAAAGTACTTTTGTTGTTTTTTGTTGTTGTTGTTTTTTTTTTTTTTTACACTAACTTCCAGTGGTGTCGAAGTGCATATTGAGAGGTGTGGCTTCAGCCTGCTGTGTACTGATCAACAAAACTGGACAATCACCAACAAATCGGAGTTGGCGACCATACGTTGCATACCTGTCGATGATCACATTTTGTGGAAACAAAGACATGTGTTTAGGAAACAATGTTTTGAGCCACCAACCACTGTCTATTATTTAACTTGTGGTGTCTAACTCAAGGCCCGCGGCCCAGATCTGGTCCGCCACATCATTTTATGTGGCCCGCGAAAGCAAATCAAACACGTCAACGTCCATGATGCTTGCAAAGATCTCGACCAAAATTTAAAAATTCTCATATATAATAAATAAGAGAGATATTGTAAGCATTTTCTTGTTACCAAAACCCTCATAAGGGTAACTTCAACAATACTTTGATTATTCTTGACTTTTTTATATGGTTCCAGTCATAATGGCCCTCCAATGGAAACAGTAACTAAAATGTGGGCCCCGACAAAAACGAGTTTGACACCCCTGATTCAACTGAACGACAAACACCATGGCACGATAGTCAAGAAACAGCCTTGGGCTTGACAGAACCAGGCTGACCAGCAACTGTAGCCTTTTCAAGGCGAGCGCATCCGCAACGCAGGACGGTCACATCATATCATGAATAAAAACTAATTGAATGCCCACAATTTGCAAAATGTGATTGAATAGTTCCGTTACTTTCGCCTTGTCGCTGACAAAGATTGAGATCTTTCACTGAGATCCCAAAAACGAGCTCTAAATTACGTGCTGACTCATTTGAACATGAGTTGACAACAGATGCATAAGTGATGGAAACTATTTTCAAGCGAATCTTGCGCTGATTCCCTTAGAAGATGTTTCGCCTCTCATCCTTGCAGGCTTCATTAGTTCATGGAACAATGCAACGATTCTATTCCTTGAAAATGAAATAACCTGGGTGCATGAGGAAATTCTCAGGCACCTTTTTGAGCTGTGTGTTTTTTAGGGGTGTGCCTAAAAAAAAAAATCCGTAGGGCAATATATCATTGTGGGCCTCTTCATAATGCACGTACCGATACAGAGGCATCATAATTGATATTTCACATTAATTCTTAAAGTTTCTCCACACGTCTCTGAATGCTAATCTTTGCTGTGTAGTTCACCCCTGCAGCACGGCGGCCCAAGAAGATAATCAAGACTCCTCCGTCTACCTCCTCTGTGGTGCGCACAATGCAAATATTAAGTTAAAAGTCTCACCATTTTTGTCCAGGCAAGTTTCATAATTATTTTGTTTTTAAGATATATATTAGAATGAAATAATTCTAATTCTGTTGGACAACAAAAATTACTCTTGTCATATTTCGGCCAGCATTGTGGGTTTTCTTTCTTAATTTTAAACAGAGAACACAACTTATCTACAGTACAAGGGCCGATGCCTGAGAGACCTCAACTGGCATCTCCCCATGTGTGCGAATAGCACTGTTACGCTACATACGTTCTTCCAGTATGTGAAACAGCAACGACCAAAACATACACTTTAAACACTAGTTGTGTCTCATTGTCTCTCTGGATAGTGAACACTTCTTTAATTAAAGACCCAGTAAAGCGACTGTACTCGAAATTGCTATTGAGCAAGTCGCCCTGAAAGTTTTAAAGAAAGGCAACACCTTTTGTACATTGAATAAGAATGTGTTTGTTTTTTGTGTCACTCGCTATATTCTTAGGAATATCACATATTATGTCTCCCTCTTTCTACTTTTCTAGTCTGTGCGCTGACATGCCTGTAAATTGTTGGCAAAGCGAAGCGTCCGCATTATCCGAATGCATTATTAATGCATGCAGCCCTTGACTAAGACACACCCACATTGAAACACAATGTGGGTGTGTCAACACACTCAAACTCATAAAACCTACATTTGCAAAAAAACAAAAAAATAGCCACAGTCTGTGTGCAAATGCTCATGGGATGTGCTTGTTGCATGGATCAGAATATATTTTTTGTGTACAGCGTTCAGGTCAAGCAGTATTTCATATTAGTATTACAGTATATCACATCTACGTTCAATCATAGAGAATTGTAAACAATGTGACAATGCACACTGGGATGCATTGTGGTCATTTATAATGGGAGAGTGGCATACTGAAACCAATTAATAGTTAGACTGAGAAAAGCTAAAAGCTCATCAGCAAACTACAAAAAGGGGCAATTGACGTAATTATGTCGAAACTTACAGTGGCTTGCAAAAGTATTTACGCTCTTGGCTTTTTACTCATTTGGCATCACTCGAACCTATCATTTTAACAATTTCTCTAATTGAATTTTATTTGATGAATTAGCATGCATGTACACACACACACACACACACACACACTCCCCTCCTCTCTCTCTCTCTCTCTCTCTCTCTCTACACACACACACACACACGCATAAATATATACTGTATATATACTCTATATATAGGTGGACGAGTGGTTAGCGCGTCGACCTCACAGTGCAGAGGTTGTGGGTTCGATCCCGGCTCCGGCCTTCCTGTGTGGAGTTTGCATGTTCTCCCCGTGCCTGCGTGGGTTTTACCTGTGTACTCTGGTTTCCTCCCACATTCCCAAAACATGCATAGCAGGCTGATTGGACACTCAATATTGTCCCTAGGTGTGTGTGCGGATGGTTGTTTGTCTCTGTGTGCCTTGCGATTGGCTGGCAACCGGTTCAGGGTGTCCCCCGCCTACTGCCCGAAGACAGCTGGGATAGGCTTCCAGCACCCCCCGCGACCTTTGTGAGGATAAAGCGGATCAGCAAATGGATGGATGGATGTAGAGTGATCCGTCGCTACTTTGCGATTCACTGATTGCGGAATCAATATATCGCGACTTTTTCAAAAATATTCATAAAAAAAAAACAATTGCGAAAATGTCACAAAAGGTCACACAGAGCAACATATACAGTACTACATGTATATTTCATGTTTATATTTATTGTATTTTATTATTTATACACTAACCTAACTTATACATCTTATACATATATATATTTATATTAGTATATAGTATATGTTAATTACTACAGACATTTACTTTTACATGCATGGATAATATTAAATTTGGCCTTATAAATATTATATATACTCATACACATGTACATACAGTATACCTGTACGGGGCGGGGGTACCTACTTGCATGGATTTTCCTCTTTCATGGGGGTTCTGGTCCCCATTAACCTCAATAAGCGAGGATCACTGTATGTGTGTGTGTGTTTGTATATATATATATATATATATATATATATATATATATATATATATATATATATATATATATATATAGATAGATAGATAGATAGATAGATATTAGAGCTGTCAGTTTAGCGCGTTTTTATTGGCATTAATTTAAATGAATTTTATCGGGATCAAAAATGTTCTCGCGAGATTAACGCGGCAGACGTCACAGCGGATGTTACGTTGCTCTATAAATAAACCAGAAACAAAACATCAATCGCTCTGCACAGGTCCACGCACGTTTGTTTTGCCAGCCACGGCAGCGCGAGACACCGAAAACGGATACTTAAATAGTTTATGAATGGAAAGTTTACTTTTAAAAAGTTGCCAGATTGTTCCACTGACAAGACCAAAGTTACCTGTATGTTTTGCAGTCGTAAACTGAGCTATCATCATAGCACGTCGAGTCTGAAATACCACTTAATGGCCAAGCACACAGCTGACGTGCGTAACTCCGCCCCCTCGTCTCAAGACCGACAGCTATGGATCATTTCAAAGCAAACAGCGTGGACTAAAATGTTGCTAGAACAGGGGTGTCTTTATTTAGTTCATTTTTGCATAGTTGTCATGTTTGTCCGTCTGCAATCTGACGTTTAAACGAAGTAAATTGCGTTTCAGGTTGGGTTAATCATGTCGGCGCTCCACTTCCGGGATTGAGTTTTGGGACTTGTAGTTCTTTTGTTCGATTCGCCTTTATGTTTGTGTTGTATGGTTTCTTACGTTTAAAACAATGAATACTAAATACTGGGAAGAGACAAGGAAAACGATGGGTAGGATTATGGGGACAGTGGTCCCTCCGTCCTTTGAAGCCCTGTACTTGGGACTGGAACCTGACTTTACCATTAACTTTGCCCAGAGATATACCTACAACATCCTGTTGTTAGCAAGCAAAAAAGCAATCACAAGAAGATGGCTGACAAAAGATCCCCCAACAGTCAAAGACTGGATTAAGGTGGTTGGGGAAATTTTTGAAATGGAGAAACTGACATTTATTCTTCGAGGCGAACGAGAGAAATTTGAAACATTATGGGATACCTGGATAAAATTCAAGGAAACCTAAGGAAGTGCTTGAACAGATAGTTAAGATACCCCATTGGCCCCATTCCACTCAAGTTGTTTGTTTTATTTTTGTTTATTAGTATTATTTTATTTTATTTCAGTACTTTTCTATTCATGGGACACAGTGCTCAGGACAGTGTGTATGTGGGAGGGCAGGAGTAATATCCCGTTTCACCGGGATGTCTATGCGATGTATGTTCTATTTTGATGCCCGGAACTGATGTTCTATGTGCCTAAACACGTGACCATGTTTTGCTTTTTTCTAACTGTTTAAAAAATTCAATAAAAACTTTGATAACAAAAAAAAAACAATGAATACTGATGACGATAATGATAAATAGTAAAAAATCAGGGTTGATTAAATTATTTATTAAACGTATTGTTAAATAAAGGTATTAATTAATGTCAATTATATACATATTTACATTGTGATGCAGAAAGATAGATATATTAATTTTTTACTGCATTTATGTGTAGTTTAGGTTATTACCTGCTTCTGATACTTCTGTTACAACTACTACTACTACTACTTCTGCTGCAAAGTGCTCCAATAAATGATCAAAAAAGTACAGAACGAGAGATCCTTCCATGCTGACCGACAATCCCTATTCAGGGGGCCGTGAAAAATTATAGGCTGAGTACTAGTTTACCTTAGATGTGCACTTTATATTGCGCTGTTTTGATTCCATAAAAATAGCTGTTCAAGCAGCTGTTGTGTGACAAAATATTTTTTTCACTGTTGTTGATGGACAGTAATATTGTGTGAGAGATGATGTGTGAATAACTGCTCCAAGTGAAAAATGTTAATGTAAAATTGAAAATCGAAATTATTTCAGTAAATATTTGCATTTTGCACATAGAAAACTGATTCATGATTCCATGTTGATGAGAGCATTAAAATGGGGGAAAATAGGACAAAAAATATAAAAGGAAATTCAGAAATGATAAAAAATGCGTGAGTAATCATGATTAATTTATAGTTAATTTGAGTTAATTATGACAGTTGCGTTTTTAATTAGATTAAATATTTTAATCGTTTGACAGCTCTAATATATATATATATATATATATATATATATATTAGTGTTTATATATATATATATATATATATATATATATACACACACACACACCGTAATTTCCGCACTATAGAGCGCACCTGATTATAAGCCGCACCCACTACATTTTTAGAGGAAAACCAATTTTGTACATACACAAGCCGCACCTGTATATAAGCCGCATGTGCCCACATTAAAACATGTAAACATATTTACAAAGAAAGACGGTACACAGAGAGAGTTTTCAAAGTTTTAATAATATAACTTAACAATAATAATAAAATAACTTTCTTCCCAAACGGTGCCTGTGACGCGGCAGTAAAACTGTAGCAACATGGTAACAACACGCTAGCAACAGAATAGCAACACAGTATAACAACTCCGGTAAAAGAACATACCGGTACTTGTAAAAATCACGGTGAGCCGTCTTCATCTTCCTCCTGTGAACTGAAGCCATCAAAGTCACCGTCCTCAGTGTCGGAATTAAACAGTGTCATAAAGACCGGTCTTAATCTTACCTTTTCTACTCGAGTGCCCCTGGCGGCCGTTAGAAAAATTACATACATTGGCCGCATCACTGTATAAGCTGCAGGGTTGAAAGTTATACCGTAAATTCCGGACTATAAGCCGCTACTTTTGCATTTTGGACATAGAAAACTGATTCATGATTCCATGTTGATGAGAGCATTAAAATGGGAGAAAATAGGACAAAAAATATAAAAGGAAATTCAGAAACGATAAAAAATGCGCGAGTACTCACGATTAATTTTTAGTTAATTTGAGTTAATTATGACAGTTGAGTTTTTAATTAGATTAAATATTTTAATCGTTTGACAGCTCTAATATATATATATATATATATATATATATATATATATATATATATATATATATATATATATATATCAAAAGTCTTTTATCGTTTCTGAATTTCCTTTTATATTTTTTGTCCTATTTTCTCCCATTTTAATGCTCTCATCAACATGGAATCATGAATCAGTTTTCTATGTCCAAAATGCAAATATTTACTGAAATAACAATTTCGATTTTAAATTTTACATGAACATTTTTCACTTGGAGCAGTTATTTACACATTATCTCTCACACAATATTACTGTCCATCAACAACAGTGAAAAAAATATTTTGTCACACAACAGCTGCTTGAACAGCTGTTTTTATGGAATCAAAACAGCGCAATATAACATTATAAAGTGCACATCTAAGGTAAACTAGTACTCGTAATGGAGGCTCTCGCTGGCAATCCGTAGTGGAGTTGTTCAGTTAATTCAGTTTTTCACGGCCCCCTGAATAAGGATTGTCGGTCAGCATGGAAGGATCTCTCGTTCTGTACTTTTTTGATCATTTATTGGAGCACTTTGCAGCAGAAGTAGTAGTAGTTGTAACAGAAGTATCAGAAGCAGGTAATAACCTAAATTACACATAAATGCAGTAAAACATTAATATATCTATCTTTCTGCATCACAATGTAAATATGTATATAATTAACATTATTTAATACCTTTATTTAACAATACGTTTAATAAATAATTTAATCAACCCTGATTTCACTATGTATCAATATCGTCATTATTATTCATTGTTTTAAACATAAGAAACCATACAACACAAACATATCAAGTCGAATCGAACAAAAGAACTACAAGTCCCAAAGGTCCAACCCGGAAGTGGAGCGCCGGCATAATTTACCCCAGCTACAACGCAATTTACTTCGTTTAAACGTCAGATTGCAGACGGACAAACATGACAACTATGCAAAAATGAGCTAAATAAAGACAGCCCTGTTCTAGCAACATTTTAGCCCACGCTGTTTAAATTGCCGATTGCGAACGGTAACTGACTGTGATTGCATAGCGATGCGGCAAACAAATTGTGGCAACCGATCGCATGAGTGGCATACTGAAACCAAATCTAAAAGCTAACTTTACACATCTGACTTGATAAGAAGCACTCGCGTAGCTTAACATTGAGCCATGCCGACGACGAAGCGAGTGTATTGACTCACGAAACAAAACGCTATTACTGTATATATACTGTATACATCGCGCGAACGTCACCTGTCAGTGGCAGCCCCGCCCCTCTTAAAGCGCCAGGTCAATCCAACAGGAGTCGTTCGATGCAATGCGAATTATTTCAGCTTGAGTGGAGCTGTGGTTAATGTTGACAGGCTTGCATGCAGTAGCCATATATTTAGCTATGGCTTCAGCAAGTTTGTTCTTCGTCGTGTCATCCATTTTCTTCGTTTTGAAATGACCCATAGCTGTCTGTCTGAGACAAGGAGGATGGAGTACGAACGTCAGCTGTGCGCTTGGCCATTAAGTGGTATTTCAGACTCGCGTGCTACATGATATTTCATGTTTATATTTATTGTATTTTATTATTTATACACTAACCTAACTTATACATCGTATACATATATATATTTATATTAGTATATAGTATATGTTAATTACTACAAACATTTACTTTTACATGCATGGATAATATTAAATTTGGCCTTATAAATATTATATATACTCATACAAATGTACATACAGGTGCGGGGCGGGGGTTACGACTGCAAAACATACAGGTAACTTTGGTCTTCTCAGTGGAACAATCTGGCAAGTTTTCAAAGTTTTAAAAGTAAACTTTCCATTCATGAGCTATTTAAGTATCCGTTTACGGTGTCTGTGACGCTGCAGTGACTGGCAAAACAAACGCGTCGTGGACCCGTGCAGCGCTGGTTGATGTTTTGTTTCTGGTTTATTTATAGAGCAACGTAACATCCGCTGTGACGTCTCGCGTTAATCTCATGAGTCTTAAAAATTTTGATCTCGATAAAATTCATTTAAATTAATGCCGATATAAACGCGCTAAACTGACAGCTCTAAAAATATATATATATATATATATATATATATATATATATATATATATATATATATATATATATATATCTCATAGATAGATAGAGAGATAGATAGATAGATAGATAGATAGATAGATAGATAAGTAGGTGTGTGTGTGTGTGTATATATATATATATATATATATATATATATATACACGTGTGTTTAAAAAAAAACCAACAACAACAAAACTAAATCAGCATGCGCCTATCTATTCACCCCTCCAAAATAGTAGTAGCAGTGCAGTCTTGGCCACGGGGGTTTGAGATAAGTTTCTATATGAGCTTGCCACGTCTTGCCAATGAGATTTTTGCCCATCCCACAAGGGAAAATTGCTCCATTTCCCTCAACCCCAGACCATTTTCGCACTGACCGCTGTCGAAAAGCATCCCCGCAACATGATGCTGTTCTTAGGTTGATCGAATGCCAGCTGAAAATGTCATTGTAAGTCTCAGCTGACCAGAGCACCTTCCTCCATATTTTTGGGGAACCTTCCACATGCCTTTTTGCAAACTCAAATGTGCCTTCTTATTTTAAGATATAAATAACAAATTAGAGCCGCAACGACCATACACTGGCTTCAACATAACAATGGCTAACAGGTTTTCATTTTAACAGGTTAACATTTTCCAGTTCACTCACTCCCTTATATTTGCTCCATTGCCCGACAGAAAAAACTGAAAACATGTGAATGAGGAAAAACTTTGCTCTAACCTACTGGGTATGTGCACAGAGAGCAAAACTTTTCATGCAGTTTTTAATAATAATAATAATAATAGTAATACATTTCATTTGCAAGCGCAGCCAGTGTTATGCCCCTGGACTAGTCAACCTGGCTGTGGCAGTGCCATGGGTTTTCCCTCTCTCCAATCCATCAGCAGTTCATTTGCCATTCAGCTGTATTCCATCGTTTTGATGTCAACAACCAAGTGAGGTCCTAAATTAGTGTTGTGACGTTTGAGAGAGCCATTGTTTTTTTATCATTTTACCTTAATGTTCTGGATATATGATTTCCAACTCAAATTGTCATCCAGACAAACACTCAAAATTTGGTTTGTCTGACTTTATTAATATCAAGACCAACAAATTGGAGCACTAGTGTCTCTCCTTCTGTTACTCATTATCATGCAGCTTGTTTTCTCAAGATTGAATGATAATTTATTTGACGTTCATCAAAGCACAATCTTCTTTTAATCTTTTGTTTAACCACATTCGGAACCTGTATTATAGCTTCCCCACAAGAATATAAAGTACCGTATTTTCCGCACTATAAGGCGCACCGAAAAGTCTTCTATTTTCTTAAAAGCTCACAGCGCACCTCAAAATCCGGTGCGCCTTGTGTATGGGCATTACGGTAATATGCTTGCTGGAGACATGCTTACAATGTTAGAACTTGCTGTTGGTTCAGTGAACTGTGTCGCTGCTTTATTGAATACGTTTTTGTTGCAGCTCCGAAAAAAGGAGAGCTGTGGTGTTAATTTTTTAAAACAGTCTCAACAAATACAGTTACGTCTTTGTCCCTCTCCCTGCCTTCTCTTCTTCCTTTCGACTCGAGAGGTGTTCATGACCACCTCCGAAAAACGTAAATTAATGATTCCTTCAATGAAACTACGAAAATTGAAAATAATGCATCAAAAGAGAAAATAACAGAATAAATAACAAACACTTCTGAGACAGTGCAGTCTCCTACATGTTACTGACATCTGATCGTTCTATTGGAGCTACGCTTAAGGAAATGCCAAGGGACTAGAATTTATATTTTGTTTTTCTCGCTTGATTTTCTGTTTTGAAGCATTATTGTCAATTTTCATAGTTTCATTGAAGTAAAGATAAGTTCTTTACTTCTTCCTACTCCCTTGAACATAATAACTGTGTTGAATGATGACTGATTTCTCTTACTTACCTTATTATTACTGTATATGTTTTATGTTATGTTCAATAAATAAACCAAACCAAACCTAAATGTTAATTTATGTTTTTTGGAGGCGGTCATGAACGCCTCTCGAGTCGAACGGAAGGAGCTTAGCTACATCTTGTGAATGCATTATAGATTGCGCCTTATAACCCAGTGCGTCCAATATATGAAAAAAATAGCCCATTCATTGAAGGTGCGCCTCATAATCCAGTGCGCCTTTTAGTGAGGAAAATACGGTAGTATCATCTGCAAACAGAATACATTTGAGCAGTGTGGCTACACCAACGAAATTCATTTACAAAATAAACAATTTTGGCCCAAGGACAGAGCTCTGGATACACACAATGGATACGATGCAAATCAGATTTTATGGTATATATCTGCACACACTGCTTTCTATATTCTAAATAACTTGAAACCCATTTAAGTGCAACCCTCCTGATACCATATTTGCTCAGTTTTTTAAGTGTGCTCTGATCAATGTTTTCAAAAGCCTTTTTGAGGTCAACAAAAATACTTTCCTATGTATTGTCATTTTTTCCTATCGATTGTAGTGGATATTTCTTCAGTTAATTCCATATGTGCCATCGATGTGGAGTGGTTAGCCCGAATTCCATGACTATTGCTTAAAATATTGTGTCTCTATGAATTGGTAAAAGCTGAATACAATCAATTTCTCTATTGTCTGAAAATTGTGGAAGCAGGGATATTGATTGGCCTGTCTTTTGAAAAATCATGTTTATCTCCATTTTTATAAATTGGAATTACTCTGACTATTTTCATTTTGCCAGGAAACACCTCTGAGAAAAATTAGAGATTACAAATGTGTATAACTGGTTCAACAACCAATTCAATTATATTCTTTACCAATATATCCATATCGATATGGTCAGTGGATCAGTTACTTGCACAACTTTCTATGATATTCAGTCTTTCTTTTTTATCCTACCTTACCAAGAAAAATACTATTTACATTATCCATTATTGTTTTTTAAAAACTCCAGGAAAATCATTTCAAGACAAGACCGGGAACCCTGATCCTGAAAGGTCATGCGACACTCAGATTGCATGCAAGTGGACTTCATTTCACTAATTACAGTATTTGACTTTTGAATGTATTCGGTTGCATCAGATCTTTTTAAAGGTTTTATAAAACCTTATATTATATATAATAGATAGATATAATCATATTTCTGAAATAAATATGCCATGCCAATTTTTTGTTTTTTTCTTTAAATATTTATTGATAATATATGGAGAGAATGTTGTGCACATGCATCATACACAATTTAGATTTTTAAAAATCATTTAAATTGGAGGTTGTCATTTTACAAAGAGATTAAAAAAAAGCCAACTGTGTGAATACATTTTCAATGCACTGTACGTGTCATAAAGGAAAGCAATAAAAGACAAGAGAAGGACTGACTAAAGAGAGAGTTACAGTCAGGAAAAGTCTAGAGTCAGTATTTGACAGTTGGCCTGACGGTACCTCTCCCCGGGGCTTTGCGAGGTCCTCATTAAATATGGATGGTGTTTGGAGCTTGGGCAAGTGGGACTCAGCAAAAAAGAGCCTGGCAGGACCATCGTGCCCCCGCCTGTCTCGCTAGCTGTGTCTTTACCAAATTCCTGATTGTTTGCCGTGATTCTCTCCTTTACTCTTTCATTGGTAGACCATGCCACTCTTTTGACTTTTCTCTCTGCCAAGCTGTGTGCCATTTTATTTGCCTTCTCTTTTATGTATCTTTCATCTGTTGCAGTTTTTTCCAACCCTGCCGCTGCTCTATTCATCTCTCTCTCTCGCTCTCCCTCATGCAGTTGCCCACTTTTTTTTTCTCTCTCACTCCATGTAAACATAAAACATTTGATTAGGGACGTTTGGAGGGAAGTGTTCCCGTTTTTGCAGCAGCATGCAGTGCTAAGTGCTGTAATCACATCGGGAGAGAGCTTTCTACTGTAATTGAAATTTGAATGCTTGTGATTGACCCTGTTAAACTAATGATAGCCTATTCAAAATCAAACCACCTAAGGTGCTTGCATAATTAACAAAATACTAAAGTCCTAATATATGTTTTATTGACACAGTACGAATAAGAATGGAATATTGAGAAATTTTAAAAAAAGGTCATTCTAAAATGCTGACTTATTTGGAATGTGGCACAAGTCATCTTAATAATGGCTAGGATAGGTGCAAATGTCGCATAAAGAATGAGCGACATGGGAGCGCTGGATTGTTTTATTCCCTTTTAATTCCCGAGTGTTTGTTTTTCTATTCCCCATCAATGGGATTCATGACTTTGTGTTTGTCATCAGTGAATGAAGACTGGTCCTCCACAGCAGAATGATGGATGGAGAAATTGCAGGATGGGACTTTAAGTGGCGCCCACATGGAGCCCTGACACAAAGGACTGAGAGCAGGTGTGTGCTGGTCTGTGAATCCGAAACATTTGTAGGTGGATATAAAAAGACGAATGACAAGATTAGACGATTAGCAGAATGTGCAATAAATAGTGAGTGGGGCAGACAGTGAGAGGGAAGTATGTAGTGAACCACAGACAGTTTGTGATACCGTTTAACTTAGTCCGTTGCCCTAACCAGACCTCGAAGGTTAAGGAGAAGCTCATTCTAATCTGGCTAAGTGTGGGTGACGCACAAAGTCTCAGTCTTTGCCTGTAGACATACAGTACTTTGTAATCTCATTTGCCAGTACTGTGACTGAAGCGTTGAGAACGCAAAATGGAATTTTAATTCTGCTGGTTTTAACAAGTCGTTTGGCGTTTTCCTCCCAAATATATTTGGCAATAGACTGCTCCTGTCTTAAATCAACATTACATTCAACTAAAATCAGGTACAACTCAAAGTTGGATCATAATTAGTTTAATCCAAAAAAGTGTGGCACGGCAACTGACTGGTTAGCCCATAGGTGTCAAACTCAGGTCCTGGAGGGCCGCTGTCCTGCATGTTTTTCAAGTCTCCCTGTTGCAACACACCTGATTCCAATGAACAGCTTCAATGTCAGGCTTCCGCAGAGCTTGCTGATGATCTGATCATTTGAGTCAGGTGTGTTGCTACAGGGGGACTTGGAAAACATGCAGGACAGCAGACCTCCAGGACCTGAGGGATTAGCACGTCCACCTCACAATTCAGGGTTAAAATCTGTTTTGTTTGAATCCAGGCTCTGGGTTTCCTGTGTGGAGTTTGCATGCTCTCCCCGTGCCTGCACAGGTTTTGTCCTATCGTTCCGGTTTCCCTCCACATACACCTTAAAAAGTAAAGTTAAATATATTAAAGAAAGTAAACAGTGTTGTTCTAATTAAAGAAATAACACGAGAACAATATAAACAATAAAAAAAATTGCAGTCACTGTTTCACATTTTGAATTTGCTCCCCAAAAAAAGGAACTGTATTTTCCACACTATAAGGTGCACCTAAAAGCATTCAATTTTTTCCAAAAGGCACCTTCTATATGTTTCAATATTCTGTTTTCTTGGACATAGTATTTTGAATGTTCTGTAAAATGCTTTGTTACAGCTGCAGCAGGTTGTGAAAGCTCATTATAAATAAAGCTGTATTTTATTGTATTCCCTTTAGCGTAGCTCCACCCCTATTGTAGCGTCTATGCACCTTATAATGTGGTGTGTCCTCTATATGAAAACAGTTAGAATAGGCCATCAATTGAAGTGCGCCTTATACTCCGGAAAATACGGTAATGTTTTTCGACCAAAGTTTGCACTAAAAAGACCATGTTAATTTTTGCCAAAATGTGCAACAGAGAACACTGAATTAACAATAACAAGTAATAAAGCACCTGTGATGTTGCAAGTGAGCCAATATGCAAATAGATGAGGCAAAATCTTTGACGCATTTAACATAGTTTAGCGTCCTTTTCACCACATAAAACCACCTGTAAAAGTCATATGCAGACTCAGTTTGAAACAAGACAAACAACTTTTACATTGCCATAGCTTAAAACAATGGAGTGAGAATCACAACACGTCTTACCCATTACAGAAGTCTCTGTTTTGCCGGGAAAGCGCAGCTTCGTCCTACCTGCCCCGCTTCCTAGAGTTAACAATGCAGGACCAACCAACGTATTTAAGAAACGGTCAATGTAAATTAATGGTGCACAGAAATAGTCCTAAAATTGTCCTAAACAGACAATATCATGAGTTTCAATCGGATTGGCGAGTGTTAATTTAGAACCCTGGTGGTTATCTAAATGTATTGCTTGGAAGATCATTATGGGATTGTACGAATGAATAAATAATGTGACCTCAAGCAAGCGTGGTAAACACATTTTGTGTCTCTGTAACCTGAGAAGAGAGTGAGTGAAGAAGGATCAAAGAAATGTCAGAGAATAACATGGTTGGGATAAAAAGGAAAAACAAGACTGTCACAGGCAAAAGACAATACTGTATTCAACACTGTGTCACTTAGCACTTCCATCCCAAAGCCTTTGCCTCCTTCAACTGTTATTTTTTTTTTTTTTTGTTGTTTTTTTCCATGTTCTGTCCTCCTTACTTCTCGGCTTTCGTCTTTGTCAATTGGCATCTCATCCTCTCCTTTCCCGCCTCATCCGCTTGTTCCCTCTAATGGATGGTGCTAATGCCCATCATCAGCAAAGCATGTCTGCTAGAGATTGCTTCCTGCAGCTGTGGGATACACCACAGCCTAGATTATCCATCTAGTCATCCATCATTTCAGTAATTTCATTTATTTATTTGAGTATTATAAAGTGCTCTTCATGAGTATAGCATGTTCTGAATACAGCATGAATTACTGTGTATGTGTGTTTCCATTTTAGGTGTGGTTATAACCTCATATTTTATGCCAGTATTGTCTCGACACCAATCTTATGCATCTGACGTTAATTGAAACGGTAACACTTCATCGTAATTGTGACGCTAGCGAAAAGTTGACCTCTTCTCAGGTAAATGGAACTGCAGGACAGGAGTCGCTCCCCGTCCCGCAGGACCAGCAGGGTCGAGCAGGTGGTGGGCAGATGGCTGAGACGTTCCCGAGATTTGGGAAGCAGGTCTCACTCTTTGAGCAGGTAAAACTTTGGACATCTAATTTGTTATCTGAAGCATGTTCCCTACCAGTACTTTCGGTATTACAAATAATAGGGAGGTACATATTAGCTCCATGTGTCGTGAGAGACTCGTGATCCATATCAAACGGCAGGCTATTCTGCGGGTTGCAGACAGAGGCTACACGATGGCGTTACACTGACTTGTGCTACGATTACCGTCATTTCCGGAAGACAAAATGCACCTGATTAAAAGGCGCAACATAGGAATTTAGCCATAAAAACTTATTTGTACATGCTTCATATGAATAGCTGTGAGGGACCTCATTTTGACCTCATGTGCAATTTAACAGCTTGAGCACTCAGCACAAAAAAGGACAACCAGCTGCAAATTAACAATGTGTTCTTTTCTTACCACTTGCAGAGACAGAGTTGCAATAGATGGGACACCGGCAGAGTCCGTTAGCACAGAGAGGAGGAACTATCCCTTTCGCTTGAATGTTTTGATCCAAAAGGACCCAAAGCTCAAATCTCATGGCCTCACTCTTTCTTCCCAGCCACCTATCTTGGTACAAGAGGTCACCCAAGGTATGACAAGAAACGCCCAATGTGAATCGCCTTTTGTTTTCGTTTCGTTTGTTTATTGGACATAAAAACATATACAGTAATAAATTGTCAGAAAGTAAGGTAAGTAAAATAGTGAAAAGGAAAGAGAAATCAGTCATCATTCAACTCAATTATTATGTTCAAGGGAGTAGGAAGAAGTAAAAAAGGTATCTAGTCCTACGCCGTGTTATGTGTTTTTATATAAATAGATCATTTTTATATCAATCAGAAAAGAAGAAAAGGAAGAAATCTCCATAACGGCCTATGCTTTTACCCTTAACCGTGATATTTTTACAACTTTTGGTTTGTATCGGGATTTTAAACATACACACCCTGTGGCACTCTTGTGTCAATTTTGTCTTGTACCTTTGTCGATTTGTCTACTTAATTCTGTTTTATTATTATATTTAATAATAAAACCTTAACTCTGATTGATGTAGGTTGTTTGTACTATTTTTGTGAATTTGTTTTTGAACTCAGCAAGCGATTTACTCATTTTCAGATCCGTTTTGAAATTATTCCACAGATTAACACCTTTGACAGATACACTTCTTTGTTTGATGTTTGTTCTTGTTTTGAGTTTTTTGAATAAGCTTTCTCGAATTTCAAAAAACTTCAGAATGTTTTGGCAGAGCAGGTTATTGTGTGCTTTGTACATTAATTGGGCAATTTTAAAGTCAACCAGGTCATAAAAGTTCATCGTATTTAATTTGATAAATAGTGGATTTGTGGGTTCCGTATATTTTGATCTATTAATAATTCGGAGTGCTTTTTTTTGTAGTTTTAGAATAGGGAGTGTGTTTGTTTTACAGGCATTTCCCCATATTTCCACACAGTAGGTCATATATGGTAATAATAATGAAAAGTATAATGTGTACAAAGATCTCTTATTTAGCACATCCTTGGTTTTGTAGAGGATCCCTATGGTTTTGGCTATTTTTCTTTTTAAGTTATCGATATGTGGCTTCCAACATAGTTTTGAGTCTACAGTATTACTAATCCGAGAAACTTGGTTTCATACGCTCTTTCTATTTCAATTGAGTGCTCTTTGTTCATGGATACAATCATGTTCCTCCACGAAATATGGTCATGACATGTTCCTGTTGGGCTTTTGTTCCATTTGAACCATTATTTTCCATGGTAGAATAACTATACGACCTACATCAACAATTTCTTAAAGCACAATAATTTAGTGCCCAAGTTGAATTGTATTCCAAATGTTCTCTAATCCGCGTATTCATTGGCACCCGAGATCAACAGGGGCGCTGTGTAGGAAATTAAGCAATTTCAATGAATTGACCAGAAAATTATTATCTATTCGTGAACAAAATATCTTTGTTCATCGATTTATGCAAGTGGCACACAGAGACCGGCAGAATAGGAAAATGCTCCTTCCTTCAATGACAAGTAGTTACAATTGACCCGTTGCCATTCATACCACAGAATAGGTCATGGCTTCCAGAGAGTGGAGCAGCTTTGTAATCCGTTAAACAGGCCTACATTTCACACTTTTGGTTCCTGGCTTGTTCCTGATCATCCAAATTTCCTTTTCTCTGAGGAAGATCATTTGCCTCGTCTTCTTGGCAAGGCCTGGCCTTGGCCACGTCCACATCCAAATAACTTGATGATTTTGGCATCTGTAGTCAGACCCGTCACCCAGTACAAGGACATTTTATGTATCCAGGTGGTCCTGCAGATGGCCGGCTCTTCCCTGGCGACCAACTTGTGAAGATCAATAATGTTGCTGTCGATGACCTGAACCCTGAGCAAGCTGCTGAAATTATCAGGTCTACACTTACACAGGCAACTTCATTTAACACCCACTTTATTAAATCAACTTTACCAGCTCCTCTCCATTTTTTTTCTTTATAGAGAGTGTCAAGAGTCATTGTCTGTGACTATACTCAGAACAATGCTGGTAAGTCACACTATCTCACCAATGTCATACACACAAGCAGAGTCTAATTGAAATTGAATTGTTGTGTAACAACCTATGCCGTGCGAAACTGGTTCTTCTTTTGAACTCGATTTTTCATAGTATAAATACTAAGGAGAGGATCGCCAGTAGCACAAGACAATGATACAGCTTCAGGTTAATGTAGAAATTGCATTATTAAAACCTTATTTAGTTTTAGTCGACTTTTTGTGATCATTGATCCACACAAGATATGTTTTTTTTTTCCTTATGATTCCCTGATGATTGAGTGTGAGTTCCAACAGGGTTGATTCTATGAAGATTTATCAGCATATTTCTTCTGGGGTTCAGCAATATATTGGAGTGTGCATTAAATTGTGTTACGTGAATTTGCAAAACAGATTTCAATTGGACAAATGTCCACATTGATTGACAAGGGGTTGATCAACATAGTGTAGTATCTGAGCTGTATTACAAAGGTTCCAGGACTGGTGTGACAAAAACTATATTTCTATTATTTTTCATCATCCAAATTTAAAAGTATGTTTTCCCCCTCAATGTCATCCCGCCGAGGTCAAATAAACTTTCCCAGATTTGCCAGTGTCTGCCAGACACTCATTCACTCATTAAAAGATTCTTCTGGGATCCTCCCCACCGCTATCATCTCGAACATCTGAATGTTGTCCACTTCTTCAAAATAGGTCCCCTTTATAAATCCCGTGAGCTTGGGAAAGAGGAGAAAAAAAAAATCACACAGAGCCAGGTCAGGGGAATGATATATACATCTGGCATACGTGACCCAAATTGCAAGTAATCGTTTAAAAATGATTCTCACAATGAATAGGTTCACCAAGATTTAACAGAAAACCATAAAGGTTTAAATGGAAATACACATGCATAAAATATTGGACTCGAAGATTGTAGATAGATTTATATTGTCATGCCAGCAAATCGAAGGGAATACAACGTCAACACTTATGCAAAGTTTGTGAGGCGCAACTGTTTTGATGTTTGACTTTAATTGAATCCCACATGAAACACAACGTCATAAAGTGGACATTTGCGGCGATAGTAACAATGCTGACACGCAGACGGTGCATTTATGACATGTCAGTGACGTCATGTCATCTTCCGAAGACTTCTCCATCAAATGATGACATCAAGGAGCCTTTGTCTCATAACCCTAAAACATTTCCACCTCCTCCCTCCTAAAGGGAATTCCTGGTCAGAAGTGATAGCATGTAAACAGATTGATTAAGGACCTAGGAACATGGAAGTAGAAGAATGAGATGAGCCCATTGTCAATCCTGTCTGCTCTGGTGTACGTTCACCCCCATGATAAAACACACGGCGCATGTTTCCATCTGTTTTCAATGAAATGGGTGTCCATCCGTCAGTGGCAGACTGTGAACGTCTGTCTGTCCTCAACTGGTGAAGGATCAATTCCGGTGACGGAAATAAACCCACTTCCGTCAATGCTTAGTCCGTCAGTTTCCCATCATTCGGCGCATTGGTCGGCAAAACAGGTCCGTGACAGACTGTCAGTACTGACGGAATGCCCATCTTTGGTAGTTTGTAGTTTGGGTTCAAATACAACATATCTTTTGTGGCACACACAAGTCCCTGAACTTTTCTGACACACCTTGTATACTGAATGTGTGTGTCCCTTCATCTGGCGTGGATGCAATGTACGACATTCAGATGGATGTTCCTATTACGAGCAAATCTATAAATCACCGCCACACCAATGCTTGGGGTTGAGTATCATACTGCACAGCTCTCCTGTCACCAAGGTCCTAACATGGCAGCACATGGCCACCTTGTGTGTATGTTGGTTGTATGTGTGTGTGTTGGAGTAGCACATTTATGATTTCACTCATGTGAAGTGGATTGCTAAATAAATGTGGCTGAACCTCAAGTCTATTCATGACTCTCAGCTTCTATATAGTATATCTATGCATTCATAGTATTACTGTGCTACTGAAAACATGACTTAAATCAAATTAAAAGCATTTCACATGAATTAATTGAAGATCATAAAACAAATTTTAAATTATTGCTCATATTTAAAGTGTCACTTGTGTAGGTGGCACGGAGATATCATCATTGGCACATCTTCTCCAGTTGTGAGGTGTGGGATTCAAATCATGGCTTCGGCCTCACCAACCTCGCGTTTCTTTTCGACACTCTGGCTTCCTCTCCCACATTCCGGAAACATGCATGTTAATTAAGTTATTTAAGGTCATTGTGCGTAGTTATAAATGTGAGTATGAATGTTCGTTTATCCATACATGTCCTGTTATTGATTGGCGACCAGTCCTGGTTGTACCCCGCCTTTCTCCAGCTGGGTGGGGTAGGCTCCAGCACACTCGTGACCCAAATGAGGGCAGACGCCATTGAAAATGAAAGGCTGGAGCGATATCAATCATGTGGCTTCACCATGGCACTACTGTATATGCGCATAGCATAATAACACTGCCTATTGCTTCACCGGCAGTGCTGAATGCCCACATTGGGGAAAATGGCTTGCCTCTATATTTTATCTTGTCACTCAAAGTACATAGCCTGCGTGCCGCCGACTTGCATTATATTAAGTGCTGATTAAACTAGGAAAATATTCTGCAAACGTTTTAGTGCCTTGTATATCTTTCAGGGTCCTAAGTCATCATTTATCACGGCTGAGAAGAGGGCCAAGCTCAAGTCCAATCCTGTAAAAGTTCACTTTGCTGAGGAGGTGGAGGTCAATGGCCACTCTCAGGTTAGTGTGAACACAATTCCAATGACACTACTTATGGGCTCACTCTCTGTGAATGTGTGTTTTCAGATAGCGTAGTATTTTTTACAGATCTGCATAACACTGGTTGCTGAGGTCTGGTCATGTGAAATGTTTGTTTTAGGAGCAAAGATATATGTGCAATTTCAGAGTATACTGAAACACCTGGCTGACAGATTTCACAGTTGGTGGTCAGACCCCCCCACCCCCAGCCATCCATTGGATCTATTCCTAGCAGCAGCATTGCATTTCAGATCAACATATCTATGTCAGAGTGAAAGATGTAGTAAGTGGCTCAAAAAGTCCTCTAAATTGTTCTTGTTTGTGTGTGAATATTTGCTTGGACGTAAACTCAAGACAAATGATCGCTTTTTTTTTTTTTTTTTTTTTTTTAAATCACACACGCCTGGCTCTGTTGCCGGATGTGAAATTGGCTAGATGGAAAATACCACAGAGACTGGAGTGCCCATTTACTAATTTCAGAGAAAATGCAAGTCGATATTGTGGCTTCATCTCCGAATAATGACTGTGAATAACGTGCAGGGCGTGAAGACTCATGTTAGGGAGAGGGATTTGCAGGGAAAATGCTCAGAACATTTTAAATATAACAATGGCATACAATGATATATGGAATTACTCTTGCCATGAGAAATTAGCAAATCAATGCATGAGATGGACAGGAAGTCACTTTTACAGGCCAGTATGAGGGCAAAGCAAAAAAAGCTTTCTTAAAGTTAAAACTAGCAGTCGGTACTATTGTTAAAGGTGACGGGGTGGATTTAAAAAGTCGACACACTGATGAATTGGGTGTTGAAAATATGAGACTAAGACAAATCTCTTGAAACCTTTTCCCAGCATTAATGTGACTTACAATGATCCCTCGCTACTTCGCGGTTCGTTTATCGCGGCCTCAGTGCATGGCGGATTATTTCAAACATATTAAAACGTATTATTTATTTATTTTTTAATATACATGGAGTACAGTACTGTATATGTTGCTCTATGTGACTCACTGTTGTTTTGCAGCTTCTCACGGACCGTTTGTGAACTTTTTGCGGACTCAAAAATATTTTTTTTTTACCTGTATATGTTAATTGGTCGCTACTTCGCAGATTTTCGTTTATCGCGGGTGGTTTTGGTCCCCATTAACCGCGATAAACGAGGGATTACTGTATACCCTGTCCACCTCAAATTGTATCCCAAGTACCTGGCCCGTGCGCGCGCGCGCACACACACACACGCACGCACACACACACACACACACACATACACGTTAATGGTGTCTTTACTGAGAAAGCACTTTGTCAACATGTGTTTTTTAGAAGTGCTACACAAATACAGTTATTGTTTTAGTATAGAAAGACGGGTATAATGTAATACAGTACGTCTCCTTGACATCTACTTTTGTATGGATTATAGGGCAATTCGCTGCTATTCCTGCCTAATGTCCTGAAGGTGTATCTGGAGAATGGGCAGACCAAGGCCTTTAAATTTGAACCCAGCACGACAGTCAAGGTACAACATAGATTTACATTCATATAATTTTACATAAGGACAGACTACACTGTCACGTTTTAGCAAAAATTGGGATTTTGTAATGTAACCACGTCCTTTTAATCCAATAGATAAAACAATAAAGCTCACATTTTCATGCCATTTTTGACCATATTACACCATTTAAAAGTTTTTGAAGGTTGTGAAATTCCAAAGAATTATATGGCACTGCTACAGTTAGACTGTCTAACGAGAGAGAGGTGGAATTCACAGAGAGAGAGAGAGAGATGTGGAATTGCCATGTGAAGGAGGAATTGACAGTTAGAATAAGCGGATTTGAGTTTCTTAAGAAATAGGGAACAAGTGCAATAAACACAGAAAAACAGCCATCTCTGCAGTGCATCTCTGGTCTGAGATCATCTTCGAATTTGCCTCTTGTGACAACAAAAGTATGACAAAGGTTCTTCGATGCTGTGAAACTATAGCTGCGTTTTGCGTGGGTTAATAATATACATAATATCCCATTTAGTTATGTGGCGACACGCGACTATTAGTACGCAGTGGATAATGTATGTACAAATTACATGTATATGTAAAAAAATAAAATGTCATTAACCTGAATGCAAACTCTGAAAGAATATTTCTTAAGGCAGGGGTAGGGGACTCCGGTTCCCCGAGAGCCGTATCCTGCCTGTTTTCCCATCGCTCCCTGCTGAAACACACCCGATTCAAATGATCAGCTCATCAGCAAGCTCTGTAGAGGCGTAAAACGATCAGGAACAATTGAATCAGGTGTGTTAGAGTATGGCGGGATCTCAAACAAGCAGGATATGTCTCTCGAGGAACCGGAGTTCTACAACCCTGTCTTAAGGAAAGGTTTGAGTCTTACAGTCAATGTCAAATCTAAATCTATGGTACTCTCACACCATAGCCAGCAAACAACATGAGAAGTCATTGTTTATAATACCATCCACAGTCATAGTTTCATGAAATAAAATGCTTATCTTGCCCAATACATTCATAATACAGCAAAACTAGGTGAAAAGCAACATTTGGAATTGTGAAAAATGAAGAGATTCTTGTGTCATTGAGATTGTCACAAACGTGGTGGTAGAGGACCCCAAAAAGCAGGCAAGAGGGAGGAGCACGGTGAACTGACCAAGATGTATTTAACAAAAATACAAACAGGAGTACAATGGAAAATTACTTACTACAAGTGCTCAAACAAAGTCCTGGAAATCACAAGAGCCAAAGTGACAAAGGAGCACACAGATACTCACAATTCACAATGACCCAAGATTGACAGAACTCAGGGAACTAAATACAAGCAAAGTAACGAGACAACCAGAAACACCTGGACAAGACACAAAGGGTTGAAGGAGCTGATTGGTGACACACAAGGGACAGTGATAACGAGAATAGGTTGTGCCAAAAGGGCGCATGAGGGAACAAAACCAAACGTAACCAAACAGAAACATCAGAATCATAATCATCTTTATTGGCCATGTATGTAGAACAAAAGGAATTTGTCTCCAGTATAAGATGCTGCATTAGTATCATCATAAACAAGGACATGACAAATAATTATGGAAGGACATTTCGTAATGTAAGTGAACAGTAGTGTGGTGGTACCACCCAGTGACAACTGTTAGACAATGTGCAAAGTATCAAGCAGAGCTAAAGTGATCAGTGGTAGAATACAATACTATGACAGTTTGTACAGTTGGTGCAGAAAATCATTGAACCATTTTAGAGTGACCAGTAGCATTATTTGTTGTACAAGAAGAGTGACTATGTCAATGACTGTTTAGGGAGTTGATGACTAGAGGGAAGAATCTGTTTAAGTGTCTGCTGGATTTGGTGCGCATGGATCTGTAGCACCTGCCTGAGGGGAGTAGTTGGAAAAGGTGGTGGGCAGGGTGCTGGGGATCCAGGAGGATTTTCCGTGCCCTTGTCTTGATTCTTGCAGTGTGCAAGTGCTCAAGAGTGGGTAGGGCAGTGGCAATGATTTTTTCCGCCGTCCTAACTGTCCGTTGAAGTCGGATTTTGTCCTTTTTTGTGGCGGCCCCAAACCAAACTGCGATGGAAAAACACAGGATTGATTCGATGACTGCCGTGTAGAACTGACGTAGCACCTCCTGTGGCAGGCCATGCTTCCTCAGCAGCCTCAGGAAGTACATCCTCTGATGGGCCCTTTTCAGGATGGAGATAGTGTTGACTTCCCACTTCATGTCCTGGGAGACTGTGATTCCCAGGAACTTGAAGGTCTCGACGGTTGACACAGGGCAGTTGGATAGTGTGAGGGGCAACTGTGGAGAAGCATGTTTCCTGAAGTCCACGATCATCTCTACAGTCTTCAGCGTGTTCAGCCCGAGGTTGTGTTGGCTGCACCAGAGCTCCAGCTGCTCCACTTGTTGTCGGTACGCAGACTCGTCGCTGTCTTTGATGAGACCGATGACCGTGGTGTCGTCTGCGAACTTTATGAGTTTGACAGCTGGACTTGTTGAGGTGCAATCGTTTGTGTAGAGGGAGAAGAGCAGTGGAGAGAGGACACATCCCTGTGGGGCTCCAGTGCTAGTGGTGCATGTTGATGATGTTGTTGCTCCCAGTCTCACCTGTTGTGTCCGTCCCGTCAGGAAGCTGAGGATCCACTGGCAGATTGTAAGGGACACACCGAGGTGGAGAAGTTTGGGGGTGAGGAGTTCCGGGATGATGGTGTTGAACGCATAGCTGAAATCTACAAACAGTATCCTTGCGTAGGTCCCTGTGCTGTTGAGGTGCTCGAGGATGTAGTGCAGACCTATGTTGACTGCGTCCTCCACAGACCTGTTTGCCCGGTAGGCAAACTGAAGAGGTTCCAGCAGGGGTCCGGTGACGTTCTTTAGGTGGTTCAGCACAAGGCGTTCAAAGGACTTCATGACCACAGACGTCAGAGCGACAGGCCTATAGTCGTTCAGTTCAGATGTTGCCGATTTCTTGGGAACTGGGATGATGGTAGACTGTTTGAAGCAGGATGGGACCTCACACAGCTCCAGGGATCTGTTGAAGATTTGTGTGAAGACCGGAGCCAGCTGGTCGGCGCAGACTTTCAGGCAGAAGGGGGACACTTTGTCGGGCCCCACAGCTTTCTTGATCTTCTGCTGCTTGAAGAGCCGTCTCACGTCCTGTTCGTGGATCTGAAAGGCGCTTATAAATAAAATGTATTGTTATTATTATTATCTGTAGTGGAGAAAAAGAGGGTGGGGGGTAGATAGAGTAGTTTCTAGTAGAGGTGGGTGTGTGTGGGAAATGGGGGTGTCCTTTTCAAATCGGCATAAAAACATAACAGAGATTTTCACATATGATTTAAATGAATAGACCTTCAAGCACGGTGTGCAAAATGGTGCATGTCATTATATTCCCCCAACCTGGCCCCTCCCCTCTCTATGACGTCACACGAATACAAGAAACAGATATTACAATATGCACATCTTATTTCATGAAACCCTGACTGTGGATGAAATGATAATAATGACGTCTCAATTACAGCGGGCGTTACGAGCGTGCAAATGCACACTTGTGTGCATGCTCTGTCTTGATATAAATGTATATTAACGTTGTCGTTTACGCACTTGAAAATGGCAGCCTCAGACCAGAGCTCGTCTGCAACGGGATAACTTATTTTTTTAACTGCTTGTAGCTTGTTTTGAGCATGCTGTTGCTTTAATAAATGTGAAATCAATCACAACTACTGGGCTAAATCTATGAATGAACTCCATTTTGATAGATCATGTGATGTTTAGATCGATCACCTAGTGTCACATGGCTGTAAAATGGCTGTTCTGATCAAATGTAGTGACGCTTAAATGGTAAATTTTCATTCAGTTTGGTCGTTCGGTTGAATTCGAATTGGAATACAAGGCTCAGGGATGAGATTTTTCCGCTTTTTGGACTTGTCTTCGGCAGATTCGGGGCTCGTAATTTTTAGGCGTAGAAAAATAAGTAGTGTGTTTCCGGTAACATGAAATTTCAGCATAGGGACGGTAGGTCGGACAATGTTTTTTTTTTTAATCTTTTTTTTTGCCCCCCATCAAAAATGTAAACAAAATACCCATAAAACATAAAACAAGGAGACATTTTTACTATTATTGAAACCCCTGCTCGCCGCCAAAGGCAGCGAGAGAGTTGGGCAGTGAGCACAGAGTCAGACTCCCCGCGTTTTATTAAACACAACAATGGCAATGAAGATTGAGCTTCCACTCTCGCCTCTTCCTCCGTTCCTCGCCCTGCCTGGCGAGCCGCCTGTCCCGTGGACCCTGCTGGTTGGAATCCTTCGAGACCTTTATTGAAGCCGTTGGGCTAGCCGATGAATATCGCGAGAGTTTGCACCGATGTAAACGCTCTAAATTAATTTTTCCTTTTATTATTTATAATTTTGTCTGTGGTTTTAATAATAATAATAATAATAATACTCTTTATTTATAAGCGCCTTTCAAGACACCCAAGGACACTTTAAAATAACGAAAAACACAAAACAATACGGGTTGAGCAGCGGCAGCCAAATGCGCCAGCGGTCACTCAACCCGGAGGAGTCTCTCTCTCTCTCTCTCTCTCTCACCTCCAGGACATCTCCACGGGTTTTATTGTTCTTGTTTTGATTGTAAAGCGCCCTTGAGTGTTTTGAAAGGCGCTTATGAAATTAAATGTATTATTATTATTATTATTACACAAAAATGTAAAAGGTTTGAAAAAAAATGGCGACCGTAAAGGTTTTCTTCGAGGTAGAAATTCTCGGTCGATCGGGTTACCGGAAACACACTACTTTTTTTTCTACGCCTTACAAGTAACGTTTGCAAGCATCCATTTTGAATCCCGTTTTTTATCGCGAAGCGTGAGTTTGTCATTACTTCGTATATGGGCTAAAACCAATGTCTTACTTGTTGTGATTGGTCGCAAGATCGGCAAATGCAGAATCACAACCAATTCGTGTTCGCCTTCCTAAACCCCTTTCTCGCGAATACCGAATGTTATCGAGACTCGTGACGAAGCAAAAGTGCGTCAGATAGCTGCGGATCTTAAAAACACGTTCCGATGGGACTGGTTGGATAGAAAGCTGACAGTGTCCCCAGTCGGAACCAGTAAAGAGGAACCATTGTCTGTGCTTGTGTCGGATTTCGTGAAAAAGCTGGATGTCACCGGTAAACAGTGTGTGATGATGTCATTCTATCCGGATCGAGAGGATGGAAAGCTTTACAGAGTCACGCAACCTCGGTGAAACACCGAAAACAGACATTTCTACTGAAAAGTAACTACTCGATCTCAAGCGCTTTGCTTTTTTCATCACTAGCCACTCTCATCCCTGAAGGCTGACTGATATGAAGATTCTGTATGAGAGCAACCTTTGACGTTGTCATTGGTCCACTGGGTTGCGTTCAAGCGAATTTCATTTGTCAAATGTGACGAGACTCTCAGTAAATGTCTTGGCAGTATCTAGCTTGTTTGTAAAAATCCATAAATTAACTGTGTCACATTTAAAGCTACAATCAGGGGTGTCAAACTCATTTCACATTGTGGGCCACATACAGAC
Source organism: Hippocampus mohnikei (assembly GCA_026261675.1). Classification (NCBI taxonomy): domain Eukaryota; kingdom Metazoa; phylum Chordata; class Actinopteri; order Syngnathiformes; family Syngnathidae; genus Hippocampus; species Hippocampus mohnikei. Next base: position 9,716,408 of record JAKGUB010000326.1, read on the forward strand.
TCGGTAGATGTCAAGTGGGCCAGACCATTAACATTATACCATACCCTGCTATAAAAAACCAAAATATAATTCTTCCTTTGTTTTGGCATAAAGAAGCACTGGCGCATTGATACCATCGGCTGTGTTTGGTCTGTCTCAGTGACAGACTGAGACTGCTGTTTTCTTCTCTGATCAAAACAATATTGTCTTCTACTCTGATCAAAACAGTGTGCACCCTAGTGGATAATCCATGAATTGCATTTTATTAAAAATATTCATTCTGTGTCTATAATAAATGTTTTCACTTTTGAATTATCCTGCAGGCCAGATCGAACCTCCTTGGGGGCCAGTTCTGGCCCGTGGGCCGGATGTTTTACACTTCTGAGCTACATGGTTCAAAAGCATAGGACAAAAAGTAGTGTCTTTTATTCCCGAAATTACAGGATGAATTTCATGTGTAAATAACACACAACAAATGAAGGACTGCTTTGATGGTCTGTAAAATTGGATATTCATTTTGCGTGGGCCCGGATAGAGAGACAATATACGACTGAATAAACAACAAGTCCTTGTCACTTTCATTATCATTTCCATTGTTGTGAATGTGTGCTGCACGATATAAACACTAAACCAGTTGCTCCTTCATTTTTTAGTGTGGCAATCGCAGCAGCTTCAGGTTGCTTCTTCGTTGGCTAGCGTTGCGATCGACGTCACAAAACAGATTATTATAGTTTTGGCACACATCACATCACATTGTACTCAGTGAGGATAATGAAACTTTGGAGCCCTCAGTTATTTGGGCCTTGCCTGACTGGGTCGGCTAAGGCCAATTGTGTCGAAAATACTTGTCTAAATTGTCACTAAATATTGTGACATTAGTGTTGCGCTCATGGCACCCCAAGGTTGAGCTTTATTTATCTAAAATCCAAGTTTGTTATTGAAAAAAAATGTGAATCAAACTGTTTGTCTTGTTTTTGTTTTTGTTTTTTTAAATTATGATTATTTTCTTTGCGCCAGGACATTGTGATGACGCTTAAGGAAAAACTTTCTCTGAGAAATATTGAACATTTCTCCCTGGTGCTCGAGCAACTATACAGTGTCACGAAACTACTTCTGCTACATGATGAGGAGAAGATCCAACAGGTATCCCGACAATACTTTTGACCCGCTTCCCCAATTACTGACAATGACACGATGGCAACGATATGTTCAGTGACACAAATATATAGTGTGGGGTAGCTTACGAAGGATATTTGGTAAGAAAATAGCTTTTGCAGGGGAACCATGGTATTTAGCTATTTGTGTGAATTGTTGAAAAATTGAAAAAATTGAAAAATGCACTGACTATTTTGCAAATCTGAGAAATGAACCAAAGCAACCGTGAAAATACATATAATACATGCACCTTCTGGTTTGAGTTCAGGTGGTCCAGAAGAAGGAGTCCCGTGACTTCAGATGTCTATTCCGTGTTTGCTTCATTCCAAAACTACCTGAGACTCTGCTACAAGACGATCAGACTGCCTTTGAGTACCTTTACCTGCAGGTATACTGTGGAACCTGGAATCTCTATGGCTAGCATCTTTAGTAAAATGCTAAAACGGACATTTTTGATATACAGTAGCTAATTTTGCTTGCCTTTCTTTTCCATCAAATTAATTGTACTTTTCCAAATATTATTACTTCAAAGACATGCAGCAGTTATTTGACCCTGACCCTGCCAACCATTATAGAGTCATACACAACTAACTGTACCTTATTTTCTGGATTATAAATCGCACTGGAGTATTAGTCGCATTTTGAGGGGAAATTTATTTGATAAAATCCAACACCAAGAACAGACATGTCATCTTGAAAGGCAATTTAAAATAAAAAATAAAACAGACTGAATAAAGTGTACGATATGCTAACATGACGCAAAAACAACGAACTGAGAACGTGACTGGTATGTTCATGTAACATATCAAAAGTTATTCGGATAACTATAGCACAAAGAACACGCTAACAAGTTATGTGAAATGATATAATAATGTGTTAATAATTTCACACATAAGTCGCTCCAGAGTATTCCACAACCCAGCCAAACTATGAAAAAACTGCGACTCCGGAAAATACGGTACACGCGGTATGTTGGAGCTAGTTGTGAGAGTCGGTAAAGTGAGAATGAGGACTTTAAGATGTGATTTCACCATACAGACGTTTTGATTAAAAAATAAACAAACATGGTGACGTACAACTACTTTAAGCAGCATGGTGGTGTATTGCTTAGCACGTCATCCAACTGTACTTGTGGAGAATTTTAAAGGCTGAATTTTCTCCAAACTGGATTACCCTGTTTGTTTGGGGGGGGTTTTGTTGTCGTTTTTTTTTTTTTTAATTTTAGCAGCGTAATGTGATACAGAGTTGGTTTCTAACTTTTGTAGGTACTAAAACAGGTAGGCAACAGGTTTGACGCCTATTAAGAAGGATGGGGAAATATGCTCTTAGATTCGGTTTCATTGTTAAACACATTGAACAAAAAAATCCTGTCAGTGTCCCGGCATTCATAAGGTCTGAGTCAGAAGGGGTGTTCATACAGCAAGATTTGTTTCGGTGATACGCCGGCACTGTGCCAGTAGAGCGTTCACACGTGCAAATTTGCTCTGGCGTAGCGCCGGAAAACAGCTTACACCGGATCAAATTTGATCCACCTCAGGGAGGTGGTTTAAAAATTTGCTCCAGAGCAAATGTTCGTTTGCGGGGTGGGGGGAGTAGCCTCGCTACGCATGAGAAGAGTTGATTACGTAAGGCGAGAATGCGTTGCTTTCGTGCTCTGTCGGACTTCCGTCAGGTGTTTGTTTAATAACGACACAAGACATGGCTGGTAACAGTAGCAAAGCACCTCTTGGGTTATACCATCTCAACTAGAACGAGGGGGGTAGTCCCCAAACGTCATCTTTCCTTTTGTAGGAGACTGGACTGTCTTGGAATTGTTTGTGTAGTCTGTTCCTTTGTTGTGTGTTCACAACCTCCGGTACCCCAGAGCATTTATTTTGTGATTTCCTCTCTTGATTTTTCTGTTTGGCGCAGTACATTTTTGTTTTTCTGAGTGTCATTGAAGTCATCGTTGATTTACGTTTTCGGGGGCGGTCACTCTCGAGCAGAAGGCACGGAGACCGAGAAGGAGAAGGACGTGCCTGTACAGTAGTTGCTTGAGTGTGTATATGTTTTAAAAGAACCAACACGACAATTCATTTGTTTTCTGTCGTTTTGCTCCGCTGCAGAAACTGCTGTGTGAACGCAAGTAGAGCTGCACCGACGCTGCGCCAGTGCTAATACGCTCAGGGGCTTTGTATGTGTGAACGCTCCACAAAATTTTCTCCGGTGTAAACTATATCGCAACAAAATACGTCGGTGCAGCGCCGGATCAAATGTGTGCCGTGTGAACACCCCTAGAGACTTGAAAAGAGCCTTTCAGGAAAATATAATGAGCCGCAGCCGTTCACTGATTTAAAAATCAATAAATATAAATATACTTTGTGGGAGACCAATGTGAGCAGGCTGTTGCTGTACTGTACAAGCTACAACGTTTGGTAGCTTTCTTCAACTAGACAGAAGAAGCTGGCAATAATCCATCCCGTTTAGGATAAAAGCAAATGGGTGTAAATAGGAAAATATGAGGCTGACTGGTGTGTTTATGTTTGTCTAAGGGAGTGAATGATGTCCTGCAAGAGCGTTTTGCTGTGGAAATGAGGTGTAACACCGCGCTGCGACTTGCTGCCCTGCACATCCAGGAGAGGCTGGCAAGCTGTGGACTGTCCCCGAAGACGAGCCTGAAGATAGTCACGTAACGATAGACACATTCCGTATTCATTTTATAAAGATAACATTGCATGCAACATATTCACAACATTGTAAACTTCAACCAGTGGAGTTACATTTTTTATGTTAAAATATCTCTGGAGTATTTCTGCACCGTCGCTTCTTTTGACCGGTCAAGTCATGTGTTGATGTGTTTGCTTCAGTAAGACGTGGGGCATCGACAACTTTGTTTCATCCACGTTGCTGAGAAACATGCGAGAAAAAGATTTGATGAAGGCCATTAGCTTCCAGCTGAAGAAGAGCCAATCCCAATATGATTCCAAACAGAGGGGCCTGACAGTCAATCAAGCACGCATAAATTACCTGGAAGAGCTAAGTGAGCTCAAGTCTTATGGTGGGAAATCTTTTAGCGCAACTATGATGGTAAGAATTCCACTTTTTCTTTATGTTACATGTATAAATCAATATTTGTATTGTTTGTAGCACAGTAACCTCGCGGTTGGCACTTATTATTATAATTACTAGGTTTCCTGGCTGGCAAGGGGTGTAGGGTGTACCAGCGGTCCCCAACCTTTTTTGCCCCACGGACCGATTTAATATCAGGCAATATTTTCAGGGACTGGCCTCAAAGGTGTGGCGGATAAATACAACAAAATAATACGATATAACCTGCATGACTACTGTGGTGTTTTCTAAACGTAATAATAAAAATTAATCATAACATGAAGAACTTCCTATCTGGCCGTATCACTCTCTTGTCGCTATGGTAATGTTTAAACGCGTCTCCAAAATAAGATATACAGACGCTCCCCAGGTTACGAACGAGTTACGTTCCGGACGATTGTTCATAAGGTGAATTCGTTCGTAAGTTGCTTCAGTGCTCTATTTTGTCTGGAATGTATGTTTAAGGCTTATATTGACATCCATATAACGGGAGAGAGCTTTCGTCACGTTCTTCAGGGCTCGAGGTTAGCTGCCCGGTAAACTAGCAGCGGCTTCAGCGGGAGAGTAGACGACGGTCGTCGACGCGCGCGCCGGACGCCTCCCGCCCGTTCCACCGTCACACGCACGCCACCCACGCCTCTCCCGCGGCCGCCTTGAGCGTCACCTCCGCCGTCCTCCTCCGCCCGTTCGGCACTCGGAAAAAGCGCGCAATACAAAATCTAACTTTTTTTTTTTTTTCGACAGACCCGTGAAAATGTTCGTATGTACCGTTTGTTCATAACTCGGATGTTCGTAACTCGGGGAGTGTCTGTACCGCAAATACAAAGTGCATGGAAAATACGACTCACCGTCGCCGCATCTTATGCCGAGTGGGCTTGGTGCGTGGGAATCTCCCGTTGAGATAAATCGGTATTTTAAGTAGGACTCCTGATAATGTCTATTAAATGGAGCCTCTTTTTCTTAAAAGTCGTAGGCTCCTTTTCTGTCTCCTGGCTTGGTCTTTTCCAGAAAGAAACATTCCAAAGACGTTTGTTTTTTACTCATTTTGCTCGCCATGATGAGCAACAGCCTGACACTGAAGCATGCGACGCAGTTTTGCAGCCTGTTAACTATCGTAGTTCACACGTACCGTTTTAAAGTGCTGCCCTGGGCCCTCTAGATTCCAATTCTTTGCCCGTGCCCTCAGTGAATTGTACACGAAACAAACTCTGAATGAGAATAATGATAACGATAAAAGATACAGCACGACAGCTCCAATCACATGCTGCAATTGCAGACTGCTGAGCACTAACAACTTCCGGTGAGGCAGGTCACGCGCCACTGTAGGTTAATAAAGATGTAATGTAAGTAATTTATTCTTTCTGTGCGGCCCGGTACCAAATGCCCCTGGGGTTGGGGACTCCTGAGGTATACCTTACACAAAGTAACATTCTTGGATAGCCTCAGTTTACCCTGTCCTTGAACCTAATGAGTGATGTACAACACGGGTATGTGCATGTCAAAACATCAATGTGGTTCACAAGCCCCCTCTCCCTATCTTCAGCTCCAGGACAGAGAGTCCACAGTGACACTGTTGGTGGGTGCCCGTTATGGAGTGAGTCAGGTGATCAACCACAAACTTAGCATCCTGTCCACCCTCACAGAATTTAACAGCATCACACGCCTCGAGCTCGTTCCTGAGTCCGACAAGGTCAGCTTGGTTAAAATATACCTGCAGGATGTTATGGTAAGACCCAGAGGATTAACTCACATGCATTGGGTGTACTGTGTGTCTGCATACATTGACCTAGTTAAAATAAAAAAGTTTTTAGTGTACAGTATCAATCAATATGCAGTGAATCAATCATTATACAGTACTGTGCAAAGGCCACCAAACCTTTGTAGTTCTAAGAACCTATTTCACAGCAGTCATTTTTTACACCGGTAGCAGAGCAAAATACAGACGGTCCCGTTGCTTAACTGGTGACGAGACCCAAGTCATAACTACGGTCAATATCTCTGGGAAAGAGACAAAAGAGGCCATGAATTTATGTATACAGTTTTCATTGTGATTGATCATTAAATCTTTTCTGACATTGCAGTATGTGTTCTTATATTTTAAACCCCCTCCTTCTTTGTCCCATTATTACTGCTTTATCTCATCCTCAGCCCATAACACTACTACTAGAAACAGTTGCAGCGAAGGATATGTCATGCCTAATCGCGGGATACTGTCGAGTATTTGTTGACCCCAATATCAACATCTTTCCCTGGATGGACATCCCAAAAAAGCACAGAGTGTCCGCTGAAGAAGGTACGCGGGCAGCTCATGTAAACAAATCAATGAGTGTATATTTCCAGACGTCGCATTAGGCTCATAGAAGCAATTAAAACAGATGATTGGATGTATTCAGATGTTGAGCGCAATTTTGCATTTGGGTCAACAGGTTATGTTTCACGTTGTGGGAGCGACTCTGACCACTCATCTGACTTAGACATGGAGTCGCCCGTCACCCATCGCTCTTTCAATGCCAAACGCCGCCGACGTGTTGGCTCCTCTTCAGACCCAGAGGCAAGGAAAAGACGAGAAGGGCGCGCCAGGAAAAACAAGTATGACACTGAATGTAGGAATAACAAATCATCTGACAAGAGGCAAAAAGAAGAGAGTGCTGCTAACACAGAAAAAGAAAGTCATCGACTTGAGTGTGAGAATGAGGACAAACTGCTTAAGGACAAAGAAGCCCAAACTATTGGCCATCCAGACAAAGATTGTATGAAACTTGAAAATGAGATGCAGGAAACTAAGTTGGAAAGTGGAGTAGCCGAAGACCAGCTTTCATCAGATTCATGTCATACCGACTCTCGGATTGTTACCAGCCCTTCCAGTGACTCCCTTGACCTCCTGGAGGAAGACGACTTGATTTCATGCTCCTCTTCCTCCATGCATCCAATTGTTTCAGCACAAAATCATGCTCAAATGTATTCAACCCTTGAAATTCACCCCTACGCTCACAACCACTCGAAGGCCAACTTACTTGTTCCTCCACCTGCTCATTCCCATCCTCTCCTTCACGTCACATCTTACAATAGCGATGAAGGGGGCAACAGAAGGCCCGCTGACATAGTTGATCCCCAACACTTCGAAGCTGCCCCCACCGCTCTTGACATTGACCTTACCAATCAGTCCGCCAGCTGTTACACTGAAGACGACATATGCTTCGCTGAGCTCTCTCGTCTTGTGGACCTCCTCCCGAGCCCTCCGGAGGCCAGCGATGATGATGATGAGGATGAAGAAAAGGACTTGAGAAAAAGGAGAAATAGGCTGAATGACAACAAGGAGGATAGACGAATATGTGAAGTAACACAAATGAGCAGGAATAGCAGTATTAGGGGACACCCACAGTCCCCATCCTTGTCCTCGGCCTCTTCCCACTCAGACTTTGTGTTCAACTTTGACCAGAGAGATGCCAGCTGCTACTACAAACTCTGCTCCAACATCACACCTGACAGTGCTCGCAGCCTTTCCCGGCCTGCGAAAGAAACACGGAGAGGAGACGGGAAGAGGACGGAGGTAGAAAGCCATCAAGCTCATGAACTGCAGTCAGCCCCCATCCTACAGCCACCACCTGGCTTTGGAGACAGCAGCTCTGATGAGGAATTCTTTGATGCCAGAGATGGCTTCACGTCACCTGATGACACAGTTTCAGGCATGGAGCTTAAAGGTGATACTTTTTCCATAATCAGGTATCTGTGAGTGACCTTTTCATTTGATTGTGTGTCCAGAATCGCTTACTTATGGATTCAATTCAATTGAAATCACATACAGATGAATATTTTCAGGTTTACAGGGTTGACCTAACTGCCACAGTCGGTTTGTTATGTACGATAGACATAAAGGCCCCTTTTACTAATGTGAACATTTCAAGTCAGACTTAATGTTGATTCATAATTCATTAAAGTAACCATAGTCGATGTGTGATTCAATCAGTCAAATTAATTGCTGCAAAAACAACAGTTTTTTGTTTGTTTTTTAAATATATTTCATCACTTTCAACTCTGGCCATCCGTAACATATCCATCCATCCATCCATTTTGTGATCCGCTTATCCCCACAAGGGTCGCGGAGAGTGCTGGAGCAGGGGACACCCTGAACCGGTTGTCAGACAATTGCAGGGCACACAGAGACAAACAACCACCCGCGTTCACGTTCACACCTAGGGACAATTTGGAGTGTTCAATTAGCCTGCCATGCATGTTTTGGATATGTGGGAGGAAACTGAAGTACCCAGACAAACTCCACACAGGAGCTGGAATTGAACCCGGTACCTCTTTTGCTGCTGTAGACTGCAAATTTTCCCAGTGTGGGACAAATAAAGGTTATCTTATCCGCACTGTGAGGTTGACGCGCTAACCACTCGACCTTTGGGCTGCTCATCCTATAACATTTGTCTTACATAGGAATGCACGTGTGCTTGGAGTGTATAACAGCTGCTGAGAGGTGGGATACACCCTCTACTGATTGCCACTTAATTTCAGGGCATATAAAGATCATTCACACCCACATTCACAGCTATGGAAAAATTAGAGTGCATAATTAACCTAAGATGTATGTTTTTTGGAATGTGGAAGGAACACAGAGCACTCAGAGAAACTCCATGCAAGCATGGGGTGAATATGCAAAGGCCAGAAGTGTAATTCAAACCCAAACTCCCAGAACCATTTGTGAGTGTGCTAGCTATTCCAATTCTAACTCTTGTTATAAATATTAGCATAAATATTTGATGCAAAATCACAGTCAGAGAGTTGGGGTTTAAATTGGATTGGACTACACTACTATATGCAGACTTTGCACTTTCTACCATGCTTGTGTAGGTTTTTCATCCTCCCACATATCAATCAATCAATAAGTCTTTATGTAGCACTTTTCATACAGAAAAATGCAACTCTAAGGGCTGTGCAATTCAAAATTACAACATAGAAAGTGGAACACACACACTTACACACTTATGTTGGGTGTAGCATACATGCTTTGAGGAAAGTGTTTTGTTTTCAGATAAAAAGTTTACAATTGAACATCCAAGACACAACAAAGCAATGGCTCTGTTTTGGCATTGGCTATGGCTCACAGAAGCATTCATTCATTCATTCATCTTCCAAACCGCTTGATCCTCACTAGGGTCGCGGGGTTTTTTTTTTGTGATATATAATTAAAGGTAAAATAAACAACTATCATCTGATGTCATGGGCGGTGTTGAGCAGGCGGCTTTAGGATGATGTCATAAAAAGAGCGTAGCAGCCACACGGGGAGAGGCGGGGTTTCAGTGAACGAGGCGTCTTACTTTCAGGTTAGAAAAATACCCACCAAAATAACTCACAGTTCATAAGAAATCAGATTCAGAAAACTTGATTTATCCCCGTGGGGTAATTGGAGATTGCCATTGTGCCAAAGGCAAGATATAATTGCATATGTACCGATAGTTGACTCTTGAAATAGCATGAAATAGTCCTTTTAACAAAGGTTTACCTGTTGTCTTTTTTTTTGGTACAGATAATTATACTGAGATGAAGATGGATGGTGCCAACTCCTTCAATCTTAGTGACATCACAGTCTCTGTGGGAGATGCAAAGAAAGACAGAAAATCAGAAGAGCAACTCCAAAAACGGGACAAGGAGGAATGTGGCAAAAAAGCATTTGATGAGCTGAGAAAAAGATCCCGTAAGCGTCGTTCCTTCATGGAAACAGATTATACCTCCAGGGTGTCATATCCAGAACCCAAATCACCAACGATGCAGGACCGGGTCCATTCCATGCTCAGTAAAAACATTGTGGCCAAAGGTAGTGATGCCCATACACTGAGTTCTGAGCCTGAACCATCAGAACAAACCAATAACCCAAGTCCTACTGTCTTTTCTTTGACTTACTCTGAAGGGGAACCAGTACAGCTTGAGTCAAAACCCATTCCCTCCAATAGTGGAACCAAAGAGCAAACTCCAGACACTTTGTCAACAGGAACCAGGAACAGGAAACGTGAAATGGAGATGGAACCTGATGCAATGGAATCAAAATCTCTCACAGATCACATTAGGATAGCAGCTCCTTCCATCACTGTTGTGCGATGTCGGGTACATCAAGATGTCAGGGAGAGTTCTGAGGGGGAGGGTAGAGCTGAAAGACCAGAGATAGAAATAGGTCAGGATAGGGCGGAAGAGAGAAAAAAAGAGGAAGATCAGGAGCAAAGTGTGACAGGGAATGGACCATTCACTTCAGATACTCTCTCAGTGAAGGTTACTGAGGAACAAGACAATTCAAAAGGTCCAATTAACTGCAGTGAAGGTGAGGGCAGAGCTCTCACATTGACTTCATGGCTGGTAGAGTTGAATAACAAAGGTGTCCACCAGATTGCCCCTGTTCACAATTCACACACAGAAGATGAAATGCCTGAAGATGACTCAACACTTGAATCATTTTGCCCCCCACCGCCTCCACCATCATCCCCCCTGGCTCCATTGCCTCTTTGTCACAAATCCCAAAGCTTACATAGAGAATGCACAGGAACCTCTACCGAAATATCCTCATCCAACTCTGAGGAGGAGCCAAACCAACTCAACAACTCACAATTACATTTAGAAATCAGGAAAAATGAAGATGAACCTACTGATGTGATTACATTGGCTATGACTGCTAGTGATGAGGTTACTGACAGCATAAATTCTGATGTTTTTGATGATGATGACTTGACAAATACTGATATTGAAAAAGATGTTGACAGACATGACTGGACAAATGATTTAACTTGCAGCACGGGTGCCAATTCATCGACAGGAAGGGATCAATCTGAGATGACCATTAAATGTCTCAACAATTCAACTACTGTCGCCCATACAAAAAGTAATCCTCATTCTGAATACTCACACACTATAAACTCCATCACAACTAAGCTTGGAGTTGCAACAAGTGTCCCTACATCCCCTACATTTACTTCAGGGCATGGATTGAAAACTGAGATTTTAAATCCTCTATGTATGACTGAAACAATACATACAAGTGCTTCTCCAAGTTCTGATTCTAGCTCACTTCAAACGAACCCTGCCATGACCCATGTGCTTGCCAAAGAGCCTCCTCTGCCAACTCATTTCATCTTCCAGTCCTGTTCCCCAAGCATCATGGGCCGTTTGTCTGCCTCCACACTTCGAGGAAAGATTCAAAAGTTGCCTCTTTATTTATCACGATCCCAAGAGACCCTGAACCGAGTCGGGTGGGAGAATGAAGCCCAAAGTCCTATAAGGGACAGCAAGGCGAACATTCCTAGTTTGCACATTGTAAAAAACAATCATGATGTCACAGAAATCACAGAGACAAGAGCTACAGAGACAGATGTAGTGGAGTCAGATGATTCCGATACAACTGTTACCGGATCTGAGATAGAGTGTGAATTCTTTGTTGAAACAGCCTCAGCCTCTAACTCTAGTTTTGTGTCAGAAGTTAAGGAAACACTTACAAAGATGTTAGTAGACCATGGAAGTACATCCTTACCTGTCCAAGTTGAACCTGAACCACAGCATAAACTTCTCCTTGAAGCTGACAAGAACACTCTGGGGCCAATAACAGAGCCCCCAGTTTCCATCCTCAGTAGCCTCCGAAGAGATTCTACAGGCCTTACGATGGACACTCCTGGTCCTATAATCATACCCCCAGAGTCAAAGATGAAAGATGCCACCCCCGGTGAAAGCATTCCAGGTTATAAAGTAAGTACTCGATCAACCCACAGCCCTCCTCCGATGGTGGTGACTACACAAAATCTAAATGGGCCTGGTCTACATTTTCATACTCAGTCACAAATTGCACAACGGATCAGTAGTGACAGGCCCTTGATGGGTCTTTGTAGCCCAGAAGAACAAACAATGGAGTCATCGTACCCACTTTCTTCAGGCTGTAATGTGTTTACCTTCTGGGAAGAACCACCCCAAGTATCATCAGAGTTAGGGAGTACTCTAAACTTGAAAACTGAGCTTGGATGCACTTCTGTGCTAACATCTAGGTGTGAGTCAGTAGTCGAGGGATTAAATATAGATGCTTGTGGTTGCCCAGCAGTCTACACCAACTGCTTCAACAGAGAGGGAAGCTTTGAAGAGGACTTGACCGTCTATGAGTTCTCATGCCAGGGCAGTGGTGAAACGCAAAATTCAAGATTACCCCTTCCACTTATGAACAATCCTCAAACATCATCCTTTCTTACATCTTCTTCCACACACTCTTCCCCTTATCCACACATTCAACCCTCCTCCCCAACGTCCGAGCTCAGTCCCCTCCTCTCACCACTATCCGATGCAGAGTATCTCCACACTCAAACACAAAAAGACACCATTAATCGCCTTAGAAAGCAACGTTACCCAGAACCGCCCACTGGGTTCCAAGTTTTACGTGCGGACGTAGACCAGCTCCTTTCTGTCCTGGAAAATAGCAGTGCTGACCGTTCGGTAGTTGGTCGAGGAGGTTGCCACCCAAGAGAAATGTGTGCTTCCCACTTTACAGAGAACAAGCAAGTACTCCAAACCGAGGCAAGGCGATTGACAGCATGCTGCCAAAAGGTGGTGGCCATCGACCAGAGTCCAGAGAAAATGCTCAACTCTCTGGCTGATAGTTTCCGGACTCTTGTGGAGTTGGCGGGAGCATGCATTTGGTTTTCGAGTTGTGACAGGTGTCAGCGGAGGAATGCAGAAGCAGTTGCCGGTCTGCAAGATGTGGCACGCTCATTCAGGGACTTCTGTCTGGCAGCTGAGCGAGCCGGCAGAGAGCATAGCTGCCATGACCTGAGCACCAAACTGTTAGCTAAACAGTGCACTGCCCTCACTGCATCTGTCTTCTGCCTGACTCAAATCTTCCGTACTCTCACTGCACTTTGAGGTGGTAAGAACCGCTGGTGCAAAACCTCAGCTGGCATGCTTATGGGTGGAATGGAAATGTGCATGTGTTTACTGACTGTATGATGTGCACAGACCCAACAGTCTGCCAGTAACCCACCTGCAACCTGCCTAAACAAATCTGCTTGCATTACAGTGTAGATTTGTACTTGAATGTATTCTGTATTATTTCTATCAAATAATTCATCTGATGAACATTACTACAGTGTTTTATAGAGTAAGCAAGGGACGTAAAGCACATGTGTCAAACTCTAGGCCCGGGGGCCAGATTCGGCCCGCCACTACATTTTATGTGGTCCACAAAGGCAAATCACGTGCCTCAACTTCATGTTTCTTCCTAGCAAAATGGGTCATCGTTTTCAAGTAGAATGTTACATAATTGCGTTTGGGGGGGTGGGGTTCCTTACCAAACACACTTTTAAAATGAATTGAAAAGTAGCTGAACAAAGTTGTTTTCCTGGATTGTAATTTTAAAACTAGTTATCCATCAGTTTGTTGTGTATATGGACGAATATGAGGTAATTATACATTTATTTACACTCATAATGGCCCGCTGAGGGTAACCAAAACCATGACAAAAATGTGTTTGACACCCCTGATAAGTATAAGAAATAGTTGTAATTGTAATACATAGCTTTACTCTCAGGAGTTTTGGCTTGCGGCAGTGGTCGCCTTTTACTTTTGTTGCGCTGAGATCCAAAACGCTGTAGAAATTTTGACAATGTAATAAAACAAATGCTGTTTCACAAAATTTAAAAATTACACGATTGGATGTTTTTAGGTTTGCCATCGCACTTTGTTCAATTTTCTCATTTTATACCTTAGGGCCAAAATATTTATCAAACGTTGTGTACTGCAATGTATATACAGTATTTTTCCATTTAGGCTTTCAGTGAAAAATTCCTTGAAAGTTATTGTTTACAAAACCAAAAACAGTGAGAGAGATTCTGTGAAATCACACGAATCAAGCCTATAGCTGTGTTTGCGATTTTATGAACCATTTTGCAGAATGTTTGCATTCATGATTAACCTGAAGTTAAGGTTAGTGTGTACATTTCTTTAAAATATTCTTTTGTTCAGTATGACTTTGAAAAGACTGAAATCCTTGGTTCAATAATTCTCACTTTCGCTTCCTCCAGTTGATCACAGTGTTCTTGATTGCGTGGTCATATTCGTCAACCGATTGTGTACAGTATTTGAATTGACAGCACTTTTGAGGGGAGAGGGAGGGGAGAACAACTATTTGCTTATTTTAACATCAACATGAACTCTATGCAAATGCATTTCTAGGATGAATTTCCTAGAATTTAAAAACACAACTGATGATCACATTTGTTAGACTGAACAGAGCAGACAAACAGTGGGTATCGGCCGTGTGCTTTTCCTTACACTTAATTGACAAAGCTTTCTGGAGGTTCAGAGAACACCAGTCACACTATTGGACTGTTTCTTTTTTTTTGGGGGGGGGGGCACGTGAGCTTATTTATTTGTCACAAAGTTGATTGAACGTGCGACTGGACCATGTCTAAAGAATATGTTTGACCGCAGAGGCACTGGGAACACGAGTCTTCAATTGTATAATACAGTATGGCTGTTGTACCTGAACACTGAATTTCTTGAACTTCTCTGGAATATAATAGAGTCTGACTGGAACTGTTACTTTCATATAAGAGTAAATGTATTTTTATCACTCACATCGTATGTGCTCCAGAAGCATGCAATTAAAGCCATACTCTGCGTTGTTGTATCAGGGATTGTATCTGAATGGCTGAATGATGACTTGTTGCCCTGCTTTGTACTGCTCTCATGCACTATTAAAATTACATTCAGATGTGTTTTGCATGTGTGGGTGTGCGTGTGCTTGTGATGATGATTCAAAACAAGCCACCAGACAGTTTAAAATGCAGTATTCCTTTTATTTATTGATTTATGTATGTGCAATCAAGTCAATAGTAATCAATCTGAATGCAATTTGAAATAATAAATATGTGTGTCACACCCTGATACGTTTGGTGCAGATCTCTGCATTGTAATAAAAGGTAATAGTATCATAGTTTGTAGACATCTAAGTTGATGAAGGAATTATGATGATCTGTAGTCGAAAATATTTGATGTAATTTAAAATAATTGAGAGGAAAGAAGCTGAACATGTATTTATATTGAATGATTTAGTGTTATAGTTTCCAGAACATGTATAGTTTATATATTCTGAATGATACGCAGAAATAAATATTTTTACTCAAAAGGGAACATATGACATTTTTTATTAGAACCATGTCTTCATAAAAAGTCCCTTCGTCATCAGAAGGCACAGCACATTTATTTTCCACTTGTCACACCGGTTGCAATCACTCAACGTGACAATGTCACCTTATTTAGCAACTCTCAGGACTCCTTTAGCAACTATTTTTCAAAATGTAACTAGCAACAAAAGTAGTGACTTTTTATGGTGGTGTGTAGAAAGTAGCGGGGCAAAACGTTTTCAGTGGGGTGGCCAGGGTGAGACAATGACTTGCAAAATTGTGGCAATGAGATGACGCGCCCACAGGGCTTGTGGCCGGAGACTGGCCACCACTGACCACTACAGTTGGGCGGTATGATAATACATATCACAAAGACGATAGAAAAGATTGTATCGTGTCACTTCTCTACTTTCGTGTCTATCATCATTTGTCATCAGCAGCAAACAGCATGTAATTTTTACATCAAATGCAGCTTGATTTGATGGCCAAAACCTTTCACTTATCAATCTAATTCCGCACCGCCACCACCAGATGTCAGACTGAACAACTAAGCAGGAAAGTGAATCATGATACAAACACAATGCCAATGAAGTTGAGATGTTGTGTTAGACCTAAATAAAAGAGGAATGCAATAATTTGCAAATCATGTTCAACCTATATTTAATTGAATACACTATTAAGACAAGATGTTCAAACTGATCAACGCTATTGTTATTAGCAAATAATCATGAACTGTGAATTTTATGGCTGTAACACGTTGCAAAAAAGCTGGAACAGGTGGCAAAAAAGAATCCGAAAGTTATGGAATGATCATCAAACACCTGTTTGGATCATCCCAGAGGTGAACAGGCTAACTGGGAAAAAGGTGGGTGGCATGATTGGGTATAAAAAGAGATTCTCTAAATTGCTCAGTCATTCACAAGCAAAGATAGGGCAAGGTTCACCCCTTTGTGAACAACTGCATGAGAAAATAGTCCAATCGACTTTGAAGACATTCTACAATTGCAAGGAATTTAGAAATGTAATCATCTGCGATCCATAATATCATCAAAAGATTCAGAGAATCTGGAGAGATCACTGCATGGAAGGGGCGAGGCCGAAAAGCACAGTTGAATGTCTGTGCCCTTTTGTCTCTCACATCAATATGAAAAGGATATCACCACATGGGCTCAGGAACAATATCAGTAAATACAGTTCAGCACCACATCCGTAAGTGCAACTGTACAATGCAAAGCAAAACCCATTTATCAACAACATCCTGAAACGCTGCCAGCTTCTCTGGGCCTGAGGCTCTGGGCCAAAGAGAAAAAGAACCATCCAGACTGATACGGAAGCAAAATTCAAAAGCCAGCATCTGTGATGGTGCCAATGGCATGGGGAATTTACACAACTGTGAAGGCGCCATTAATGCTGAAAGGTGCGTACAAGTTTTGGAGAAATATATGCTGCCATTCAAGCAACGTCTTTTTTCATGAACACCCTTGCTTATTTCAGCAAGACAATCCAAACCACATTCTGCACATGTGACTTCATAGTAAAAGAGTCCAGATACAAGATTTGTCTGCCTGCAGTCCAGACCTGTCTCCCATTGCAAATATGTGGCACATTATGAAGCGAAAAATACAACAACGGAACCCCTAAGACTTCATGTGTGTCTTTTACCACATTAACAAAGTAGGGTTCTTTGGGTGTGTCTGAGTTTCGCCATGTTTGTTCATCTCTGTTTGAGTATTTCCAAAGGGTTGCATGCCAAGACGTACATGCAACTAGTTCCTGGACTCAAAATACCAAATCCGTTTCTCAATTTGTTTTCTTGACCGTTCATGAAATAAACAATTAGGTATGGATGTTTTTCTTATCAGCTACCTTAAACCAAGAATGCATCGTTGGATACTTTTGAAAACATAGCTCGGAAAACATCGCAAAATGCATTTTATGCTGCTCTCACGGGTATAATTCAAAGGCGGGGAGGTAGTTAACGTAAACAGCATTTCAATTTAACATTCTTGCCTGTGTACTTAGGAAGACCGTACTTGGTGAGATAAAGAGTCCATGCTCGACGTTCTTCATCGTGAAAATGAACTCAAGGCCTTGTGAACAGAGCATGTGCAGAATACAAACAGACCAGCCTTGTTTTTTGTTTGGTTTGTTTCTTATTCTACCCCTCTCGAACTAAGGTTGGGGCGGGGGGGATCGATGGCTTGCTCAAGGGCACCTCAACAGTAATCTGGAAGCAGACGAGCATCTCTCCTACATATACAGTTGCGGCCATGTTTTTATTTATTTAATTTTGTTTGCAACCAGACTCCGAGTCCTTACAAATGAGCCAAGATGCTCACCGAGCCCTTGTGTTGCACAATTTGCTGCATGGGTCATAAGGGACAGCTTTATGTACAGCCAACTGCAGACACATTTTTCGGTTGACCTGGGTTTTGTGCATTCAACTTTAGTTCTGATACATGGAATTCTAGTTCAGCAATTTCATATGATCTGGATTTTTTTTTTAATAGTCTTAAAATATCCTCTGAAAAGATGTCCCGCTCTCTGTTATTGAGTGTTCCCATAATTCGGCAGTGATTGTGTACCTGTTTCCTTTACAGTAGATTGCATTGAGATCATCTATTTGTTTGCATAAATCATTCACAGCACAGTAAATAGCTTGCTCACACAAAAGGATGGCAGCTGAGCGAACAAAATGAGAAACCTTTTGAACCTACACTGTCGTTTTACAGCTGCTATGCCTCCAGTCGCATTTCCTCATTGCAACGAGGACTTTGCACTTGACTGTTCTGTTTGCTCCAGTCAGCTGTCTGGAATGTTCGTTTGATTGACTTCAATAATGAGGAATTACCAAGACAAACTTGACTGACATCTAATTTAACAGAGAAACGTCATACATGCAGAGCTGCACAATTTTTGAGGTGTCACTCCATTCAACAAATATAAATGATGACAAAACATTTTTTTAATGCTTTAATACAAAAACAAGTCACCTAAAATGTGAATGGATGAGACGTGCAGCTCATGTGTGCTCTCTCCAATCATAATTGTTTTGTGTTTTAATCTTTTTGACACCGAATATGATGTGGGCAAAACACAAGCCTGCTGGATTGCAATGAGGTATTGTAATAGGGGGAGGGTCGTGGTGCTGAAGGGAAGGAAGCCGATCCAAGATTGTTTAATCATGAAAAGGTGTTCTGCTTTGTGGTTGTTTGTGATCACGTAAGTTTATGATTGCAACCCAGTTTAGTGAATCTGTCAACTACACTGTATGTAGTTTGTCCTTACTGTGCAGAAGTCTCGTATTACAGGTTTTCCCACATGTCACACACACACACACACACACACACACACACACACACACACACACACACACACACACACACACACGTGTATAGGACACTTGATTTGACACAAACGCCCACTGGGTGTGGAGAGACTGTGCCTTTTATACCATTGGCCTGCCTCTACCAGGCTCGCTGTCATTCTTGTCTATTTCTAGTAATGAGTCACTGAGCAGTGTGCGACTACGAGCAACATTTTTTGCCGACTTACACAACATACTCAAGATGGCTGGAGAGAGTGTGCCCGAGGGTCCCGACCTGAAGGAGATGGGCGAAGAGGAACTGTGGGAACTCATCAATGACAATCGCCATCGGCTGTCTTTGGGGGTGCGACCGTGCATCGTGATTCCATACCTCAGGCAGGCCAGGGTGCTCACCGAGATGGATGAGGATGAGATCCTCTCCAGCCACAACCTCACCAATCGATCAATGAGAACAAGTAAGATGCTGCTGCTGCTGTTTATTTACTTGTAAAATCCACACTGACCATCAATTCCAGTCTACTCCATAATGCACACCTCATCTTATTTCTATTCAAAACAAAGACACATTCAATGGCAAATTATTTTGAAATGTGATTGGAGTTACTGCATAATTGCATTATAATAATCATACTACTGAGATATTCTAAAAGTCATCTGATTGCTTTGGCTGATAACGCAAGTTGAAACTTTTTGTTTTACGCTGCTGTATGCTGCCAGGTCTGTATTGCAAATTGCCTGACGCGAATAAATAAAGCTGAAATAAAGAGACAAAGGGTATGCAATAAGGATGACTCCCCCGATTCCCGAACCTTCCCCCCCGCCAACCCATACACTGTTTGCAGGCCATATGATGGATCTGCTGCGGACCCAAGGCAGGAACGGTGCAGTGGCTCTGCTGGAAAGCCTGATGATCCACTACCCGACCCTCTACACTCAGGTTACTGGACGCAAGCCCAGCTCAGAACCTTCAAGATTCAGCGGTTTGTTATTTAAATGTCCGCTAGTGCCAAATGAATTAAAATTTCCATATGTCTGATTTGCCCCATGTCTCTACTCTCCGCACAGGCCTGATAAAGTATTCTGAACTGACAGAGTACCTTATCAGAGCAGTAACCGGGATGCAGGATGAGCTTCGAGAGGCTCGTTGCGAGGCTGGAAAAATGAGTGCTCGGTGTGCCTCTCTGGAGACTGAGATTCAACAAATAATGGAGCACGAGGAAAAGTCCAGATGCCTTCAGTTGGAATATGAGCGCGTACACAGACACTTGTCTTCACTGCAACGTGAAGTTACCCAACTGAAGGACGAGAAGTGCGACTTGTATGTGCGCTACACTGCAGCCATCGAGGAGAAATCAGCTGTGAGCATGCGCCTCCATGATCTCAACTTACAGGTTGGTAGTCAACGCCAATGTCTTGGATTCCAAATAAATAGACCCTCTTAAAATACAGCTATTGGGCCAATTTACTGTATCTGCTCTGTCATATCGATAGCGACACACTAACATCCGTCTATCGATACTGCCACAGATCAAATTAGAACAATTGCTGAATCCATGCTGAATTATTTTTAGATGTGATGATAAAGACTTGTTTACTTCGGATGCATGTCATCTCAGAAAACAAATGAAAATATGTTTCATGCTCGCTACTCTGCCAATAATGCAGCCCAAGTGCCAAATACCTTTTCAGAATCAACATAATCTTCACAATGATAAATCACAATGAAAGTTTTCACTTACCCGAATCCGATTGTCAACACCGTGTGGGAATATTGGCCGATAAACTATGAGTGATGGTGATCTTAAGGTCAAATATAAAAAGAATGCACCCGTGTGCAACACAGTCTGTCATCATTACTTTGCTATCTATCGTTAAAAACTTTGAGAAAGTGCTTTAATCTCTCTATCTGTGGGTGTTCTGACACTTATGCCACCCAAATGTTTACTTTGTATACGGTACATATTTTATTTGAGTGTGTTTGCAGAATTTGAACATCAGCATCCAGCTGAAACACAGGAAAATGAAAACCTACTCTTAAATGATGATTCATTTAAAATATATTAGTGCATTAAAAATGTTTGTACAATTCTATCTTAATATATATTTGAAGAAGAATGAGCAGTTCTTTGAGGTAGAGGGAGGCAGGGCCTTTGAGGCCCTGCTGGGGCGGCAGTTAGACTTGATCAGGATAATGGTAGCACTGTTCTTTATGTGCATTATGAGAAGAGTAGTTAAGCCTGCAAGAGACAATTGTGTGGACAAGCTACTCGTGATCGGACTGATTGAGTGTGTGGTCCAAATTTTGCAATGTTTTTGAGGTGAAAGAAGTGGATCTTGCAGAGGTGAATAATGTGTCTGAAAAGTCAAGCGAGGGTGCATTTCGACACCCAGGTTAGTGACTGAAGTCGAGAGGCGAATGCCAGATAATTATTTAAAAAACCTCCTCGGTGGCAGGGCCCCATTGGTGGTTGAAATCTGCTTGGAGTTCCTAAAGGCTGTGGATGCTGGGGAGCTCTCCTGGTTGAAAGGCCTCTGCAACATTGTGTAGTGTCTCTGGAATGTCAAAGACTGAAGGGTGTGTTCCAACTACAGGGCAATCACACTCCTCAGCCTTCCAAGTCTCAGATTTTGGAGGAGCAGTGTTCTTGAGGGTGTGTGGGAGTTTCCCCAACCATTCTACATGTGCTTTGTGTACTTTACGGAATGTGTTCGACCTTGTCCCTCAGAGGCTATTGTGGAGAGAATTTTGGCTGTACTGCCAGATTTGTTTCCAGTGATTTTAAAGCTGCCCACTGATTTTGTTCTGAACCTTTTATTGACAGATTTTCTGAGGGCGTGGGGCGTCCCTGGTTTGGTGACCTCAGTATTGCTTCTCTTTTGCAGATGATGTCGTTCTTTGGCTTCAATTCTCACTCAGATGTGTCACAACTGAGTGTGAAGTGGTTCGGATGAGAATCAGCATTCATTGTGGTTTTTCTTGTTTTTCCAAAATATTGAAAACTGACTGAGGCAATGATGCGATGTAGCTGATGACCTGTTAATTTTCTTTTTTCCACACACACATGCATATGCAAGGTTAAAAAAAACTTTCGTGATAAATGTCATCCCTATTCCAGTGTTGTCAAATGTCACTCACTTCTGTACTCGATAGTGAATGTCAAATCTCAGGAATGTTGCTGAAAGCTTCTTGATAGTGTCTTGCACATTGCAATGCATTTCATTAAAGGGGAAGTCAAACCCCAATTTTTCTTGAGAGCATGTTCGATGCACCTCCATAAGTTTCACCAGGGCATTCTAATATTGTGTTTGTGGAATAAGAGTTTTAATAAGAGAATTAAAAAAAAATAGCCATCTCAGGGAGCGGTCATTCGCGGTTTGCCTGTTTTCTGAAGCTAAGCCATGACAGGTCATACCTGAGCCCTGAACAACTCTGATGTCATTTGCAGTCGCCAGCAAGTGGCAAAATGGCATTCCCCTGAGATGGACAAACAATGGTGGATTTTATTCCTTTTTTATAACTCATATTCCACAAGCACAATATTTAGCAGAATGCTGTGTTTGAGACTCGCAGAGCCACATGGAACATGTCATCGGAAAGAAAAACTTGCGGTTGACTTGCCTTGAAAAAGTTGTGAATTTGTGAAGAAGCTAAAATTTGATTATTTCATTGAGAAAAATAATGTGTTAGAAATGACGATGCTGTCGAATACTGTATTGTTTCCTGTTCAACAATGATTGAGGGTGGGCAATTTATACAATTTTTGTTGTTCCATCATTTGTCATTGGTCAACAGCATGGCAACCCGTCCGTTATTGTCAGTCCATCAAATTTTTAAGCTGAGCCATGAAAATCACTCTTCCCGCTTTGCTTCCCGCAGTAAATTTCATCGCTCTGCCTCTCTGTCTATCGTCACGCCATCACTCCGCCAAAAGCAAACACTTTATATGCCAACAGATGAAAAATCCAATTTGATTAAAATGGTGCAAGGAGTGCACTACATATATATCACACAGTTTCTGCCCAAAGAGCTTGACACACAGACACATACACTCGCATACATTTCACATACATTTATTTGTCTATCTATTGAGCTGTTCAGTAGAGCTGTGTCTGCCTTGAGCTGTTTGAACTCCTAAAATGCTAAAAAGTTTTAAATTTAAGATTAAAAGGATTTGCAATAACCAGAATCCCACTCTACAATGTGGTAATGGGTAACATCTAATCCAAGTAGCTCCCATTTCTCGTCCTGTCTATAAATGCTCATAGTCATTGTCTGCTTCTTCAGTCAGGATGAATGGCTTCAATATCAATGTGGTTGGGACTCTTTGTTGAAACAAATGAATGGATTGTCAAGTAGTAGAGCAGCCGATCATTAAAATTAAAATTGGCAACTTCATAATATTTGGTTTCAGATGCATCACATTCATAAGTCAAATTCGCAGCTCGCATTGACACCTGCTGCTGATTTATCAACAGGATACATTGAGATATGACGTAACACAAGATCAGTGTTTTGTCTCCGTACCTTCCAATGATCATTTATGTTTCTTATGTACTGTGTTGTGGCAGATCTACCATCTGCAAACAGAACTGCAAAAGGCCCAAACAGAGAGTGACTTCAAGAAACGGCGTTCTCTGAGATATGACTCTTTAGCTGAGGCGTCTCTGCTGCAAGAGGAAGTCAGGAGTCTGCGCTGCCAGTTAGTCAAGATAGAGAAACTGAACCCAGTGAGAAAAAAAGTCCCGACCTGGATATGAGAGGCAAAAACTATTTTATCTGCCGTGATGGTATTTCATCAACACTTTTCCTTTGGCAGGCGCATCAGGATATTCTGGCTCAGGACCTGGCTGAGGCTATAGACAGCCAAGTGGAACTCGCAGGTCAGCTCAAATGTTATAGAGAAGAAAATGAACAGATGCACAGAGAGAAAAAAGAGGTGAGTTTCATTACTGTGACTGCGGAACTCCGGGTACTCCGGTTTCCTCCCTCATTCCAAAAATATGCATGGCAGGCTGATTGAACATTCTAAATTGTCCCTAAGTGCGAGTGTGAGGGTAGATGGTTGTTTGTCTTTTGGTCCCCTGCGATTGGCTGGCAACCGGTTCTGGGTGTCCCGCGCCTACTGCCCCAAGACTGCTGGGATAGGCTCCAGCACACCCCGACTCTTGTTAGAATAAAGCAGATCAGAAATGAATGGATGGATATGGAATGTAATGGGAAGCCTGTGTAGGAGGAGGCTGCATGACTTGACATTTTTGAAAAATTCTAAGCAGCTTTTTTTTCAGAGAACTCCATCAGGTTGACTATTTTTTGATCTAATGTCGAAAATAAATTAAGTGAAAATGCTGCAGAGCAATCAATGTACTCCAGTTTGGCGTGCTTCACGAGTAGCAACGTAAGATGGCTGCCAATGGCTTCACTTTTCACGCTACTGCGAGTATGGTTAGTTCATTGAAACCCCCTTTTTTCCATTCAAGCTTCCATCATGCTCTGCTTTTAATGACTCATGTGGCTGCCCAAGGCCAAGGCTTTGAGCACTAAATAAGGTCCTCATCCCCCTCAATAGGAAGGCTTACTAGCTGTGTCTTTAGTCGTGTTTTCTCCTAGACGTCCAACGAAATATGGCACTCTTGAATAAAAAAGGAACACTGCTACAGTTAACATCGTGTCAGTAGTTATTTTGCACCAGTGTGGCTTGTGAGATGGAAAATGTCATTCAGGAGTCTGGGAGTTCTTGATTAGCTGCTATGTGCCGGAGCTCTAATTGCCCTGGAGACAAACCGTGAACGCTTGACTGCACAGGAATGGAATCGGGGAACTTGTGCTGCAAATACATTTGTTGCCAATCAGACACTGACGTGGTTTCTCTATGTAGTGAAGCATCGTGTTGACTTTGTCATCAAATTGTGTACGTAATGTTCACACAAAATTTTCACGACATCATGTGTATCATTGTTCAGCTTTTGGATCAGAACGAATGCCTGACCCTTCAAGTGAAGCAGCTGACTATGGATTGTAACATGCACCAACAAAAGAGCACCGTCATCCAGAATCAGATGAGAGAGCTGCAGACAGAGAGAGACCAAGTAAGACTTTTTCAGGACACCGTAAGATAAGTTGAATTAGAGATGACGCCTCTCTCTCGAAGTCATGGAACAATTTTAACTCAGTCAATCATCTATTCAAGTTTTTAAAACCAGAATATGATTTTGACACCTTACAATCAAGTCTGCTGGGATAGGCTTCAGCTCACCTGCCACCCAAATAAGCGATGTGAATGCTCCTCCTTTTCAAATATGTGCAAATTAATTCAATTTTTCCCCCCTCAATTTGTCTATAGTCATTTGTTAGCACTCACCGTTGACATGCTTGAAATTATTTGACTCAATACATCCGTCAATTTTTTTGTCATGATAATTATACCAGTAATGATTATACAACAATATTAATAAATACTTTTGTTCTTTCTATTTTTCCATTTGTATCATTTACTTTCTTTCTTAGTGAACTGTCCATGTATTTCTGAAAATATGTCTGTGAGCAACCATTGATTTTTTTCCAGATTGTGTCTCCCATGGGATGTAAATTCCCGATGTCACGATTGCATTTATTTGCACCCTAGTCTGGGAACAAGTCACTTGATTTGGAGTATCTGACAGAACCGAGTCCAATCCAATACAGTATCACCACAATGTAGAAATGTAGAAAATTAAAAAATGTCATCTTTCTCAGCCGGTACTGATCAGCTGAAAAATCACATGATCGGCCCCAATTTCTGATCGTGTGACAGGATCGTGACAATCCTGATGTGACTATTTGCAATAAATAGCAACATATTCCATGGCTCCTGAACCTTTGAAGAGATGGGATTCAACACACAGTTTGTGGGTTCAACAGTTGCTAATTTCCTCGGGACAGGACTCAAAACAAATCGATTTTTATTCAAAGTCTCAGTAGAGGGTGGAAACTGTGACATTCTTCAGACACCCAACACCAGAAAGACACCCACCACATATCCTGAAGATTGACCTCCCGAGGACTAATAAATGACGAGTCACTATTTATTTGTGAAAACCATGTGAGAAATGCGTGTGTGTGCCTGTGTGTTATTTAAAACTGTCAGAAGTTATCCAACTGAATTGTTTTTCTGTGCTTCCAAGGCATACCTTTCCAGAAATGAGGCCCAGACCCAGATCGCCTGCATCCTGGCTGAGAAAGACGTCCTGAGGTCTCAAATGATGGAGCTCCAGGAGAGAGCGTTTAGTGTGAATGCCAAACACAGCAAAGAATGGCAGAGCGCTAAAGTAATTATGGACCCCAAATACATTGGCATACAGGGCAAAAGAATTCCAAATGAAACACCATTTTTCTTATTTCACTTCATAAGGACAGGGGGGTTGGCTGGGAGTGTCCTCTATCCAGTTCTGAAGATTCACCATTTCCAAACAGGCGCAGACTTTGCCGCATGGATGCAATTTACCCCTTTTCACTGAATTCCTTTTCCTCAGAGGTATGTGAACGGAAGCTAAGTTATTATCAAAACTGTCTAAAACTAGTTGCTCATTCACAAGCAACGTAATACACATTCAGTTGCTTGACAATAGTGAGCTGTCTTTTGACATTGACATCTTTTGATTTTTCTGATTCATTGTCAGGTTCCAGTTCTAATTGACAGTTTTAAAGATACAAACTAATGGCAAGTCTAGCATGTATAATATATACAATATAAGACACACAAGTCATCTAGAATCTTTGCGAAAAGAATAATGCATAGTTTTGACTGTCACAGACTGCCTGTTGGAATCTGATGTTTAAACTCTTTACTCTTGTTTTGTAGTTTTCAATGGTGTTAAACTGTGATGCATGATAATCAGTGGGAGAGGGGATTGTAATATTTTGCTTGCCTCATATATTTAATAAGTCCCAATATCAGCCATGTAATAAGCATTTGGTTAAATTGATACCGTATTTGGGTGTGTTTAGCCAACCTCTAATCAAGCACATATATTCGGCTTTAAAAAGTTAACTTTTATCTGCATATATGCCCACGTTCCACGTTCATCTTGAAGTGCGAAGAGCCATTGACAAGTAGCGTCCGGTCCAGAAACGTAGAGCCTCCAAGTCCGCAGTCTCTCCGCAGAAGAGCGGTAGCTCTTTACCAAGACAGCAGGTGAGTGCGGTTCTGTGACTAATACTTCACCGTATTTCTGTCATGATGTGAAAGTAAACTATTCGTACCTGGTGTACAGTATGAAACAACAGAGCAACCAGTCAGTGACATTGTGAGAAAATAGTTTACTCTGAAAACAATGTGGTCACCTTTGCCTGCCAAACCTGTCTGAGTGCTGCAATTACCTCCAACTCTGCACGCGTGCTTTTACTAAATTATACAATAAAAACTTTGGAGGGAACTTCCACCGGTCTGTTTCCTTGTTTTAATAGTATCTTAGCCACGCCCACTTTGGGCGGGCAACTTTCCCTAGCCCAAATGACCACGTGTGACTCCTCGAGCTTAACTGGATTCAACTATTAGGTTTGCCAAGAGCGCCATAGATAAGGAAGGCCAAGCAAGGAGAGAGCACAGCGACACAACGGCCTAACTCTAGTCACCTATCTAATTGTGTGCCAGTGAGGCCAAATCAAACAGGATGAAGTTGATCGTCATCGTGTTTGGGTGTGTGCAGGTGTGCGTGCACGCACGTGTGCATCTGTGCATGTGTTGACAGAGAGACTCACACATCTGATACGGATGTTTTATTGTCTTGTAGCGTGGAAACAGTGGAGACGGATGATTCTTCATTGGACGACTTTGAGATCCTCCCAAGTGGTGTGTTTTGCATGTCTACATTCCTTGGTTAAGTTTGTGGTTCTGCGGGGAAGACCAATCTTGTTTCGAAAGGTTCTCACTGTTTTAAGCTTGAAAGTCTTGCTTGGGTTGTGGTTTTGTTTTGGGGTTTTTTTAACTTTAATCCAAGAACCAGATTTGGCAACTAAAACTACAAATGAGAGTTTGACAATGTACCGTATTGGAATATAAGACGGCCATGATTATAATTATAAGACGACCCCCTCTTTTTCAAGACACAAGTTTGAAAAAATACTTTTTGAACACCAAATTAATTTTCATACAGAAAATTATTACAGTACATCTGAAACAAATGATTATAACAATATATTTGAGAGAAAGAGCATGTTATTTTGCCTCATTCAAATCTAAAGTGCAATCACATTCGTAAATGAATGGCTTCTGTTTTTTTAAATGTAAATTACATCATAACTTCTCCTCAGCTGCCGGTTAACCTGGCCGATCTTCGAGCCACTTTTCTCCAGATTGTCACTACGTTTCTCCATTTTTTGTTATCTCTTCTATTATTTTCTTCTCTTTTCCTTCTTACCGCTATTTTTTATTTTTCTTCTTCGTGCTACCGCTATTTTTTATTTTTATCCTTTGTGGCAGGGGTTCACTTTGGCCTGGGGAGTCAAGTTCAGCATATCTGATATCTGGTGCTATCTAGCGTCCTCCCAATGTTATACTGGGTATAATGTCTCGACCCCGAATATAAGACAGCCCCCACATTTTCAGTCTTATTTCAATGCAAAAAACACCGTCTTATATTCGGGCCAATACGGTACTTCATTGACAGGCAACTCAAACTGTGTCTCAACCAATCGACGAAAAATAGATAAACATGGAATATAGCCGCACGGTGGATGAGTGCTTCAGCTCATATCTGCCTCATATTGAGGAGATCCAGGAGGTGGTTAGTGGGACTGTCTGTGTGGAGTTTGCTTTTCATCCTCGTGCTTGCTTAGATTTTCTCTGGATACTCCAGCTTCCTCCCACATTCCAAAGGCAAGCATGGTAGGTCAATTGAAGACTCAAAATTGGCCCTTGATGTAATTGTGAATAGTTGATTGTCAATATGTGCCCTGCAATTGATTGGCAACCGGTCCAAGGTGTACCCCTCCTCTCACCAAGAAGGGATGAAGCAGGCTCCAGTTCCCCATGACCCTAATGAGCACAAATAGCCTACTTTTGTCATGCAGTCCAATTCTTGTCAATAGTTGAAATGTTAAATTTTCAACACATTTCCTTGTAAAGTGACCAAGAAAGGCTTTAAGTGACGTATGATCACGGGCACGTTTTTTTACTTCACAGGGACACCACCTTGATGCCCCCCCCCCAAAAAAAATCACTAAATCCCATCTCTTCTGTTTAGTGTTGAGCGAAGACAAACCCCCATCAAGACTTTATGCTGCGGGTGGGACCAAAACTACATACAGGTGAGGCAATTCTCCAACCAACAATACTATAAAAATGACAGTTCACATGACTTTTTGGGGTGTGAAATCAGGCATACCTTTTAAACATTTTATTGATCAATTGTCCAACTTAATACACAATATATATATATATATATATATATATATATATATATATAT
The DNA here is from genome assembly GCA_026261675.1 of Hippocampus mohnikei. NCBI lineage: Eukaryota > Metazoa > Chordata > Actinopteri > Syngnathiformes > Syngnathidae > Hippocampus > Hippocampus mohnikei. The sequence goes on from JAKGUB010000326.1 coordinate 9,745,545, forward strand.
ATATATATATATATATATATATATATATATATATATATATATATATACTATGATTGATTGTTTGATGGGATTAATTCAATAATGAAATGTGCTCTTTTTTTTAATCTTCCTTAATCTCTCACCAGCCTGGATAAGAATGCCGTACCTCCATTCCTCGTGCGTTCACGTGCGAAAGCATTGCGCATTATTGGCCGCATAGTCACCATTGCCTTCCAGGGGGAGACACTGCTTAATCAGATTGCAGTGGTAGGGGGTAATAAGACCGGAGTCTTTGTGCATGAAGTAACAGAAGGGAGTGCTGCACATACTGTGGGTATTACCAAGGGAGCACAAATCGTGGAGGTGAGAGAAAACTTTTGAATGACACAAATTATTGCGTGTGTGTCATGGAACAATGATGATTTTGTAGGTCAGATACGAACAGGACGAGAAAGCGCTCAAGATGGTGCTGGAGGATTCCACATTAGAAGAAGCTCTGTGGGCACTTGGCCAGGTCACTGGTCCCTGCCATCTGTCTTTGCGTCCCAGGCCAGATGGTACGTCTCCATAGTACTTGAAACCTGCTTGTACATTTTTCATTCCCATACTATATTTCCACTGCAAAAATTTCTCCAGAATTCCAAATAGAATTGTCATCATCGACCTCAATTCCAGTGAAGTTGGCTCTATGTGTAAAATGTTATGAAAACAGAATACAAAGATGGGAACCGAGGACAATTAATGTCGAAGCTTTGTTGGTGGAATTCTTTCGCATTCTTGCTTGATGTCAAAGCTCAAACGTGTGACTTTCACCTGTGGATTGTTCTAAACAGGAGTTTCTTGAGCAGTCCTCAGCGTTCCCATTCTTCTGTTGCCTCCGTCGCAGAATTTTGGAACACGGTGCAGGCATCAAATTCGAAAGGAGGAATATTTGAAAAGCAAATAAATAAATAACCTTCAGCATTTTGAACATGCACTACATTGTTTTTGTCAGGTAATTTGATTGAATCTAGGTTGACAAGGAAATGCAAATCATTGTACAGTATTCTCTTTTTATGTTTTGCACACTGTCCATACTACATTGGAATTGTTTTTTTGTATATTAAATCCATTTTTAAAATCAGGATAAAACACCCATCATATCCAAACTAACCACACAGACAGGATCATGAAGGGGAATCAATCTATTCAAGTAGAAAACAGACACATTTGCTTTTAATTGTCGGCTATTTCGTAAAACAGGATTTCAAAAAATATAATCCAGTACATATGCAGTGGTGCAAATGCAATGCCACTTTGAAATTTCATTGTGTCTAATCATCAATAACCTTAGCCTGTATTCTTTAATGTGTCACCCACGTGTATTCTGCCATTCATTGGATAGTACATCTCTGCAAATTTGGATCAGGTATAAAGTTGATGTGTACATTCGTTATACAGAACAAAGTACAATGCTCCCGCCACTGTATTGTTTGTTGTCGCTACTTGTTGTTGCCACTCGCTTTGATCTAAAGAAGGTTGACTAAAAACCATGGAGAGTCACTGACAGTTGTCAACAATGACCTCAACAGCATTTGTGGGTGGGCCAGAGCTTCTTCTTGACTTGACGATGAATACATCTAAGGCATAAGGCAACTAAGTAAATGCAAAAAGTAAAAATCCATCATATTTTATTTAGCACCAAACAGCATTACAATCATTGATGTGTGTAATCATTTTACAGGACTCTGTTTTTCGGTGCCTATTGTACAGACTATGAGGCCTTGCTTCAGCAATTGCAGGAAAGTGAGACGTCATCGGGTGACTCTTTCTACGTGCGTGTCAACGTGACCATCCCAGCAGGACCCAAAGGGACACTGACTGTGTCCTGCAATGACATTTTACATGTGACCAACACACGCCCGGCTGGCACCGAAGACTCGTGGTACGTCAGTAAAGTTCATCCGTGCCAGCTTCTGGCCCTCCATAGTGGATTAGTACCAAACTACTACAGGTATTTATGTGCCATATGCAAAGTTTAAGGACATTAAGCTTCATTATCATTGACCACTCTGCTTCTTGACCTGCTAATAATCACAGAGCACAGCGGCTTCTCATTCGGGCTATTGAAGAAATGAACTTTCAAACGTCAAAGTCTCAAAAGGTAAGTGTGACTGTGTATGGAGTGCAATTTTGCTCAGCTCACTGGTGAACATTTCCCTCTTCAGCAAGCGCACATGATGGCTGAGAATACTCAGAAAGCAGTGAGGATTGTCAGTACAGGTCGCCAGGGCCGAAACCCTCTCTGGGTCAGCGTAGAGAATGAAAAGAGCAAGAGCACAGAATCGGGTACAGAAACACAACATAAAAAAAAAAAAAAAGAGTAATTGTTACACGCAAAATTGATCATAATTTCTCGTTTGAAAACACTGTATATTCTCTCACAACTAGATGAAACATCGCCACCCAGAAGTTGTCTAACGCTCATGCCCTATACACCGGTCACACCCCACTTCCCACCCATCTGTCGACCAGTCCTGTTACTGCCATCCATCCTGGGACGCATCCTGGATAAGAAGGTGGCAGCATGGCAGGGCTTTGAGCTATGTGAACCTGGTAAGAGGTTACATTGCATTTGTTTTTTAAGAGGGGCGGCCTGGTGGTCCAGTGGTTAGCGCGTCAACCTCACAGTGCAGAGGTACCGGGTTGAATTCCACCTCCGGTCTCCCTGTGTGGAGTTTGTATGTTCTCCCCGGGCCTACGTGGGTTTTCTCCGGGTGCTCCGGTTTCCTCCCACATTCCAAAAACATGCATGGCAGGCTGATTGAACACTCTAAATTGTCCCTGCGTGTGAGTGTGAGCGCAGATGGTTGTTTGTCTCTGTGTGCCCTGCGATTGGTTGGCAACCGGTTCAGGGTGTCCCCCGCCTACTGCCCAAAGACAGCTGAGATAGGCTCCGGCACCCCCCGCGACTCTTGTGAGGATAAGACGATCAAAAAATGGATGGATGGATGTTTTTTAAGAACAATCTCCAATTCCAAAGAAATTGGGAAGTGTAAAACATAAATAAGAACAGACTACAATGATTTGCTCTAACTTTTCAATCTATATTCAATTAAATACACTACAAAGACAAGACATTTAATGTTCCAAAGGATAAACTTGATTGTTTCTTTGCAAATATTCACTAATTTTGAATTTGATGCCTACAGAACGTTTCCAAAAAGCTGGTATATGGGCAACAAAAGAAGAAAGTTGAGGAATGCTAAAAACCAAAACAAACAAACTAACAAGCAAAAAAAAAACAACAAAAACAAACAAAAGCCACCAGTTTGGAACATTTCACAGGTGAATAGGTCAAAAGGATCTGGGAATGAAACCACATTACGTGACTGTCTCAAAACAGAGGACACAGGAATGCTAACAGACAGTTAGTTAGCGCCACGAATGGAGCTGAAAAACCCCCAGTAAAAAATCATCCATCTGCCCTCCCTGGAATTTGCTGAGAGCAAAGCCAAAGGATATGACACAAGAGCCAACAGCTAGATCTGAGCATGAAGAACATGGATCTGGTAGAACCCAGTGCCCAGTGATCTGTGATGCAATGGGCCGGCTAGCCTGACCATCATCCTCAACGCCTGGACAGACAGTGGCATAGCCAGGGACAACTGCTAATGGGAAGGATGACAACTCCCGAGGGACAAAGTGTGGAGTAACAAAATAGATTTTCTCCACTGTTGCGGGACCCTGGATCTACATCTGTTGACCTGGACAATGCTTCACACAACGGGTAAGGTCTGAAAGAATATCAGAAGATAGGAGGTTACGGAGAAACAGCTCAGACTCAGACTTGGATCGTGGTTGACTCTGCGATAAAAGATGTGAGAAGTCCAACAACAACACCAACGTGCTGCGTTCTCCTTACGATATGGTCTCTGACATTACTGATCGGATCCTGAGTATTGTCGGGGCAAATCCAACTTTGGAAAACAACATCATACACACTCTGTGGTTGCCTTTTACACTATTTAGCTACATTGAGGAAATTCACAAGCTTGATCAGCTTATGTTTTCAATTTTACACTCTTGAGTGTGATTCTAAATCCACTCCTCAATTTGACTGAATGTGCATTATTTTCTACGTATTATAAAACACAAGGTGCAATATATTTTACAGTGTTTATTTTTTTAATTGCTGTTTGTAAATTACATCTCCCGCTTATTTTGATTTTGCTTGTTTTTTTCATACTAGATTGATAGATAGATGCTGTTGTTGTTGTTCTTTCCTCTTCTTCAATGAATCACAGTACACCATGTTAACACACAACATTATGTCTGTTTGTTGCAGAGATGTTGTGCTCTAGTGATCATGCAGTCCGATTGCAGAAGTCTGAACTCCTGGAGGAATGTGAGGTGGGAAGAAACTTCTGCTACACCGTGCAGAGTGTGGAAAAAGTCATGAAGAAGGTTTGTGCATCAACATATGCATTGATGTACACTGCATTTTTTGGGCAGACTGAATTGCGAACGTGCTGTCGGGAAGGGCAACAACGGGGCACAATTGTTCATCTGTGTGACTGGAGCTTCACACATTTGATATTTTTTCAATGCCAATATAAAAGATGTACGATGCTATTCCTAACTCAACACCAAAGGGTTTGAAGCAAACAACAAGATAACCAGGTCCAGATACAGAACAACTTTTTTTTAGCCAGTCTTAAGTTGCATTATATTTTTTGTCTCCTCACCCTATAGGGGATTCATTGTGTATTACCTCTTGGGCTGGACTGTGTACGTCGTCTGCACAGAGCAGAGATCTTTCCGATTATCATCTTCGTCGGGCAGTCTGCACGCAGTGCACGCAAACTCAGGTATATTTTCTTCCTCCTTCATCCAAAATATCACCACTAAGAGTAGACAGTTATTTCAGAAATGAACTTATCATATTTTGCGCACTAAAAGGCGAACCTAAAAGTCTTCCATTTTCTTAAAATCTCACAGCGCGCCTTAAAGTCCGGTGCGCCTTGTGTATAGTCATTACGGTAATATTTCAACCCCAAAATGGCTCCTTGCTCGAGACATGCTGACAATGCAGAGTTCAAACTTAAGGCGATCGGTTACGCAGTTGAACACGGAAATAGAGCAGTAGCAAGAGAGTTCAACGTTAAGGCCCTGTCACACCTTGACGATTTAGCCAGCGTATGCCGACGTATGAAAAATTTGGCAAATACGCTGGCGTACGTCGAATAAGTTATGGGTAAGTTTTGTATACGTAACAGCACGCTGAAGCACGTTGGTATCGTCGAAATGCGTCGAGGTCGTCGAAAAATTTTGTGCATGCTAAAAATTTCTCGGCGTATGTCAGCGTATGGCTATACGTCCGATATCGCAGGCCATAAGTAATAGGTAAGTTATGCGATCGTTGCACACGTTCAAACACGTTAAGTGTAGGTTACTCATAAGTCCAAATACGTCGAGATAATGTCTAGCGTACCCAAAACCTATGAGTAACGTGCTTTGAACGGATGTATAACTTATATCAAACTTATCTCCTACGCATATTGACGTATGTAGACGTATTTAACATGTTCCGGACGACCACAGAACTTACTGAATGTGTTTCTAACGTACAGCTGTCGTATAATGGCGTATTGGTAGCGTTTAGGGGAATTGGGATATAAAAATGGGCTTCACAGGAGGAACCCGTCAGTACTCCTCTAGATTTCATGGTGAGCAGATGTTCATATCATCCGAGAGATGGAGGATCCGGCAAGGCTGAGACGAGAATACCTACTAGCTGTTCTCCAACATCCGTGCCTTCCGGAACTTGCGCTTGGACATGCTGACCAGGCTGTCACGCACGTAGTTGGCGAAGGCTGCAGTGGCTGTGATGGGCTGAGGCTGTGCGAGACCTTTGATGAGCTCCCCAGACTTTTTTCTTTGGCATGACGCTGATGTTGTTTGGTTTATTAATGACACAAGTCATAATGGCGTTTGATTGCTGCTTTAATAGCGTGAATAGCAACTCACAGTAACGATGGCAAGCCGCACCTTGCCTCTTGGGTTATACCATTTTAACTAGACCGGGGGGGGGGGGGGGAATAGTCCCCAAACAGATGTTGGTACTGCAATGTCTAGTGCAGTTAAGATTTGAAACGTCGAGCGGCAGCCTTTTTATAGACTACGACACGTGATCGTCGGCAATACGCTGCTGCACGCTATGCATAAATTAGACTATCGTTGGGCATAAGTTGTGTACGCCGGCAACACGCTAGGCATTCGTTGGAATAAGTTATCTATAAGTTATCGAAACGTTCTATATAATTTACTGATACGTTATGTATACGTCCAACTCGTTATGAATACGCTACGTATACGCCCAAAATTGAAAAAAAATTTGATAATTCAGCGTATGCCAGCGTTTTAGGGAAATTCTGATACGTCGGCATACGCTGGCTGAATCGTCAAGGTGTGACAGGGCCATTAACAAGTCAATGTTATAACTTGCTGTTGGTTAAGTGAACTGTGTCACTGCTTCATTAAATAAGTTTTACTGACATCTGACCGTTCTGTTGGTGTTTCCTTTAGTGTAGCTCCATCTAGTGAATGCATTGTAGATTGCGACTTATAATGCGGTGCGCCCAATGTATGAAAAAAATTACAAAGGTGCGCCTCATAATCCAGTGCGTCTTTTAGAGTGGAAAATACGGTCATGATGTATCCATGCCATTACAGAGTACATGGGTCATGCCAAAGTTATATATATATATATATATATATATATATATATATATATATATATAGAGAGAGAGAGAGAGAGAGAGAGAGAGAGAGAGAGAGAGAGAGAGAGAGATTTAAAATCCAGTTCATTACCAAATATGTTGTAATCACACATAATTGGTTGTTGAAATGTGATTGATTGATTGATCACCCACTTTGTAGGTCAAAGCTTCACCGTCTCAACTGGTCTGAGGAGCATCTGCTGGAGTGTTCCCGAAGCGAGGAGACACTGTTGGACAAACTGCCATGTTTGTATCACCGCGTGGCTCCTCACTCGTGGTGTGATCAAACCTCATTACTGACCAGGTTGCGCACCGTCATCTGGGAGGAGCAGAGGAAGATTGTGTGGGTTGAGCCTGACCTGTGGTAAAAAGGAAAAAAAAACAAGTAGACAGTAAAAGGATTTACATTTTTATTGAATTCATTGACATTTAAATCTGTACTTGATTTGTATTTGACATGAGTATGTACAGTATCTATGATCAGGGGTGCACACAACAATTTTGGTGTGGTTTTCAAATGAACACCAGAGGTTGCTTGGTTCCCATTTTTTTTCCCGACCGACCAACTTAATGATTTACCGCTCACCTGGGCAAAGTCGGGCTCGACAACAGGCCGCATCCAGCCCATACGCAGTCTCTGCCGCCTTTGAAGTCAAACACCTTTGAAGCAGTGCAACACACAAAAGCAGCATATTCAGTGTTACCAAATTAGATCATGGCACTGCATTCAGTGACTTTTCCAACCATTCTAACACAAAAAAAAAAGAAAAAAAGTATAAAGTCAACACCGACCATGGAGCTCATACTAGCAACTATCTTACTTCCTGCAAAATGGAGGGAAGAAATGAATTTGCTTGTAATATTTTAATGTTTACTTGTCATGATTTGTGCGTCCAACAAAACACTTATTTGTGGTTTGCACTCATGTTAGCACACATATTCATATACAAAAATATGAGGACTTTTTTTGGGTGAATGTTGATTAAATAACAATTTAATCTTGGGTGTTTTGGTATCCCATTTTAATGTGACTGATACTTTTTTTCACCAGTTTTTAATTTGTATTTGCCACCTAGAACAACATACTGTATACCAAGGCTATGCAACTGTTTCATAAAAAGACATTAAAGTCATTATTAACAGAAATGAGTTTGCATGTTGGTGTGTCCCTCGACAACCGTTTCAGTTTCTCGCATGGCCGGAATTGAGTGCTTGTGTCGTCAAGAACAGTTTTCACAGAAGTCTGCCTCTAAACGCCTTAAAGTGAAGAGTAAAATAGCAGCCAAGTTAATAGGCGTCTTGTTCACTACACTCCACATCTGACTGGGCAAAGGCTGAATCTCTACTTTTTGAGACCATTGATCCCTGGCGAGGGTGGACCCGAATCTTTTCAAGGTTTTTTGTTTGTTGGCACTTGTAATTCTTACACATTTTTTTCAAAATCACATTTTGAAGTTCGTTGAATGTGCACGTCAGTCGAACTAACAGCACGCAGCTACTAATCGCCAATTTCAGGCGTAGAGATGCAACTGCTGTTGGTGTTCACTTTACATGACAAGACAGGAGATATCATGAGCAAAAGGAGCAGCTTCTACTTTTGCAGTCACAGATAAGTATAAATGTTGTTTGAAACTGCAAGATATGTTTTAGATTTGCTGCGTAAATGTTGCCGATGTTTATTACGAGTTAGGCTACCCTCAACTGTTAGCCTATTGTTGTCCGGCCAGCTTCAGTCATGAAGAGCTAAGCCTCTCTTTGACTGACTTAAATTGAAATTCTGGGTTAGTTTATTTCATGTTTTTAAATTGGTGTTACGGTAATGTAAATACCCATCGAGAGAGATATCGCATGAAGCAAATTTCAAAAAATGAAGAAAAATACCGTAGAATTTTGTTCAACATTTTGCTAATTTTGTGAAACAATTTACAGTATAAATTGTACTTTCACCAACTTGTGACATTTTAATTTGTTAAGGACTAACTTACTAACAATATTGCCACTAGGTAATATTCCTCTGCCGTGATTGTCAGAAACGGTGCTTAAACCACATGCTACAGGTAAGTTTATTATTCTCATACATTTCCAGTTCAGGCAGCCGGTCTATGTGTGCCCTGCGATTGGCTGGCAACCGGTTCAGGTTGTACCTCGACTACTTCCCGTAGACAGCTGGGATATTCTCCAGCACCCCTTGTGAGGATAAGGCGGATCGGATGGATGGATGGATTTCCAGTTAATTGTAACAACTCAAGAAAGGTATGCCATGGGTGTGTGAAACTCTTCCATCCTTTTGACAAGACTGTCCATGTAAGAGCTGCTCTGCCAGCAGATCTCTTGGGCTTTGGCATATATGACTTGATGCAGGACTATGACCACATTCTACCCTAGGCCAGTGTCTCTTAACGTGGGTTTGATCGAACCCCAGGGGTTCATTGAATTGGTCTCAAGGGTTCGACAGAGCCTCTGCCATGGGCGTAAAGATACACCCGACTCAAGATGCCAATTAGTTATGACAGGGCCGCTTAGCCATCGCTAGCGCCTGACTTGTGTGTGGGCAGCGTGGGATCGGTTGCTACTCAGTGACTGTGAGATTGTGGGTATGGATGGTTGTCTGTCTCTATATGTGCCCTGTGACTGAGTGCCGACCAGTTCAGGGGTCAGTCTGCCTTCTGCTTGAAGTAAGCTGGGATAGACTCCAGCAAACTCCCACGACCAGGTCAGGATAAGCGGTGTTGGAAGATGGATGGATGGAAGTTCTGAGTGTATGAGTAGTCAAGTGCCGCTACTGCAGTAGGTGAAATCAACTCCTTAGTCAGAACAGGTTAGTTGTCCATCGACGACAAGGTACAATAAATCATTTCACAAACAAATGCAGCATTAACTTTGGTGTATACGGTCTAATGGACATGACCACATTACTGATAATGGAAAGGACACAACAATGATGATATAAGGACGTTCATCAAACGCATTTGTGTGAAAGTGTTGCCTCCCTCAGTCAAGTTTGATTTCTTCTTACAAGCAGAGAGGAAAATGATTCTAAACCATATTGTCTCGTAAAGGCGCATAGAATAGATGCCACAATTGTGGCTGTGGTTGTGCCTCTAACAAGTCATCTTCAGTCATTACATACATGGTTTCAATTTCAAATACAGCAATCAGGGTTGAATGCAGGTGATACCCCAGTTTAACACCGAATCATTGTTCCAGCCTTGACTTTTATTACTGGGTGGAGTTAATGCAGCACCAGCATTCTGTTTTTAACACTGTTCCCCAATTTTTAACAGTGGCCAATTTGCAGTGCAGACACAGCGTGCTCATAAACAGATATCCAAACACAACTGAAGAACTGGCACTTTGCTAGTCTGTTAAGTATCCAGTTTCTCTCAGCCATCCGTGTCTAAACCACAGGCATCAAAAGCAAGTGTAAAAAAAGTTTAAACGTTTGTGAGATCTTGTGTCGATCTCGTCTTTTTATGCAATGACATCTGAATATGTTTACATAGCCATTACGTGGGCCATGGAAGCGAAGTATTTTAACGGGGTCGCTCGAACCTTGCAGTGTAAGTGCATCCTGACAAGCAGTGGTCCTTCAAAGTCTTAAGACGAGTGGAAACTTGTAGCTGCTAAAACCTTACCACAAACCACAGAAAGTGTACAAATCATGTCTTTATTTACAATACGGTTGGAGGCATTTCCTATTACTCTTGTTTATTTTATCCCACTGTGTTGACGCTTCCATCTTCAGATTCTGTGTATTCTGTCAGTGACCGCAAGACCTTCCAGAGTGAGCCCTGGTACTTGGGCATCTCCACCCACACACGCTGAATGATGCCGCTGACGGTGTGCACTCGCTCCGTCTCGCCCTGCAGAGCGGCTTCAAGTGAAGCAGTGGTGGATGGAGTGCCATCAATCATCTCCTCAATCTTCTTGGCCTTGTTCTGAAATTCTTCCTGGTGGAGGGGTGGAGGAAATATGCACAATCATTGGAAGGCTGACAGGATCAGAAAGGACGTTTGACTTCCAGCTTATAATGTAGAAAATCGATCCAACGTTATCGACTACCCAACCTTTACAAACAGTGAAAACAAGACATCAAACATCAGCTATGTTTTAAGGTTATTATTCAATCGAGAGAAATAAGGGATGCTCCGGCTTACCTGACCCTCTTGCAGCTCTCTTATCTCCTGGTCATACTCTTTCACTAACTGAAATATACATACGAGATACATTAGGTAGTTGAACAATTTGCCCTCAGTGCATATAACGTGCGCCCGGATTGACTACCTTGTGTATTTCTGTGATTTTTCGCCGCAAGCCATCATTCATCAGATGCAGCTCACCCTTGGTGGTGGCTTTTTTAGTACTACGAGCCATGACCTCATTGCGCTCAATGATGTTTCCTCTCCTTTCCACAACTGAAATGCTGTCCCGCAGGAGCTGCTCACGCTGCCTCATCAGCAGACTGAGCCAACGCTGAAATGATCAACACAAATCCAGTCAACACTCCACACACACTCTCAAGCATCTCAGTCTTTGCAATTGACTTTAGCAGCTCCTAGAAAGTCCTTGCACGCTGTGGACAAAAGAAACAAGAAATTAACCTCAGAATATTAAACTTGCATCGTATTAAGACCTTTCCAGGCAAATGTTTGATACTTAAGCCAATCCAACCATTTCCTTTTTCAAGAACACCTGTGCAAATACAGTACTTTTTATTTTATATCTATCTATACCACAGGTGCCAAACTCAAGGCCCTGGGGCCCACATCTGGCACACCACATCATTTTATGTGGTCTGCAAAAGAAAGTTAAGCGCATTGACTTAATGTTTTTTGCTAAAATCTCAAAACAGATGATTATTGTAAATCTAAAAAAAAAAAGGACCAGTTTACAGGGAGCAATCTTAGACTGTACCTTCATTTAATCTGACAATCAGTTGGGGTGAGAACAAGTGGGCAGACTTTGGTGGACAAGAGTCGTATTAGATTTTCAAAACCGATAGATGTCCCAGTTATTTCTAGAAGAGGTTAAAAATGTGTAAGTTATAAAAATGGATTGTTTTGATTCAATAAATGAATTAGTCTTATTTTAATTGTATTCTTTAAAATTACTGTATTTTCTGCACGAAAATGCGCACTGGATTATGAGGCGCACCATCAATGAATGGGCTATTTTGAAAATTATTTTCCTATATTGGACGCACTGGGTTATAAGGCGATCTACAATGCATCCACTAAATGGAGCTACGCTCCTTTCGTTCGACTCGAGGCGTTCATGACAGCCTACGAAAAACGTAAATTAACGATTACTTCAATGAAACTACGAAAATTGAAAATAATGCATCAAAACAGAAAATCAAGCGAGGAAGTAACAAAATTAATTCTTTAGCCCCCTTGGCATTTCCTAAAGCCAAAGTTCCAACAGAACGATCAGATGTCAGTAAAATGTAAGAGACTGGACTGTCTCAGAAGTGTTTATTCCTTTGTTGTGTATTCACAAATGAGGAAATCACAAAATAAATTCTGTAGGGGGAATTTATTTTGTGATTTCCTCGCTTGATTTTCTGTTTTGATGCATTCTTTTTCATTTTCGTAGTTTCATTGAAGTAATTGTTAATTTACATTTTAAGGAGGCGGTCATGAACGCTTCTCGAGTCGAACGAAAGAAGGCACGGAGACGGACAAAGACGTACCTGTATTTGTTGAGACTGTGAAAACCATCAATAAAGTGTGCATTTTAAAAAACAAAACACAGTTCTCCTTTTTTCAGAGCTGCAACAAAAACTTATTAAAGCAGCGACACAGATCACTGAACCAACAGCAAGTTCTAACATTGTAAGCATGTCTCCAGCAAGGAGCCATCTTGGGGTCGACATATTACCATAATGACCATACACAAAGTGCACCGGATTTTAAGGCGCGCTGTGAGCTTTTAAGAAAATGGCAGACTTTTCGATGCGCCTTATAGTGCGGAAAATACGGTAGTGTCAGGATAATATCTATGACTTGAAAAATGTTTTTTTTTAATTTACTTTCATTACATCCAGCAATGTACAGGTTCTCCCTTAAGTTTACATGCAGGGGAAAAATAAAAAAATATTTTCTGAAAACATTTTTATTTATGACATACTTTTGACATGACGAGCATTGTTTTGAAAACACTTTACTCTGTGTGTCTTCCACTACTGAAGCCCAGCACGAATTATGCACGTAATGGTGTTTGGTAATACATTCGCTGGGATTATTTATGTTTTGTATCTTTTCCTGTTACATCAAGACCCTCGAATGCCCCCAGGAACAAAAATTAATTTAAAAAAAAAATCAAGTTCGGTAAGATCGAGGGATCTGGCACCAGTGGGCAATTTCAAACATGACATAATTGATGACCAGTGGACATTCCTCAGGAGAAGAGAGAGTTTATACCTCCATACGATGAACATCATCCCTCATAATTTGGATGTCTCCTTGACCCTCTTGCACAACTAAACGGGTCTCCTTCATGACATGGGTCTTCTTTTCCCATAGCATAATCTGACGCCTGTCACATCAAACACAGGCTTATTTTCATGCATTGTTGACGACGCGCGAAAGAGGAATTCCTATTGAGCAAACAACTGACTCGGCCTCCACAAGACTGCTGAGAAGTTTCTCTTTTTCCTCCTGGGTCTTCTCCAGCTTCGCCTCCATCTCTATAGACTCCCGCTCTGCCTCCTAAACGTTACGTTATGTCACACTAAGCCTTCGGCAACAATATGACGCAAGAGAATGAGAAGCAAGAGGAAACCTTAAGTTTATGAAGGAATTCAGTCTCCATCACAGCGTTCTCCTGCTCCAAAGCGTAACGCAGCTGTGTGTTCTTGCTCAGAAGTGTATTGAGCTTGAGTAAATCTCTTTGAAGCATCTTATTGCTCTTCTCCACCTCGTTCTCCTCACGGCGCATGACTTCAAGTTGGCCTGGAAGAAAGCATTGCAACTCGGTTGGATTATGTCTTGCAAATGATGCTCATAAGACGATTGTGAAAAAGTGTTGGTGTCGCTGGATATGTAACATACGTTCTAAGTAAAGCTTCTTCTGACAAACCGCTGTGTACTTTGTCTGCAGTTTGTTATATTCCTTGTTGTGTGTCTGTATCTCCAGGGTTAATCCTATGAGCGTTCCCTGAAGCTTCAGCCACAGCTGCTGATCATTCTTCATTTTCTGTGATAATGTCTCAATTTGAGTCTTGATTGCTTCAATCTTGATTTGCAGCGGACTGAGGTCTTCATGCTGAAAACAAACACACACACACACACACACACATACAGAGCTATATATCGGATGACAATGATAAACATGTAGGTTTAGTCAGGCGAGTCTGAACAATTCCATCTATCTGTGGGAATCATCTGGGCCATGATGATCCAACGGGTATGTTGGCCCAGTTCGCTAATTTTGCAGAGAGCATGCAGATTGTTGTAGCGTGATGTTTGGGCATCCTTGTGATGCTAGTTTCATGACACAACATTGGCCCATCAGTATCAGAGGATTTCCTTTAGGAATTCAATTTCTGAAGGAGTAAAGTCTTGCAGTCATAGAGCAAGAACAGGTAGCATGCTGGACTTTGGCTCTTACATGTAAATATCTGCGATGCCAAGAACTTTAATTCCCACGATGGGCTGAGCTGTTTTTAATAATCAGGAGGTAAGCAATCAGGACTCCTTACCCCAGTTCGAGCAGCTATGAGGTCAATTTTCTTGTTGATGTTTGCAATGGTGGTCTGCTTCTGTGCGATGAGTGCATCAATTGATGAACTGTTAGTCTGGTTAGATGCGACCACCTTGTTATACTTTCTAATTTCTTCATCAAGCTCCTTCTGAGTTCGGGCCAAGTTTTCCAGTTTCTCGTTGATCACATTGCTCTCCAGGGCTGCCGCCATGACGGAACTCTCCAATTGCCACAGCTGATAGAACTAGATGAAGAAAAGGAATGAGGAATATGATGCTGCCATTCTTTTTCCCAATGACTTTTGCATACGTTAAAGTCTGACATGAACCTGTGACATCTCTGCAGTCTGTGCATTGGATGCAACAGGTGATAAAAGGTAGAAGGCTTGCAACACGTTTGGATTTGAAGTTGGCGCCACTATGATGTAGGATTGTGACTCGTTTTTTCAGGCGTGTGCCTACTTCATGGTTACTACGTCCACACTAAAATCAGGAAAAATACAAATAGAATCCCGGGATTTAAGATACACACCCACACATTCACACACACATTGATCAGTCCCCTTTGGTGGCTGTCAGGTGGTGCAGCATCACCATTTAGGTGATTTAACAAACAACCAAAAAGTATGTGTAATATGCCGGATTTTCCGCACTATAAGGTGCACCTTCAAAAAATGGCCTATTTTAAAACTATTTTCGTATATAGAGCACACCATATTAAAAGGCGCATAGAATAGATGCTACAATTGCGGCTGCGGTAGCGCTATGCATCCACTAGATGGAGCTACGATAAAGGGAATACAATACAAAACAATGCAGCTTTATTTAAATAGAGCTTTCACAACCGCTGCAGCTGTAACAAAGCGCTTGATAGAACATTTAAAATACTATGTCCAAGAAATCAGAAGATTGATCCATATATAAGGCGCATCGGATTATAAGGTGCACTGTCGGCTTTTGAGCAAATTGGATGTCACCATGGGAGACAGAGCCTTCAAATAAAATGTATTATTATTATTATTATTATTATTATTAATTTAAATGTTAAAACGGAACATTCAAAGTCACAGGTATTTCTGACCAATGAAAAGAGCTTGGGAAAGGGGCACTCTGCTCATTTACAACCCAAATTATCTTGCAAAGCTGATAAAAGCACATGAAAGATCCATCCAAAAGGAATGAAATGATAAAAGGGGATCTCTGAGCACAAATTGTGTTCTCGACTTTGGTCAATGCTAATTTTGCATGCAGTCAGTCTAGTGCATCCATCTTCGATGTTTGGTCGTGATGTGGTGCACTTCCTATACTAGTAATGGAAAATCAATCATACATCTCACCAATCAAAATCAGTCATCACATCTGCACGTTTGTCATGCAGTTATCTTATTTTAATACTCGTATGACTTTTTCCTTTTAGGTGCCTGAACAGATAAGAAGGCTTTATGACGACAGTTTGATCCTAGAACTGAATAATTCAATTCCCCTGACCGGACCAAGCAGATGATAAGCTGAATGGATTGCGCTCAACATTATTTGTATTTCCAAGCTGTCTTTTTTGGAAAATGGATCCAAACAATATTTGAATAGTGATCTGCAAAGGATTGTGCTACTTAGAGCTTCTACTGTACTTTGTTTCTTGCAATCGCCACAACCTTATGTTAGAGGCACAAAATAGTGAGACTTGGATGTGAGACTCTTGACTCTAAGGAGGGATGCTCTTGAGAAACTCTGTTTACCTTTTCTTTCTTGAGGGAGGCTTTCTTGTTGGTGAGTCGCTGGTAATACTGAGCAGCCTTGTTGTCCATGAGCTTCTGCAGCATTTGGGTCATGATGGAGTTCTCCAACTCAAGGTGCTTATTTTTATTTTTTTCCAGCTTCCGTCTCTGATCAGTCATCTCAACCTGAAGGCCGTGCTCCTTCTGTAAAAATAAAAGGCAAGACATATTGTTTAGCTGGTCAGTAAAATCATACAGTCGATGGTTTCCTGAGAAGTCTTGACTCGACCTTAGTGAGTTCTGCAAGTGTCTGCTCTGTCTGCCCCAGAGCACGAATGTAGACGCTGTACTGGTCCTGCAGAATTTCATGCTGGCTCTGCTTCTGCGTGATCATCTTTTTGGTGACTTCGCAGTCCATCTGGGCGCAGTTCAGCATCATGGTCAAAGTCTCACTTTTCTCTTGCAGTTCAGAGATTGATTTCTTGTTGCCTTCAATCTCTCTGTCCAGTACGATCACTTGGTGCTCAGCCATGCTACGGGAAACATTACTCGCATGACTCTATTGATTCAACAAATCTACCGTTGTCAAAAATAAGATTATTTGATGAATGGGCTTTGATATCTGTGTATCAACAGTACATCATTGGCAAATGAAGCCACAGCAGGCGTCTGCATCATCAGCTTGCAGGGGAAAAAAAGAGCCATGGCGATAACCTTACATGGCGACAAATAGTGCGGTAAATTACTGTTTGTTAGCCCCTGGTAGGCTTCAGAGTGTTTTCCCTTTGGACTTTGCGAGGCGAGCGTTGTGGGCAAGATTAAAGGGACTAATTTGCAGCTGTCTACTAGTATGGATTGAATGGCTGGCAAGAAAGGTGAAATTACTATACTTTTATATTTTGAGGGCAAAATCTCACAGCGACGTATTGTATTGAAAAAAAAAATAATTTCATTTTTGGTATGGTGAACTTGGATCTATGAACTGAACTGGTTCATTTTTAAATTTGTGAACCGAACTTTGAACTAGAGTGCATTGACAATAAACTTTCCCAGCACCGCTTACAGTTGACACTGATTTAAAGATGTGTTAGCGCCGGTTCATTTTCATACTTTCTTGGCAATGTAAATTGTTACAAGCAATAAAGCTAGCCACCTTTTCCAATTTTTAGGAGACTTTTGGCAACAAAGTTACATAGAAGCATATATATCATCGACAGATACTCATAATTGATACTCACAACCCCTTGGCTACAGGTTAATTGCGCATATGCAAAGGCAGATTAACCGTGGGAGGAATGTAAACGTAATTGTGTCTTCAGTGTGACACAAATTGAATGCACTGCCTTTGTAAAATTGGAGTTCTAAACATATTCGGTTTTCATTATCCCATTATCTCACAGTGATGAACTCGGACAATGTCCATTATAACTACATGCAAATTATATGTACAGACACTGAAAACACTGGTGCAGTTCCGAAGATAATCTCTTCGATAGTACTGTACTATGAAATAAATGCAACATAGGATAATAAATGAATAACACCAAGGGGATAAACATTAAGAAAATGTGTCAAATAATTATCAAATAAATAAACAAGGTATTCTAGGGTCCTTGCCTTTTAAAGAGTAACATCTAATTCCAATGTTTGCGAAACATTCTTACCAGACAGCCTGCTGCATTGCTCCAAATTCCTCATCTTGCTTTCTCATATTGAGCAGGCTGTAGTTCCACTGCTGCAGCAACTGCTTTTGTGCCATCGCCAGAGACTCCATTTGCATTTCAGCCTGAACACACATTTGCATAAAAGACAAAGGGCTTACTTACTCCTCCTTCATGGGAATAATACAATATACTGTATCTGTCAAGCCATCCATTTCTTTAACGCTTGTCTTCAGTAGGTTTCTCGGGTAAGTAGAACTTTTCCCAGCACACTTTGGGAGAGGCTGGCAATACCCTGGACTGGTCGCCGGTCAGTTGCAGCGTACGTACAAGCGACTATTCGTTCACTCTCACGTTCACATCTTTAGGCAATGTGGAGTCTTCAGCTAACCTAATAAACATCTTATGGGATGCAGGAGGACTGTGGGTATTTTGTGCGGTGGACAGTATATACCTCGGAAAGAGCTTCTTTGGTTGCCAGTGTTGTCTCTGCTTGGGCATTGGTCTGGACCTCAAAGAGGTCCATCTGTTGTGTCAGTCTGTCCAATTCCTTTGTGAGGCGCTCTACATACAAATCCTGTTGGTACAGCAATTTGTCAATAACATTTAATCAGCATCCATTGAGTAATTCCCTGAAAGAATTTTTTATTGTATACAGTGAACCCCCACATATTCATGGCTCAGCATTCATAAAATTCCCTATTGACATATTTTAGGGGGGAACCTTTATTCCCTGAAAAACTCGCCTATTGACTTTATGGTCAGGCCAAAGCTACATCAAATCTGAAATTATTCCTTTGGCCCATCGTTAGACCAAGGAACTATCCAAGGAACTATGTTGATGTGAGGATCAGAGTTACGTTTAGTTAAGCCTCAGCATTGTCTAATAGAAAAAAAGGGCTTTGCTGCCATCTTTTAAGCATCTATCTGAAATTTCATTTCGGTCGGCTTGGAAGGCGGTCCCTAGTGCCACATCCACAGCAGTCACCCGGAAGTGGAGATTTTCTTAAAGTTCCTTTGATTGTAAATGCACTTTGTGGGGACCAAGCTCCTGCATGGATTCTAGCGAGAGACTACACTTGCACTAGGCACGTAAATAGGGCCCATGGCATCACCGGTCCAGAGCAATGATGAGCACGGTAACCAGGTAAAGAAATAAAGACATTCGAGAGGGCTGATATCTGTTGCAAGGGAGGGCATAGTGGCAGTTGGTGTCACAGACTTGCCAAAGATAGGCTGAGATGGAGGACAAGCCAAAAGGAAAATAATTTCTCTTTAACCAAGCAAAAATATATTTGGTCTGAATATTTGATTAATCAATACAATTTTCAGTAGCATACTCAAATACTAAAATATTAGCTGCAAGCCTGACATTCTCCCTTGTTATATTGTCATATTTTAACTTGCTTAATGTCCCCAAGATTCATCTGCAAAAAATGTGCTCCTCAAAATTAGAAAATGGGTCCAGAAATAAGGCTTTGCTTAACAAAATTACTTCTCTAAGAAAAAAATTAATTGCTGTAATCTATGTACCGTATTTTCCACGCTATAAGGCACTTCGGCGTATAAGGTGCACCTTCAATGAATGGCTTATTTTAAAACAGTTTTCATATATAAGGTGCACCGCATTATAAGGTGCATAGAATAGAAGCTACAATAGTGGCTGGGGTTGTGTTATGCATCAACTATAGATGGAGCTACGCTAAGGGAATACAATACAAAACAGCTTTATTTATAGTGCGCTTTCACAACCGCTGCAGCTGTAACAAAGCGCTCTACAGAACATTTAAAACACTAAGAAATCAGAATATTTATCCATATACAAGGTGCATCGGATTATAAAGCGCACTGTCAGCTTTTGAGAAAATTCAATGCTTTTAGGTATGCCTTATTTTGTGGAAAATACGGTGTAAACCGGTAAGTGTTGTCTGATGGCAAAAATCTTACCCTTGGATTAATTTTACTTCCACTAATTCTAATGGGCTAAAAATCTGAAAAATACTGAACATCAAAGAGTTTAATGGAACAGATTATATTCAAACCCTGTGAGTCCTCTGTATTTCATTTAAGCCCGTTCACCTGCTTGAGTTTCTGGTCCTCAGCCTTTGATTTCTTGGTTCCGATTTTTCGTGTGGCATTCTTTGTTGCTTTTACATTAGAATGCATATCTTCACTGACTTCTTGTGTGAAGTTGACATGCAACTTAAGTTTGTCGAATTCTAGCTGCAGATTGGATACTATGCATAAAAAAAAACAGACATGTTAAAAGAGCTTCTGACACCGATGATCAATATCTATATACAATAGAGTATAGTGTAGTCACCATCTTGTGTTGCATACTAAGGGTGTGTGTGTATGTAGTGTGTGTGTGTGTATAAAAAAGTATATATATTAGAGCTGTCAGTTTAGCACGTTTATATCGGCATTAATTTAAATGAATTTTATCGGGATCAAAATTTTTCTCGCCAGATTAACGCGGAGACGTCACAGCGGATGTTACGTTGCTCTATAAATAAACCTGAAACAAAACATCAAGCGCGCTGCGCGGGTCCACGCACGTTTGTTTTGCCAGCCACGGCAGCGCGAGACACCGAAAACGGATACTTAAATAGCTCATGAATGGAAAGTTTGCCAGATTGTTCCACTGACAAGACCAAAGTTACCTGTATGTTTTGCAGTCGTAAACCGAGCTATCATCATAGCACGTCGAGTCTGAAATACCACTTAATGGCCAAGCGCACAGCTGACGTTCGTACTCCGCCCCCTTGTCTCAGACAGACAGCTATGGATCATTTCAAAACGAAGAAAATGGATGACACGACGAAGAACAAATTTGCTGAAGCCATAGCTAAATATATGGCTACTGCATGCAAGCCTGTCAACATTGTCCACAGCTCCACTCAAGCTGAAATAATTCGCATTGCATCGAACGACTCCTGTTGGATTGACCTGGCGCTTTAAGAGCGGTGGGGCTGCCACTGACAGGTGACGTTCGCGCGATGTATAAATAGCGTTTTGTTTCGTGAGTGAATACACTCGCTTCGTCGTCGGCATGGCTCAATGTTAAGCTACGCGAGTGCTTCTTATCAAGTCAGATGTGTAAAGTTAGCTTTTAGATTCGGTCATGATCGGTTGCTTTGTTTGCCGCATCGCTATGCAATCACAGTCAGTTACCGTTCGCAATCGGCAATTTAAACAGCGTGGGCTAAAATGTTGCTAGAACAGGGCTGTCTTTATTTAGCTCATTTTTGCATAGTTGTCATGTTTGTCCGTCTGCAATCTGACGTTTAAACGAAGCAAATTGCGTTGCAGCTGGGGTAAATCATGCCGGCGCTCCACTTTTAATCGTTTGACAGCTCTAATATATATATTAGAGCTGTCAAAGAGCTGTATTTATATATATATATATATATATATATATATATAGAGATAGATAGATAGATACAGTATATATATATATAGATAGATAGATATATAGATATATATATAGATAGATAGATAGATAGATAGATAGATAGATAGATAGATAGATAGATAGATAGATAGATAGATAGATAGATAGATAGATAGATAGATATAGATAAAGATATATATTTGATATATATACAGGTTGACAGATATTAAAGCTGTCAAACAATTAAAATATTTAATCGAATTAAAAACGCAACTGTCATAATTCAAATTAACTCAGAATTAATCGGGATTACTCACACATTTGTTATCGTTCCTGAATTTCCTTTTATATTTTTTGTCCTATTTTTCCCCGTTTTAATACTCTCATCAACATGGAATCATGAATCAGTTTTCTATGTGCAAAATGCAAATATATACTGAAATAACAATTTCGATTTTCAATTTTACATGAACATTTTCACTTGGAGCAGTTATTCACACATTATCTCTCACACAATATTACTGTCCATCAACAACAGTGAAAAAAATATTTTGCCACACAACATCTCCATTAACAGCTCTTTTTAGGGACTCAAAACACAGCAATGTAAAATTATAAAGTGCACATCTTAGGTAAACTAGTAATCAGCCTATAGTGGATTTAAGCCATGGTTGCATATTTCGTTTTTCTCAAGTTTGCTTTGAACACAGCAGTCAGGCTATGTTGATTGTGTTGGTCCTTCTTCGCGGAAGTCTCTCTATGGTTTTGTGTAGACATAATTTCGGATGACAACACTTTCGAGGCACAACACTGGAGACGTGTTCTTATTTTCAGCAAGGTCGCTACCACTGCACCGCTGAACTCTCGACGTGCCTCAGCGCACTGTCACTGTCAGACGAACACAGAGAAGCTCACCCCCTTTATTTATATGGACACGGAACACGGTAACCTTCCACACAAAATAGTTCCAAACAAGTAACAATCCCATCAGTGGCATACATCGTATTCAACAGGCTACCTGCTCTTTATTCACCAGTGGCTCATCAACCAAGTCTCTTATTTCTCTCCCGAAACAGTGTGTTCTCCCGCTTGGTGTACCTTAGCCTTCTCCGCTACGTACAATTTCTGTACATAGCTTGTAATGGAGGCTCTCGCTGGCAATCCGTAGTGGAGTCGTTAGATGCAATGTGAATGATTTCAGCTTGAGTCGAGCTGTGGACAATGTTGACAGGCTTGCATGCAGTAGCCATACATTTAGCAATGGCTTCAGCAAATTTGTTCTTTTCATCGTATTATCCATTTTCTTCGCTTTGAAATGGTCCATAGCTGTCTGTCTTAGACGAGGGGGCGGAGTACTCACATCACCTGTGTGCTTGGCCATTAAGTGGTATTTCAGACTCGACATGCTACGATGATAGCTCAGTTTACGAGAAAACATACAGGTAACTTTGGTCTTGCCAGTGGAACAATCTGGCAACTTTTTAAAAGTAAACTTTCCATTCATAAATTTTTTCAGTATCCGTTTTCTGTGTCTCGCGCTGCCATCGCTGGCAAAACAGACATGGCTGGCAAAACAGACATGGGCGTGGACTTCTGCAGCGCGCTTGTTGTTTTGTTTACGGTTTATTTATAGAGCAACATAAAATCCGCTGTGACGTGTGCCGCATTGATCTCGCGAGAAAAAATGTAATCACGTTAAAATTCATTTAAATTAATTCCGATAATAACACGCTAAACTGATAGCTCTTATATATATGTATATATCTTTGCTCTGATAAATGCTTGGATTTTGGGGGGGGGTGAATACTTGTTTCCTCTTTCTCAAGTAATTATTTGGTAATTATATATATATATATATATATATATATATATATATATATATATATATATATATATTTTAAAACAATCCTCGTCTCACCCCTCGGGTGGTGTCCACCCCCCATTCAGCTCGGGTCCTCTGCCAGAGGCCAGGAAGCTTGAGGGTACTGCGCAGTATCTTTGCTGTTCCCAGCACTGCACATTTCTGGACTGAGATGTCCGATGTTGTTCCTGGGATCTGTTGCAACCACTCATCTAGTTTGGAGGTCACTGCCCCGAGTGCTCCGACCACCACAGGCACGACTGTCACCTATACCTTCCAGGCTCTCTCCAGCTCCTCTCTGAGCCCTTGGTATTTCTCTTGTTCCTTCTTTCTGATGTTTCCATCACTTGGGACCGCTACATCCACGTATATATTTATGTGTGTGTGTGTGTGTGTGTGTGTGTGTGTGTGTGTGTGTGTGTGTGTGTGTGTGTGTGTGTGTGTGTGTGTGTGTGTGTGTGTGTGTGTGTGTGTGTGTGTGTGTGTGTGTGTGTGTGTGTGTGTGAGACCAAGATGACTGTCCTATCGGCGGTGTGCCCGCAATCGCTGCTGCAACCGCTCGAGTCTAGCTGCCATCTCCATGAGCACTAGCCAAGCCACAATGTTTGTTCATACTATGCAAAGCGCCATGATGCCAACTTCAAAATAAAAGCCTCACAACTAATACTGTACATGGATGTTGATGCCCTAGTTGTCTTTGATTCTGAATTGCTGTGGTTCCTAACAGGACTTGGGCTTTTTGACTGTGAGCTGATGGCAATATATGCAATATATTTGGAAGATAAATCTTCCAGTCTCCAAGGTGGTTAAAGAAGAAGAGGGCGATTGGAAAAATGAGCCCGGTCCAACTCCTGAAGGAGCGCCAGCTGTATCTCTTAAGGGCGGAGGCTTCAAAATATTAAACAAGCATTCCCTAATAAGAACAAGGGAAAACAGCGAGGTAACGCGGACATACAATTTGGCCATTTCTGTCACACCGAGCAGTGGACATGGAAAGGGATGCAGAGACAGCATCAATAACCGCAATTGGACAGTCTCAAAATCTCTACCTTTGGGCAAATTCATACCTTATATTGAATATGTGTCTCAACCGTGCTCAACTCGTGTGTATTATACATTTATTTAAAAAACAAGAGAACCTCTCAACTCATGAAAATGAGTTTTGGGGTTTTTCTCAGCTACTCCCCACATCAAGCCCCACCATAGCTGCCGGAGAGAAAAGAATTGTGCCTGGTCTCACCATTGGCCCGGGTCTTGGTGCACTTGTTGGTGGTGCTGGAATGACAAGCCTTCATTGCCTTCAGTTCTTCTTGTACCTCTCTATGTTTCTCTTCAGCCAAGCGCTTCGACTTCTGTTGTCCATCTAGTCTTGTCTGGAGATTTTTAAGCCTTTCCTGTTCCCCGAACAACTCTACATATAATTCCTCTGTTTGGTTTGCCTCTGCCTTCTCCAATGCCCCCTGCACAGGTAACACAGATAGAAAGATCATTTGACTTTTACCTGATTGTGTGAGTGCGCAAGTGCAACACAGCCACTCACGGTAGATCTTTAAATGTTTCCAAACTAGAAAGAATGTCCCACCTGTTCATTCAGTTGCATTTTTAGCCTCTCGAGTTCCTTGATGAGTTGATTCGTTAGTGCTGCTTGCTTCTTTGCCACCAGGGGCTGTCAATAAATGAAACGACAATCTGAGCCATGATGGTTTTGTGCACAAAATCCAGCAACATGCTTTGCTTTTACGATAGATTTTAAGTTCATCTGTACATAATATCTCCATAAATACGAGACAGAATGTGCTCATTGGTGACCAGCCGTTACAATATGTCATCTGCCACAAATAATAATTACTAAACCTGAAAGAAAAGCCACACACATGTTCAGCATCAAGAACAAGAAAATCTTCTTCCTCGTTGGCATCTATAACGGGCTCCCTATCCTCCTTTTCCTCAACTAAATTCATAAGGTGGGGTGGTGACAGGACTTTGGCAAAATGTTCCGGTTCTGAAACAATAATGTAGGCAAATAATTAACTTGCATTTAATCAGCATCAATATCCTTATAACCCAGTAGTCTTTGTCATAAACTGACCAAACTGTATGTTCACAACAGGGTCTTCGATATCACTGATGTCTGGCTGTGAGACCACATCAACTGGTTCAGATCCAGGCTGATCCTGGGAAAACAATGACAGTGACAGGTTGAAGACAGTCATTTCGATGGCGATTTTGTGTTCATCATTTGGTCTCAAAATACAAAAAAAATATATACAATATCCTAAGAAAACACGTCGTCTCTGTATTTTGACCGTATCAAAAATTTACCGGTGTAAAGGGAGACACATTTGCTTCAACATCATTTGCATTTTGGTCATTTCCATCCTGCTGCTGGGTTCCTCCCTCTTCTGCCTGAATTCCCCCCACAACTTCGAGCTGGTCTTCAGCTGTCTCGACCGAAGCTGATGAAATAGTACATTTTCAAAACAATCAGATGACATTGCGATTCCATCCTCATCTACAATTGGTTGTGTTAAAATTTAGGCCAACTTGTGAGAAAATGGCTATCTGGCTGTGAGTCTGCATCAACCGGCTCAGATCCAGGCTGATCCTGTGGAAAAAAAATGAGAGTGACAGGTTAAATACAATGATTATGAAGGTGATTTTCTGTTCATCAATTGGTCTGAAAATACCCCAAAAATAAATTTAATAAAATAAAATAAGATACAATATTCTAAAACACAATGTCTCTTTCGTATTTTGACAGTGCCAAACATTTACCTGTGGAAAGGGAGACGCATTTGCTTCACCATAATTTGCATTTTGGTCATTTCCATCCTGCTGCTCGGTTCCTTCCTCTTCAGCCTCCATTCCCCCAACAACGTGTAGCTGGTCTTCAGCTGTCTCGACCGAAGCTGATGAAATAGTACATTTTCAAAACAATCAGATGAGATTGTGATTCCATTCTCATGTAGAATTGGTTGTATTAAGATTTAAGACAACCTGAAAGAAAATGGCTGTCTGGCTGTGAGTCCGCATCAACTGGCTCAGATCTAGGCTGATCCTGTAAAAAAAAAAAAATGAAGGTGACAGGTTAAAGACAATGATAATGATGGGGGTTTTGTACTTCATCAGTTGGTCTGAAAATACAGTAGAAAAAAAAATAATACAATATTCTAAAACACAATGTCTAGGTATTTTGTCAGTATCAAACATTTACCTGTGGAAAGGGAGACACATTTGCGTCTCCATCATTTTCATTTTGGTCATTTTCATCCTGCTGCTCGGTTCCTCCTTCTTCTGCCTCCATTCCCACAACTTCAAGCTGCTCTTCAGCTGTCTCCACTGAGGCTGATGAAATAGCACATTTTTCAAAGTAATCAGATCACATTGTAATTCCATTCTCATGTACAATTGGCTGTATTAAGATTTAGGCCAACGTGTAAGAAACTGGCTGTCTGGCTGTGAGTCCACATCAACTGGCTCCGATTCAGGCTGATCCTGTGGAAAAAATAAAATAAAAATGAAAGTGACGGGTTAAAGACAATGATTATAATGGTGATTTTGTGTTCATCATTTGGTCTGAAATACAAAAAATAAATACAATGTTCTAGAACACAATGTCTAGGTCAGTGGTTCTTAACCTTGTTGGAGGTACCGAACCCAACCAGTCCATCTGCACATTCACCGAAACCTTCATTAGTGAAAAATAAAAATATGATTCAAGAAGTGTTCCTTCAGTTTTGAGTTGCTCATGAGTTGACAAATCATGCAGATAGGACACTGAGTCCCATCACTGTCCGGGCGGGATACATGTGAATCCATGTTGTAAATATTCATCCGACCGCTTTTTTTTTTTTTTTTGCTCAACACAGTTAGCATGTATTAAAAAAAAAATCAAAAAATATCACACGACATACTATCACGACAGTCACACGTTGACGACTGAGCGAACAAAATTTCCTGCAGCACTTATTGGACAAGCCATGTACTGTGATCAGCTGCAGTGGGCGTGTCATAACTAATTGACATGTTGAGTCGGCTGTGTCTTAACCTCCATGGCAGAGGCTCCCTTTAACCACTGAAGCCGATCTAACCCAGGTTGAGAACCACCGGTCTAGACATTTTGACAGTACCTGTACCAAACATTTACCTGTGGAACGGGAGACACATTTGCTCCACCATCATTTGCAGCTTGGTCATTTTGATCCTGCTGCTCGGTTTCTTTCTCTTCTGCCTCCATCACCTCCTCATCTTCTAACTGGTCTTCATCTCTCTCCATTGGAGCTGATCAACGTACAATTTGGAAACAATCGGATGACACTGTGATTCCATTCAGATGCAATTGATCGGAATAATATTCACGCAAACTTTGAAGAAATTGACATCCTACAAACAGATGCTGAAAATTCCAAATGCATAATTGACTGCTTTGTTTTGAATCCATTGTGGTTGTCTATAAATTCATTTTCTTTGCTGCTTGTCCACATTAATGCCTGAAAAGCTGCTCTGACTATTGTATTGTATGATACGTATTATGTTGTATAATAAGAATGGAAATGTTTGTCAATTGTGGGTCTTCAAATTGTATTTATTTTTCACTTCTGATATTTTAATCTATTACATCATAATCGTACTGTTTTGACTCCGTTTGTCAGTTTTTGTTGTATTGTTAATCTACACATGTAGGATACGAAAAACACGTCACTCTCTAAAGCAGTTGTATTTAATTGGGGGTTTTTTTGCAACAATTGAAGATAATAATCTAACATTTCTCAATAGTTCGGTACTTACCAACGTATTCACTGACAGTTACGTTCAAACGTTCAAATTTCTATACCGAGTCAGTCTGTGACATAGCATTGCAAAGGCGAACAAATATTAAAAATGCATCATAAAGAGATGAAAATGAAATTCTTTGAACACAATCATAGTTCCTCGTTTGATTACGACTAATGAGGAGCCTTATCAATGGTCATAACACGGAGCAGCGCCATTGACGGACGTTCAACCCAACCAATCACAAACTAGGTAACAAACACAAGCTTGTACTCACGTGTTCTCACGCTGACGTGGTTGAGAGATGTTGCTACTGTCTCTCGCTGCCTTCAAGTAATTTGGCGATACTCGCTGCCGATTCCCGTCATTCCAGCAACAGTAAGTCATAAAAAGCACAGACGTGCAGTGTGGAGGTGGTGATTTGACATGCTTCAGAGCACATTGACAGCATAAATCACGTCATAGTCAAGTGGATTTCAAAATTGCATTTACATTGCATTCTTTTATCATTTATTAGTGTTGACGTAATGTACTTATTAGAATATCCCCTCGGGAAATGAAGATGTTTAATTAAATTCTGCACGTTTTAAATTTCACGTTTTGGCAGGATATGAATAAAGTATCAGCAACCAATATCTTAAAATAATATTTTGTCTGCTTTTTTTTGTTGGAGGAAATAGTTGAATGGAATGTCATGACATTCACTTACCACAGCGGGGCATTAGAGGAACGTGAATGAGTGAAGGAGGTAGTAGTGACTGAGTCAAAACAGTATGATGACGATGTAATAGTTAAATATTTTTTAAAATAACTCCTTTATTATATTCCTTGGTGCTGTAAATGATCGAGAGGTGTTGAATGTTCTAAAAACACTGAAATCAAAAGTCTATTGACATTACAGTGAAAAACTATTGTAGAACATGAAGTACAACCTTTCACATACAACCTTTCATACACAGAGCTGTAACACGATTGAGCATTGATTGTATCCATGTTTTTGGAAGTCACAAATTTTGTATCTGCTCGTGCAGTTCAAACGAACTGCCAACAGTTCATGTGGGAAAATTTGCTGTTTTTGTCTACTTGTGAAATTTGGTTGACAGATTTGCTCATTCTTCGTCTCTGATGGTAAATTACAGTGGGTGAAGGAGCTGTGATGTCTGTCATCTATTGGTGAACACTGTTGATAATTGTTCTCCAGTTGGTTAAACTGAAAAAGTGGAACAATTTAAAATGAATGATCACTCTTGATACATATTGATACAAACGAGTGATTGCACATTTTCATTGCCCACCCTGGTGTAAATCTGTCATCAGTTCACCAAACGTAAAACATCAACAACCACACGTGACCTAAGGAGAGTTACAAAACTATATTTTCAAGACATTCACCTGATGAACATTTTCACATTTCTCAGTTGGCTCTTATTCATCATCAACTGAAACTGAAATACAATGTCCTATTGTCAAGCAGTTAACCTTGTGTAGACCCAACATGGTATGTAAACATAGGAGTGGCTGAACATCCACACGTGAGTGCATTTACCGAGCTTGAGCTGGGCAGGGCCTAGCCTGGGTTCATGCCCTCATGAGAACACTGCTTAAGCATAACAACAACAACATGTCACAGCTCAGAGTTTGTGTTAATGCGGCCTTCACTTTTTTTGCCGTGTCATTACTCTGGGATCATCTCGTGACTCTGGGCTGAGAGTGTTTGTGTGTGTGTGTGTGTGTGTGTGTGTGTGTGTGTGTGTGTGTGTGTGTGTGTGTGATTCTATCACTTATGGGCTACCATCGCTCAAGCTTATGACAGCTTTCAGCAAAACGTAATTCTGAAGTGACACCAAGTGCAAGGAAAATATACTCTGTGACCGACTCCCAGTCATGTCTTTTTCAAAACCTGCCGTGAAGAGAAAGGATGGTGATGAGAACAGCCAAGTTAGAGAAAAACTGGATGTTTTTTTGTTGTTGTTGTCTTGAATGAAGGTTGCAGGTTCTTCCAAATAATTACTTAATAATATAATATTTTATATATATATATATATATATAAAATATTTCCCCCCAACTTCCACCACAACCGCAATAAATGCATAATCTACATCATTATAACACCATCATAATCGCTCAACTCACATTCTGACAGCAGCACAAGATTGGGCAAATCAGTCACCAGACCTTAATCCAATAGAGCATGCATTTCACCTCATGAAGAAGAGAGTGAAGGGAGTACTCCCCAGAAACAAACAAGAACCGAGAGAGGCTGCAGTCAAGGCCTGGAAAAGCATCTCAAATGAAGAATGCAACAGTCCGGTCGCAGGCTTGAAGCAGTTATTAAATTAAGGCTTATGCCATCAAATAGTGTTATTCACTATTTGTTCTTCATTAAAAGTGTTGTTCACTTCACGTTAATTTAACAATGTCTATTCCAATTCTATTGTTCATTTGAAAATGTGTGGGTGTTCTGTCCTGAGTTTAACATTCATCGTTTGATCTGAAACCCAAATGTCTTCGGTATACTACAAAAACAAAGGATTTGAGTTTGCCATTCCAATACTTTTGGAGGCGACTGTATCTCCTCAAGTAAAAGTGTGTTGCAAAACTACTACTCGTACTATATGCAATGGAGTAAATTGAGCGTGTTACTATACCCACCTCTGCACTCATCATTTCATCGCCTGGTGAACGTCAAACCTGGTGATTACCGTACTCTGTGCAGACTGCACAAGAGCAACGACTTGCTAACATTGTACATTTGGGCTGGTCCTGTAGACCAGTGATTCCCAACCAGTATGCCGGGGCACATTAGTGTGCCGTGAGAGCTCTAATGGTGTGCTGCAGGAGCTCATCAAATTTCATTTAATCGATGAGAAAATGATTTATTAATAACAACAAATGTCTCTTTGTCCATCTGTCAATGCCATCAACATATAATGACAGAAACAACAAATACATTATCTTCTATTAAATGGCAAAAAGTATTAGATTGACATGTATCCTCATGTATCCTTTGTTTGGCGGTGTGCCATGCGATTTCAAACTTTTTAAAAATGTGCCTTGGCTCAACAAAGATTGGAAATCACTGCTGTTGACAGTTTTGAATTGAGAATGCTAAAATGCTCAAACCAGGGTAAGATATGCTTGCCTTACTGTAAGCATGCTTTGATCTTTGCTTCAAAACTAAAATTGACACTCATAAGCCCCCCATTAGGATTGGTGAATGCTGTATACATTTTGCAAATGAAGGAAGAAGGAAAGGGTTGTAGTTGTCATGTTCCATGTTTTGGCCTGTTGGTCATGTTTTTGTTTTTTTTCTGCCCACAGCCTGGCCTGGTTCCATAATGGGCGGAGTCCCCTTGCCGTACCTGCTGGCAATCAGAGAGCTGCACCTGTCTGCAATCAACCTGGTGAGGTATTTAGGTGCGGCTCCAGCGAAAAGAAACTTTCAGAGTATTTTGCATACTGTTTTGTTTGTTGCCATAGCTCTTGTTATCAGATTTTGTTTTCGGAGATTCTGTCTCAATCATTCCAAGGGGAAGTCAAGTCAACAATTTTCTTGGCACTACGTTCAATGTGGCCCAACTTGATATTCTTGCATTTGTAGAAAATGAATTGAGTAGCAAAATCCCCCCCATTTTAGTTCATCCCAATCCCGTTTGGCCATTTACTGTTGAGTGAAAATGACATCACAGTGGCTCAAGGTAATGACCAATCACAGATCAGCTTGTGAGCATCATATGACCAAATTCAGAAAAGAGGTGAGGCATGATTGATCATTACCTGAACACCA
Organism: Hippocampus mohnikei; assembly: GCA_026261675.1. Classification (NCBI taxonomy): domain Eukaryota; kingdom Metazoa; phylum Chordata; class Actinopteri; order Syngnathiformes; family Syngnathidae; genus Hippocampus; species Hippocampus mohnikei. The sequence goes on from JAKGUB010000326.1 coordinate 9,777,180, forward strand.
AGAGACTGTGACATCCTTTTCAGTCGCCAGCAAGTGCCAAAATGGCTGCCACCTCAGATGGATAACAACAGCTTGATTTTGCCGCTTTGTTCATATTCCACTAACACAATATTAACCAGAATCGTGTTTAGACTCATGGGACCCCGAAGAACATATTCCTGTAAAGAATAGTTTTCAGTTGTCTTAATGTAAATTAGTTCAGTCATTTTGTGTTTACGTTTTTTCTTTGAGAGTGCTTCGAAAGTATTTCAAGTTTGTTATTGTTTATTACTTCTGTGATTTTTATTTTCTTGTTTTCTGTTGTGTGTAGATAGATTCTGTTTCCTCTCATCTTGTAACTCATTCCTTCCACTGTCGCTCCATGAACTTCCTTTTGTTTGTGTATTTATTGTGTTAGCTTTTGCCAGGACCTCTTGTTTTTTGTTTGTCAGTCCTTTTAATAGTTGTGACTCAAATTTGTGTGTTCTGTCTGTTTAGATAAAGTGTGAGTTCTTGTTTCCATTTCTGCTTTGTGGTACATCCTGTTCTCCAACCATAAGAGAATTTGTATGAAGAGAGGCCAAAACTCCCTGTTAAAGAATCACTTACCGCTGGCGATACAGACAAAACTCGGACACATTTTATACAGGGACCGAACATCCCATATGAATTCATCCGATACTCCATACACTCGAAGCATCCTGCACAAGATCCCCTGGGAACACGGTTGAAGGCCTTCTCATAATCCATAAAGCATTTAGACTGATTGAGTGAGCTCCCATGCACCCTCAAGGACCCTGCCGATGGTCTAGAGCTGGTCTACTGTTCCTTTCCAGCACTCCTGAATAGATCTTACCAGGGAAAATATACATGAATCCAGATGATTATATTTTGTGCAGCTACTTAATAAAATAACATTGTGTGCATGTGTGAGTGCGTGTGCATGTGAGTGTGTGTGTTTGTGTGTGTAGTACTTGCGAATGACTCACTCACTGTGACAGCCTCGATGAGACCAACCAAAAGTCGCAACAACAGTTGAGGCACTCACGTACTCACACATTTTTCTGTCAATGCTAACTACAACCAATTCCAAAAATTATGGAATCACCAGTATCGGAATTTGTTCATTCTGTTGTTTAAATTTGTAGCACAAAAAAAATCTATTCAAGCCCGGCCTTAATCCCTAACCTAACAATTTGATGGATATGTTTGTTGTGATTGTAGTAATGTTAATATTTGTTATGTTTTCTCACGTGTTCTCTTGTGAAATAAAGTTGAGTTGAGTGTTTTGGAAAACGGCTCTCATTATAACCACTTTACTCCACCTTTGTTTGAGTACAGCAGCATTCAGTGCTTTGTGTGTGAGTTTGTTTTTTTATGTCACATGCATATATGCTGAAAGTCATTACAGACTGGTCTTTTACACAAAGTCCTACACAAATGCAGAGACAATGTCAAGCTTACATTTGATGGTCAAATCGGCTAGTAAATTGATCTTCTCTGTTGAAGATGTGTGGGTCGAAAGACCGCCCCCCCCCCCATCTCTAAATGTGGAAGCACCATCTATTAGCTGACCTGCTTTTGCTCAACTAGAAGACAATCAATACCCTCTGGTAATTATGTCATTTAATCGCAGTGGAAGTGACAAGAGTGGAGGTCTCCTGCTATGACCCCATTTCATGGGTTTTGTCTCATCAAAGGTGTGAACGTAATTTTACAAAAAAACATTGTGATATTTAGTTACTAAACGGAATGGTGTTTGTAGAGCAACCTAATTCTTAGATCTTCATATAGTCAACTTCATGGAAACAGGCAGAATTAAAAATAATAGTAACTGTCATCTTCGATCCCGGCTCCGGCCTTCCTGTGTGCAGTTTGCATGTTCTCCCCGTGTCTGCGTGGGTTTTCTCCGGGTACTCCCGTTTCCTCCCATATTCCAAGAAATATACACAGCAGGCTTATTGAACACTCTAAATTGTACCCATGTGTGATTGTCTCTGTGTGCCCTGCGATTGGCTGGCAACCTATTTAGGGTGTCCCCTGCCGACTGCCCGAAGACAGCTGGTGAGGATTAAGTGGATTGAAAAATGTGTGGATGGAATAACTGTCATCAAACAAGTTAAATCAAAACAATTTGGATTTTAAAGTTTTGATTTTGGGTCAGGTGGCATTCTCATGTGAAATTGTTGTTGTTGTTAATAAGGAGCTCAGCCAGAATTGGGGTTGAGCCTGGCGCCAAGTTTCTCAGAGATTTGGCTAAGTTTGAGTCTGTCTTTTTATGACAGCACAAAGAGTGAGTGGTTAACATGTCTGCCACACAGTTGAGAAATTATGGGTTTGTGTCTCAGCATACGTTCTTGTGTGGAGTCTGCATGTTCTTGTGTGGGTTTTTCCTGGGTACTCCAGCTTGCTCCAACATTCCAAAAACATGCACGTTAGGTTGACTGAGGACACTCGATTGCCCCTGAGTCTGAATGTGGGTGGGAATGTCTGCCTACACAGTCCGTGTGGGCAAATGGCTTGCAGCCAGTTCATTTATTCTGCATATAAAAGTCTGCACCCCTTAAAACTGCAGGTTTTAGGAAACTAAAATATACACATTATGCAATTTTTCCACAAATTAAAACAGTTCTTAGCATTGAATGAAAATAATTGCTAGAATTCCTTGTCTTTTGCATGATCTAGATCAAGAATAATAGCTCATATTTCATATTCATTTCTCAGTCCTCTTAAAGCAGACAGTTTTGGTGTGGTGGTCCTCTCTCATGATCCAGAAAGTGTGTAATAAACTATATGTGAAGCAAGACAATACAAATACAGGCCGAAACACAAAGGCCAGAATTTCAGCATTTGAAGATTTGTACTACATTCATCCTTTTTAACTCTAAAATCCAGGAGTCTCTTGATTCATACACAGCTCAATTCTGGACCCGACCAATACTGAAGATTGGCTTGCTGTAGTTGCTGATGTGTTAGGGTAAGGTTATGGTGAGAACCATTTTGCTAGTCCAGCAAGGCGCTCAGCACATCATGTGTCCGAGCTTGACAAGCCCCCATGACATAGAAACCAAGGAATTACAGGAGCCTAGGAACCCATCCAATCTGGGTGCCATCAAAGCACTCAGGCACACCACAGGGCGCTAGCCCCAAGAAACTACTATTACGGAAGGCAGAGGACCAGACCAGTTCCAGGGCACAACATCCACACCACCAACCCCAAATGGGGCAAGGCACCACAGGCACGGCAAACCTTGTCTAGTGAGACAATCCACACATGTAATATGGAGTGTTCATTCCATCCACTGACATCTATATCTCACAAGTCCCAAATTTACGAACAAGACCTTCAGGAATTTTCCAATGCGCCCCCCAAAATTTGTATGTGCTTGATGAATGCATTCAAATTGGGGTAGAAGGCTTGGAGGGCAGTGACCCTTGGAGGACCACGGTAGACTCCAGCACCGCTACCTTCCCCGCAACAACCACCTACACGAACACCACCCCCGCCCAGAATCCTGAGTGTGGCCTATTGTGTTCTTTTGTGTCCCCTTAAAATACGTAGGTGTGCATCAAGAGGACACCTACTGATTCCAGCAACACCGGACAGTACACTGGTGCAACCTGGGCTAAACCAAGTCCACGATCCCCAGGTCATCTTGACATGGAGTCCGAGACACAGTATGCCACGACCCATCAGCGCTTCATCACCAGACGCTGAATTACACTTGTTTGCATGTGGCACATAGATTGGGTAAAGACCCAACTAATTGTCCAAAGCAGCAGTGTCCAAACTACGGCCAGCGGGCCAACTGCGGCCCGTGGGTTTGTTTTTATTGACCCGCAGCAAATTCTGAAAATATAGTTGAATATGGCCCGCACATGGTGCTTGAGCTCAACTCTGTTGAACTTCTCAGTTTCAACACTAGATGGAGCCAGTAACAGAAAAGGTTCTTCACTAAACAAAATTAAGCAAAGAAAAACATTTACCACGAGTCACCAGAAATGGCAGCACCGAAAAAACGAAAGATAGCAAGTGGGTGCAGAAGATTTCAAACACGATGGGACAATGAATATTTCTTCAAAGAAATAAAAGGAAAGTGTGTCTGTTTGATTTACAATGAAGATTTTGCCGTGATGGAGTATAATGTCCGCCAGCACTATGAGACCAAGCATCAGAGCTACGCATTGTACACAGGTGCCGAACGAGCATGTGTCAATATGTCACCTCTAGTGTGTGGCCCGAGCCTTTGCTTATTTTTCTGTATTTGGCCCTCACCAAAAAAACTTTGGGCACCCCTGAACTAAAGTATTTTTTCCTCTGTGTTTCTCTTCAAGAGATTAGGACTGAGTTGTTTTTTTTTATGTCAAGTGAAGAACAGAAAAACAGTCAATCTAAAAACAAGCAAAACTCCAATGAAACTTGTGACTTTGTTATCATGTAGTTTAAGAACAGATGCCACCTTATTCTGTGTGCTGGTTCCTTTGACATTTAATATTATACTTCATTCATATGCATTATTTTGTCACGACAAAGTAGAGTTATCTATAGAAGTTGTTTTGTTATACTGTTTCTAAGCTTGTACAGTATTGTAACAATGCATCTGTGCAATGTGTGTGTGTGTGTGTGTGTGTGTGGTGGGAGGAAGGGGAATGCATGCGTGGGAGGGTGGATTTGTGTGTATGTGAGTGCATGTGTTGGAGAATCATGATGAGGTGAGGTCTTTGCCGCAGGTTAATCCCTGGCAAGAAGCACAGGGTGTCAGTGTCTGCCTTAATTCAACTGCCCCCTCCCCTTTCTCTTGTACAGACACATACACACCATCACAAACACACACATATCTTGCGCGTGCCCCCTTGTCTTCCCCCCTCCTCCTCTTCCCCTTTCCTCTCCAGGATGCAGGTAAAGAAAGACAAGCAGCCTGAAGTGGATGTCAGTGGGAATTAGGTACTAACAGAGAATGTGATTTCTTTGTCTCCAAGACCTCCTTCTGCACCATGCACACATCTAGCAGTCAAACTGGTCCAAGACAGAAGTATACCGCCAAACGGAGATGATGTAATGCAGTAAAAAGTGTTTGCAAACCTTGACAAAAATAACTGAAATCAAGTGTTTTCAATAACTGCTGATTAGTATTTCACATCACTGTGCAAAACTTCTGGGCTGCTATTATTTGCAGATTTGTTTTAAAACTCAGCAATAGGGAAGGATTTTTTTTAGCATGAACTGCCTTGCAGGATACGATGGCAGGAAATTCACGTGCAGTATTTTCTGGCCAACAGCAGAATTTATTGTTCCATTAATCTCACAGCAAGTTGTCCAGGTCCTGAAGTAGCGAAGTAGGCATAACACTGTCACAAGACCGACAGCGTAATACACCTTCTAAGATGTAAATGTTTTTTCTAATCTCTCCAGTGTGAGAAGAACCTTTGTATTTTTTATTTGTATATAAATGTTTTTTTTTTTTTGTCTGCATTAGTATTGTCCTCAGAACTATCCCATGGATACTATTATTTCCCTATGTTTATCTTATGGTTGAGTAACAAACATTGACCTTGCCTGAAGCCAATGAGGTCTCTATATCTTTGGATTCTGGTTTTGAGTTCTTTTGTGATGAGTTGTTATTGCCCTATCAGTCATTTTGGTTGGTCGACCACTCCGGGAAAGATTTGCTTAAGTACCAAGGTACTCGGAAAAAAAAATCCTTGGAAATTAAAGGAGCAGCCAGTTAAAATTGACTTCGGGGAAAAAAAAACATTCAGTAAGCAAGAAATAGAGCAAGACAATGAGAGAGGCCATCCAGTCCATCCACTATGTCTACCCATTCGCTGCTGTCCAAATGGGCAGATTGATGGCTGTTAGCTCCTTTTATAGCTCTTATAATGAACCGCAGTCGGGGTGGGCGCCATAAGTGGGACACAGACTGTCCAGGGTAACTTGGTGGTCTTTTTCAGCAGATTTTCCGCTTCTTCGAGCTTACGCTGATGCCAGTTGTGTGTGCGTGTCTTTGTGTGTGTGTGTGTGTGTGTGTGTGTGTGTGTGTGTGTGTGTGTGTGTGTGTGTGTGTGTGTGTGTGAGATAGAGTCCTCAATTTTGATTCAAATTAATTTTATGTATTTTACTGCCTAACTTTAATTCATACCACATTCATAAACGAACATTATGACATTGTGGCAAAATGTAGTCTTTTCTGTGACACCTGCAGTGTATCTTCTGCATGCGTGACTGCTCTATTTGTGAATTAGTTTAAAGACGGACTTAACATTATTCTAAAGTGCTTTTCTGTGGCTACTTGTTCATGGAGTATACTTAGTGCATTAATCTTGTCTTCATAATGATGTAAAAACATCAATTTATGAACATAAAGTAAAAAATCGTGTGCCATGTCCAATTAAAATCTTAGGTTTGTACCTTGAACCAAATGTATGTACGGTACATTAATATTTCTGGATGTATCATTTAATATCTGCCTACCCTCCAGTTTCATATATTGAAATTTGTTTGTATTTTTCTGATGCTCAACAGCGCACATGCATTAACATATGGCATGTAACTTGCTAATTTTTGATCAGCAGTCAATTTTTAGGTAGTATATTAATCCCATAATCAAAAATGTTTCCTGGTGCTCCATGGAGATTGTGGTTTTCCTACAGGAGACGGCGTTCTACAGTGAGTGCCATATGGCTTTGTTTAAAGAGCTGAAACAAGCTGAGAAAAAAATTACTCTCCTCATGATACGCACGGAGATAAAAGGCTGACTTTTTTTTTTAATGGCAGTTATTATGACGTGTTATGTAGAAGAATGCAATATATAAAGCCAATATGCTTCCCAGGTGTAAGATCTTTACTTCTTTTCTTCTTTTTGAGAATCCTTGAGCAAAATGGAAAATTGGCACCACAAAAATATGGCCTATTTCTTTTTTTTTTTTCTGATATATCCATGTTGCTGTTCTGCCTTATAAGTGACATAATTAGTCATACGCAGTTAAATAAACAAATAAGCATCGTACTTACTAAATCATATATTAATGTGTAGTATATGCAGTATAGTCAACCTGAGCTCTGTCCAAGCTGTCTGCACTGCCGTGGACATTTGACAAGCTGTGGCACACAATCTGCACCCGAATGCAACAATGCAGTGGTTACATGTTAGCTTTAGAACACATTTACAGTCACTCCTGCTGGTGAGGTTTCCCTCTCCGTGCTCTCTGTTGTCTGTCAGTGCTTTCGGAGGGGGTGGGGCGTTGAGGGCATCTGCTGCATACCGCAAACATCTACAGAAAAAGGAGTGAAATTGTTGTGTGTTTGTGTGCCGCAAGCCCAGAGGCTTGACTTTTGTTTACCTGCTTTCCCAGATGTAACTTGTCGTAGAAAGCACATGCAGCCTAAAGGAGGTCTGAGGCTATGAACCGCTGCCATGCTGGGCATACTTATTATCCCCAGATGACATCAGCCTGAGCAGCAGATGCCGTTTAGGCCACAGGGACAGCAAGAAAGAGAGCAAGAGGTGTGTGTGTGTGTGCATGTCTACATGCTGTTCATAACAAGATTAGACTATTTATTACCCCCTCACTTATAAAGCGCCCCATGCACTGACCTGCATACGACTCATAGAGTTCAAAAAAGGGAATTGATATTGTCTTGATACCATCGCAAAGATGTGTTCATATAAAGATACACCGTTTATTATTGAATTTGCAGCACCATTTATTCAAACAGCGGCCCGGTGGGTGACTGGTTTACTGGTTAGCACGTCGGCCTCACAGTGCAGAGGTGCAGGGTTCCAAGAAGAACTAGTTTCCAGTTCCCATCCCTATTTGAATATTGGAAGCACTTTTTTGTTCCCGCACCCCTTTTTAATAGTTCTCCCACTCTGCAATTCCCCCAATTTCACATGCAGGAAGAAGAGCTCTGATGACTTTTTTTCTACTGAGAGAGGCATAGCACTGTACAGCGCCCCCTACCTTCCCAGGCGGTTTCTAACATAAGTATGTGTACATTTGGCGAACATCTGTTTTTTTCTTTCTTTTTGACAATCTTCCGCAGGCCAGACCAGCACGCTTAGCGGGCCTGATCTGACGACCCACCCCCCAGGCCGCCATGTGAATACCCCCGAGGTATAATGTATGTTGTCTTGTTGAGATTTATTCAGTGTGTTGTTTGTTCAGTCCACTTTATTTTTCTTTTGGACTCTATGAATAAAGTTATTTGTCAGGGGAAATTTGGCTGAATTCTACCATGACAACAACACACTATTTACTTTCCTTGTCTGCTCGTTAATCTTGCCGACACATCGACCACTTCTCGGGACAGGCAGGCGACGTACGTCATCTTCCCTAAAATTGAATCCCGCTCTGATACACGGCCTAGGAATTCAATCCTTGATTGCTTTTAAAGCTTTGAAGCTTTGACCATCACAAGCTGATTGGTTGACACAAGGAACCGGGTTGACGAACAGAAGTTCACTCAAAAGGGACATAAAGATTTACACGACAAAATTAAAATCGAATCAAAACCAAATATACCAACCACAGAACATGACACATATACGTGTTCATGTTAATCAATAATCACGAAATAATTTAATATAAAAGAATCTATATATTGCCCTTCTTATTGTGCACCAAAGGGGTTTGTGCATACACCTCTCCGTACTTTTGTTTTCCTTCATCGGTAGGATTTAAATATGGCCTTGCCAGAGCAGGCACAGCTGAAGCAGCCATTTTAATGGCTATTGACAATCGGTTTTAACCGCATTCTCCACCACGCTTAAAAGCCCATGTTCAACTGATTAGCTAATTAAAACCTCCAGCTCAAGCCATCGACCTATAGGACTATCTCACATGTGCACGCGCTTAAGTGCGCACACACACACACACACACACACACACACACACACACACACACGCGCACACAAATCACATGTTCAATTTGTAAGCAAAAGCAAACGTACTCAAAATAGAGGCAATAACTCTCCCTGATGCCAATATATTGACATGCAGAAGGCCTTGACAATGCTTTCAAGCTAACCTGGGAATTGTGGCCCAAAGCTCTAGACGCTGTCTCTTTCAGGCTCTCAGTAATAGAGGATATTTATGTCCTGAACTAACACACACCTGATGGTTGGAGCAAAAGGAGGTGTCTGCTGTCACTTTGCTATGCTTAAAGTACAATACAAATCTAACGGAAACCAAGTTTTGGAACAGAACTTTAACATTTAACTTTCATTTCTAAGGATTTCACAAATACCCTCAGTTCCCCCGAATTACATTTTACAATGGTATTACTCCAATTTCATGGGAACACTTTGGGGAAGGCCATTTGCAGTTCCAGAATGACTTGTTTGTACAAAGTAATGTACATCGAGTTTACTGGGTAACTTCCTGACGTCAAGCCCATCAAACATTTGGGGGGAACTACAATGGAGATTTGTGAGCCAGCAGGCTGGACGAAAGTTACTACAGACAAACTGCAACATATTGTAGATCAGTGGTTCTTAACCTGGGTTCGATCGAACCCCAGGGGTTCGGTGCGTCGGTCTCAGGGGTTCGACGGAGCCTCTGCCATGGAGGGTAAGACACACCCGACTCAACACGCCAATTAGTTCTGACACGCCCGCTTGGCCATCACCGGCTGCAGATGATCAATGCTGTGGGAACTGTAGTTCGCTCAGTGTGATTGGTGAGATAGTACGTCGTAAAATTTTTAAAACGTATGTCTTGAAATCTTTTTTACTTTTTTCTGTTTTTAATAAATGTGTTTTTTATGTCTTGAACTTAGAAAAAGTCATATTTTTGTTTTTTCACTGATGAAGGGTTCGGTGAATGTGTATATGAACTGGTTGGATTTGGTACCTCAAACAAGGTTAAAAACCATTGTTGGGGAGTCTTTCCAAAAGAAGAGTCGAAGCTTTTAAATTTGCAATCAGGAGAGCATTACAGGCTGGTTTTGAATCATTTAGAAAGTTCTCCAAGTATAAGAGTCAGTGATGTCCAAATATGGTTGCTTATTATGATTTAGCTGAAAGCACAATAGGCGGCCCGGTGGTCCAGTGGTTAGCACGTCGCCTTCACAGTGCAGAGGTACCGGGTTCGATTCCAGCTCCGCCCTCCCTGTGTGGAGTTTGCATGTTCTCCCCGGGCTTGCGTGGGTTTTCTCCGGGTGCTCCAGTTTCCACATTCCAAAGACATGCATGGTAGGCTGATTGAGCACTCTAAATTGTCCCTAGGTATGAGTGTGGGCGTGGATGGTTGTTCGTCTCTGTGTGCCCTGCGATTGGCTGGCAACCGATTTAGGGTGTCCCCCGCCTACTGCCCGGAGACAGCTGGGATAGGCTCCAGCACCCCCGCGACCCTAGTGAGGATCAAGCGGTTTGGAAGATGAATGAATGAATGAAAGCACAATAGCAACTGTATCACAAGTTGAAAGGTGTAAATAGTTTCTGCTAAAAATGCAGCTGGAAAAAAAAGTCCCAGTACTGTTGTCAATATTCTGGATTTTTTTAATTCTTTTTTTTAACTGATTCATAGAATTAAAGTACTACTAGCACGTTTGTATTTTAAAAACAATGATAATCGCACAATTACGATTTACAGCGATGTACCTTTTTTGCCTTTTGGTTTTTTTTTTTTCTTTCAATTTTTATGACAGCAAAGTTTAATTTTATTTTATTTGTGTTTCTCTTTGTTTAAAAACAGTATATGGAAAACACATGCAAAAATACCCAAGACTAACAAAACTCACAAATATGTGCACAGCGTTCCAGCCAACGTAACCAGATGAGGTTTTCGCTCAGGTTGGTTAATAGTGACTATGTGACTATTTCACTGATGCACTTATGCAACAAGCACACACAGTGCGAGTGGAAAATAGGTTAGTTGCATAATCACACACATAATGAGTCTTATCTAACCACAGACCATATTTTTTAACATGGCTGTTACTTTTACACAACAAATAAATGTTCTGTGTGCACTGCATGTCGGGATGTCATCTATGATTTTTTTCTTTTTGGAAGCTCTTGTGCACTTTATTCCATGGAAAATGCAATGTTTTGCAAACTTGCATTTCTTCCTCCGTATTCATTAGCCTCCTGCTCATCTCTCCTGGGATGGAGGATTAGGCCGAGAGGGGAAATGAATGCTTTCTGGCTAGTCGGTCTTCTCTGTGCTGACAGCAGGAGGTCCATTGTCTGGTTTGATGAGCGCGCAGGACACGGGACATTTGATCTAGCGGAACTGACGCACATGAAACAGTTAGTTAGCACAGGGTTGGAGGAGAACCACAATCTCGTTGGCAGGAAGTACTGATGTTTCCATACGAGGGCTACAGACAGTGAAGGAGAGTGTTTGTGAGATTTTTGTACCACTGTGAGACAGGGTAGCTCTGTTCTGATCCGATGAGGGGTGCAAAGTTGGTTAAATTTTGCAATTAATGGCATCAGAGAGAAATGAAGACATGGTTCCCATGAAGCGCACAATCAGGTTCTTATATTATTCTTCATCATCAGAGGATAATGTCTTTTTTCTTTTCGTCCAACATTACCATTCAGTTTTGGCGTAGCACAGCACGCCCTTCCCCAACTCTCTCTTCATGAAATCCATCAAAGATACAGTATTTAAGTCGCTGATAATTACCTCCCTATCCCCATTGAGTGGAGGATGTGAGTGAGAGGCAAATCAAGGGAGAGAGGAAGAGACTTTTAAAACAGCAACAGCTTTGCCGAGGCACAAATCCTCTCAAGCTAACAAAACCAAATCAGTCTACAGCCTACAGCAATCTCCAGACCACTCTATGTTCACATTTACACACCCACTGGAAGATGATCCAGTAAATCTGTGGTCTCAAGGGGCTTTTTGAGTGCTTCTCCAGAGGCAGGGGGGCGCTAGATGGACGTGACAATGGGGTTCAGGGATTGAAGGGAAAGGCGTTAATGTCCCCCAATTGCTGCTAAAATGTTACATTAGGACACGCGTGCTCCAATCTGGGGTATAGTGTTCCACGAAACCGCAGCCCTGAACCTGGACTAGCCATTAAGTCAATACAGAAGAGATTACCTTAAAAATAGAGACTTGCTGTCTGCTCTAAAAGACTCAAACCCCGTAAAAGCCAACGACAAAATTAGACCAGGAGTGGGCCGGTGGGCTAGCATTAGTGTATATACTGTCATATTGACCTCCACTAGCTTGTTTGAGAAATAAATGTGGGCAATGACAGCCAGGAATGTGCTGGGAATGAAATTCGGCCCTGAAATAGTCGTGAACGGCGGCTGTCGCTTGCGAAAAATAATTGTCAACGGGAGGGGATATGGATGGTGGTGGTGCCGAAATTCATGGTGGCCATTCCGCCCCTTATGACATTTCGTATTTGCATTTACACTGGGACTTATACTTGACCATATACTACAACGTGAGTAGGCATATTGTTTTTACGTATTTTGAATGATATGCATGGTACCTTAATAGCATTTCAATGTTGAGTGGGTTTATTTTGGGGTGAATGCGGAGAAAATTAGTTCTTGCACTTAATGTTGGTTTCTTGTTTCGCAGTTTTTTAACCGTCCTTGAATGGTGAATTTTATGCAAGGGAGCCCTTTGCCCGGAAAAAGTTTGCATTATGTGGTTATTTAGTTGTTTACGTCAACCCCTTAATTTTGGAGTTGGAGTAGTACACGCATTGAAAACAGATCATCAAAAAGGAAAAATATTAAGAGCATGTATTGTGCAACAATGCACATATTTTGTCCATATTTAAAAGAACATTTTTGCCATACTGCTGGTTAGTAAGTGCATGGTCCTATGCAAGTCCCCCAGTAGCGGGGAGGAAAAATTGCATTTAGGTTACCCATCCCTGGAGTACATCTAACATTATGAGTCAGAATATTATTTACCGCTCTCATCCATTCGGGTTGTGAATAAGCTGTAGCCTATCCCATACTTAGGGCATGGACTGGTTGGTGGGCAGTCGTTTAGAGAAAGATAATCTTAGGCACTCATATTTAACCTAACGTTCATGTTATCGTGACGTGGGAGGGACTGGAGCAACCAGAGAAAATCCACACAAGCAGAGGGAGAACACGTAAACTCAACTCAGGTAGGCCGTAGCAGTGCAACCTCTTGAATGTGAGGCAAACATGCACATCTGTCATCATTTTCTGTCACTACATTTATAAATTAGTGTGTGTGTCCTCGTGGCGCATGCGGTGCATACATCGCCAAACACAAATTGCATGTGGCCTTCCCACTGTGAACAGATTGTTAGCGGTAGGGATAGTGGGAGGATGTTTTAAAGCACTTCAAAGTGGCCTCATTCCACACAACTAAGCTCAGGGGTGCAACATCTGCCATGAAAGTGTGTGTGTGTGTCCATGCGTGCTTTTGTGTACATTTGATGTGTGTATGTATGTATGGCAATGATCGGTCCCTGCTTGTCACTGACTTTGTTTTTATCCCTTTTCAATGTGAGCTTCTTCTGGGCAACAGAGCTGCAATACTTTGTATTTATGTATGTGTGCCTTTTGGGTTTTTGCTCTACTATGTCTCATTCAAAGTGGGAGGAAGAAGGAAACCGTATTTACTGTGAATCTGGCTAAGCTTTAGTCACAGTGAAAGCAAGCTTCACACTTGTCTAGGTGCACGCACGAGGAAAATGTCAGTGGCCAACAAAGAATTTTCTCTCTCAAAGAGCAGAGATGGGTGCACTCTGCCACCGAGTGAGATGGAGCGGCCGAGAGCTGGAATATTTCAGGTTTCATCTGCTCTGTGCTATGTGACACACCCTGCTTTGACAGCTCTGCTACAGTTTTGTCTCCAAACTGTCTCTGCTCAACCATACACGCTTCCCTTTTCGGTGGTTTGTCAGTCTCACCCCCTCTGGGCTGCCATTTTTCTGCATATGGTGCTCCCACACAAGTGTTGCATTTGCTCACACTTCCTCACATGCGCTTTCCCTCTGTCACTGTATCTTCTCAGTCTCTTTGAATGTCACACTGGACTAAACAGTCAGGATTAAATTACTAAAGGTCATTACGAGAGAGAAAAGACAATCTGTTTTTTTTCCCTATTGGTCAAATAATTAATTATGTGAGTTTTTTTTCCACCAGTCCTTGAGCCTTATTGCAGTGTAGGGGTTTGTGTGTCCCTGGCTCTCTATCTTAAGTGAACAGTCTCAAACATGGGTCTGAAACTGGACAGTGATTTTAAATTGGACCGGTAAATTGGTGCCTTCTTCAAATTGGTGCCAGTTTCTTTCATCTTAAGCAGCTGGCTAAAGTAATACCTCTCCTTTCTCATGAGCACTATGAAACAGTAATTCATGCCTTCGTCACATCCTGGCTGGATTACTGTAATGCACTTTACTTTGGAGTCAACCAATCCTCCATTAAGCGTCTCCAGTTGGTCCAGAATGCTGCTGCTCAACTCTTGACTAGTACTCGTAAGAGTTTTTTTAAGCTAGTCAAATTTTACCCAATTAAAAGTCTGGGCATTCCGGTCTTATATTTGTCAGAATTGTCCATGACTATTTTCGGCTAGTTTTAGTTGATGAAAACTGATGACATTTTTGTCTAGTTGTCGTCAGAGATAACTGATGGGATTTTAGCAGAGGTGGCAAATGCACGTGGCCACAGTTTGGGTTCAGCCACAGGTGCTGGCTGCTTCTCAACTGGCAGGTAACTAAGCGCATTCACCTACCGTTTGAGTAGAAGCACCTGTGGCTAAAGCCACGCTGTGGCAAGCTTTTAAATTTCTTAACGTGAATTTGTCATATCTTTCTTCATCACGTCTGTCGAAACGTATGTCATTTCTTCTTCAAAGACAATCTCTGACAGGCCGGCCATCTGTCTTTTTCTCGATGTTAAATTGTGCTAGACAAGTTGCATCCCAGCGCATTCTTCCTCTTCCGATCCAAACACCACCGCTAGTCTGGATTTAAGAAAATACATCGGGATACCATGACAGATGTAATTATTGAACTCGTCATGTGACCAGCATTTTCCTTGCATCCTGTCTTCTCTCCCTCGGAATTCCTCCCAGGTGATAAAGGTTCATTGGCGAAGATATTTTGTCCTAATTTTTGTTGACGAAAGCAACACGACTCCTCCGAAGGTGAGGCTTGATGACGTGCACCCGATGGTCAGGCAGCTCAGCTGCATGTATCTTATAACGTGTTCCATTTCCCATGAGCACACCACCTGTGGAAGAGTCCAAGTGTGAGCTCAGCGGGGCCAAAGGTGAGGAGATTGGTGGTCCGATTGCCATCTGTAAAAGCAGGTTATTGGGAGTTGAAACGTCACCCTTCTGGCAGGCAAGGAGCCATTTGCGTGAAGTGGAAAGCTTCCGGCAAAGTCCACTATAGTCTGGCTCGCCTTGATGCAGGACTTGGTCTTCAGATCCAGTTTTCCTTAAAGGAGTTGGACTCTTCTCTGCTCCGGATTTTCCCACAGTAAGAAGCGCAGAGAGATGTGGGCATACTTGTTTCCCGTGCAACTCGGTGCCTGTATTATTGGATGCTGGAGCCTCCCCCCGTCATCGGATGAGCAGACAGGTCTTTTTTTCGTGCTGAAGCACCAAACATCTGCTCAGAAAACCCACCTTTTTGGGAATCTTTGAAGAGGGTGCTGGAGAGTTCTGATGGGAACTGCTTCATTCTGCTGGGGACTTTACTGTTCACATGAGCAATGAAAGTGAGACCAGCCACATTTGAGAAGGTAGTAATGAGGTCAGCAGACAAAAAGGAGTTTCCTGTGCAGAGTGCCTTACTCTCTTTTTTTATAAATAGGCTGAGAATCTAGGCCATTGAGAGGACTATGCAATCTGGTTAGGATGCCTCCTGGACACCTCCAAGTAAGACGATAGCCACACTGGAGAGACGAGACGAGACGTGGGGCCTCTTTGGAAAGACCAATCTCCGAATCTTTAAACCACCTTTCCTTCACCATTGTTGGATTACATCATCAGGTTAAGAAGAGATGAAATGGTGGTTCCTTTCCAATATAGGTTAGGATGTCACTGTTTCAAACGAATTTGACTCCACTTATCCTAACTGATGTCATCTTGCAAAGACGAGTTTGGTGACATAAGGCTTTAGCTTGCCGACTTCACCTGCAAACTATTCACTGAATTATAAAAGGAAAATAAAACAAATGCTAGTTTTTGCGTGGGTTTTCTCCGGGTACTCCAGTTTCCTTCCACTTTCCAAAAACATGCATGGCAGGTTAATGGAGCACTCTAAATTTTGCAGAGGTGTAATTGTGAGTGCAAATGGTTGTTCGTCTATGTGTGCCCTGGCAGCCAGTACAGGGTGTACCCCCCGCCTATTGCTTGAAGACAGCTGGGATAGGCTCCAGCACGCCCACGACCCTTGTGAGAATAAGCAGATTGGAAAGTGGATGCATGGATGGTAGCCCCTGGTCTCACCTACTTCAGGATTGGGGGCAAATCTACCACGTAAATACAAAACATCTGGAAAAGTTATTGTAGTATCAATATGTGCTTATACTCTGAAAAATCAATTGCTGTCACAACAAAAATTCAGGTAACAAATTGCACACATCTTTTAATAAGTTATTTCAGCCGTTATTGCATAATGCCACAAGACTTCTCTAGTTGGGCAAATAATACTTGATTTGTTTTATACTCTACAAGCTAAAGTTGAATCAACTTGATTTCAATTATGTCAGAACTACTCACTATAGTTAAAGCTCCTTATTCTTTGACTGTCATTCGACCCGCCCCCAAAAAAAAACCTCCATGTAAAATGTTTCATGTTTAACCATGATAAAAAAGTGTTTTATTTAATCCAGAAGGTCCTACGGTCCAGGCACATCCGTCTGGTACTCAGTTTTTAAAGGATGCTCACAAGATTTTAAGATTTTTTTTTTTTAAGTTTATTCACTGAATGACTTCCATGTTGAGTCAAGGCAGAAATGTCTGTTCAGAATCAATATATGTTCGAGGTAAAACTGTTTTAATAGACTTAATACATACCAATTTATTAAAATAAGTTAGCAATTGATTAAAATGTGTACAAACTATGTTTTATGCATGGAAACCCCTTGATTTAAAGATTTACTTACAAATTACTAACCCAGTGAAACATCTGTCAGTTTAGTAATGAGGAACCATCACCTGTGCCGCCCACACTGATACATATGGCACAATACATACTGTATGCAATGATCAGTTCCTTCTGGCTAATCAGTGGCGGCGGCGCCTCCCTATTTCTTTCGGTAATTACATCCCACATAGCACATCACACAGCAGATTGAAAACTCCATGCCTCGCTAAACGAGTTTGAAGAGCAGAACAAGAGGGAAACTGAGCCTCAGCAATCATTTCTGTTTCTTGTTCCTGATGTCTCTCCATCACAGTGTATGACCGGATGAGGTTCTGCTATGACAGGTTCATTAGAAATGCACGCACATCTACACTTGCGCAAGACCTGCATAAAACACCAGTCGTTCATGGGCAACTTTACTCATTTGGTTTAATTTCACCGGAGGAAAAAAAAATGTTTTATTGTATTTGGAATAAGCAGCACTTTATTTGGAACTAATTGTGAAAATACATTTGTGGCTAATTAAATATGCTGTCTAGTGAGATATTAAGATCTCTGCAGACAAGAGTGCTGCCAACACGAAATAATTTCCCTCATTCGTATAATCAATAAAGCCCTGCTGGTATTGGCCTCACTACCATGTCTATGTATTGATTTGCCTGAATTAACATTTGTGTGTCTTTGTTTCATCCCTCGACACAGCTCTTCAATGCACCTCTGCGTCTTCATGACTGCGTGCCCTCTTGTACTTTGAGCTTTCCATTGTATCTTTTGAAATACAAGAGAACAGATGTCTCCTATTCATCATCTCATTGTCTGGTGTCTACAAATTTCTGTCTAACATTCAAAAATAAACCAAACAAGCTGTTTATCAGCAGGATTGTTAGAACCCATTGTGTCTATCCTCAAGTCTTCCACTGTGTGGCCCCTCCCTCTGTTCTGTTTTTGGTTGCTTTTCCCTTAATTCAGTGTGGGCTGGCGATCTCCTCAATCATCGCACCTGTCTCACCTATCCACCTGCCAGTCTTCACCTCGTCAGCCACACTCTCCTCTGCAGCATAAAGGCCAGTCTGAAGATCCACCCATTGTCAGTTTGTCAGTTACCTTCCCTACGGTACTCGCTGTTGCCCAGCTGTCACACCCAGTCCTCCAGTAGACCTTGGTTTGGTTTCTCTGACTACCTTTGGTTCCTGCCGCCTTGACCTGGCCCTCTGCCCTGACGATAAAGCTGTACTGAGTTCATCGTGTATGGCTGTGGGCCCTGTGCTCGTCTTAAGCTAAGCCTAAGAGTGATCACTGATCACGGATAGCGGATTGTTCCATACTGTGTATGGATATTATCAATAGCAATGTTGATTCTCGTATTGATCAACAGCGGTGTCATCATGTATGAATTTTGCTTAGTACAACTATTGTTACCTCCATCACATTTTGTATTGTTTTCACGTGCCTCACCACCTGGTATATCTGTAATACCTTGCATTTTGATCATGTGGTTTGGTAAACTACATTGTGCACTGTGTTAGTTATCATAAACAAATAACAGAGGTGTAACCACATTAAATAAAGGACAAGCCATGCATGTATTTGTAGTTATTGTCTTTATTTACTGTATGGTGTATTGTACAAGCAGGTGGTTGTCAACAATAAATTGCAAGGAATGGTCTTTAACCAATAAGAGTATTCCACCAAAATGTACTAACTAGATGATAGGTAACCAGTGGGCTGAAGAACACCTTGGATTGCCAGGTCTGAAGGTCCCAAGGTGATCAGCAAGTGCCATACAAGTGACTCTGCTACATATTGTACACAGCTTTTCAAATTGGCCATAACCCCTCTGTGATCCCCTCATCAGGTCCAGTCACTAGTGGTGTTCGTGAATGGCGGGGGGGTGCTGAGTGAACACAGACGCCGCCTATGACGGAAAGGTATTACTCTGTGGTGCAGAGGTTACCTTACAGTCTATTAAGTGCATTCTCTTACCACAACTCATTAGCCACACCTAAAGCAAATTGTGAATAGAAATGCGTTGCTGAACCAATTTTTCAGCCATGGTGGCGGTGTACTTGGTCTGCATGCTTTTGAAAGATGCTCTTGTCTACCAAGATTACGTTTTAACCGATGTTATGTTTGTTATGAGTGTTTTCAATAAGTGCCCCATCAACGCAAGCGCTGTTCTTTAACGACTGTGTACTTGGACAGGTCCCTTCTTTTGCTCGGAGATCCAGCATACTTGCCGGCCGTCATGAGTCTTCCCTGCAAGGAGACAGCTGTCACGACACCAATTCCGTTCCAATGCTGCGTCCCCAGAGCCAGCAGTACCAGCTGAACGGCAAGAAACATCATCAGTTCCAGCCCATGAGCCGAGACTGTGAGACTGAGCAGCATGCCAACGGCACCAAGTTCTACTATCAGCTCAACACCAAGAAGCACCACCACTACCAGCCGGGCCTCCAGATGCATGAGTCTGTGTTTGCGAAGCCAAGAGAGGTCAATGCGAGAGAGCTGCCCATCAAGGGATACAATCTCCCCCCTGTGCTGCAGCAAAAATGGTTCAGAGACAAGACTTCAGGCGTCCTGACCAAAGTAAAGGACATCACCATGGAGCTGAAAAAGCTCCCAGCCGACCTCAATGGCCACAAAGAACAAGAGGAGGCAAAGCCTAAAGATCCCGCCTCAGTACAGCACAACGGCGTCAGTGGCAGTAAACTCAAAATTGTGAAAAACAAAAACAAGAACGGACGGATTGTTATTGTCATGAGCAAATACATGGAAAATGGAATGGAGGACGCAAAGGTTACAAATGCTGAATCCCAGTCGGCGGAGGCGTTTTCAGAAGGAGCAGACAATGCAGAAAGGCACCTCGAGAAGATGAAGCTGGTCAAACATCTCGGCCTCGTTAATGGATTTGCAAAGAAACCCAAAGCCGACTCGGGATCCACGGGAGATTCAACCAAAGAGAACGAACACTCCGCCCAAACCAAACTTGCTGTGACAGAACAGGATCAACATTTTGAGGTCAGGGGTCAGTGTCTGCTTCCAGCCCATCAGCCTTTACAATTGACACCCATGCCTAATCTGGTCGCTTCGCCTCTGGACACCGGAGTTCCCGTGTTCACTGACAAAAAAACAACCCAAGATGAATTTCAAGGATTAAAGCGACACCATTCTGACACTGACAATGAGGAACATGGAAGTAACAAGAGGTTGTTGATTTCCCACCACACACTCTCCTCACCCACCCAAAGCATTAGCACGGACCAAAATGGCCCCTTTTCATTGCAGCACTGTGACTATGCTGATCATGATCAAGAGGAGCCTATTGACTTGAGCGTTGTTAAGTCCAGGCCTCAAGTCGCTGCTTCCGCTGGGAGCCAGCCAGAACGACACACACGGGATGGAACACAGACAGACTCGCAAGTGAAAGAGCAAACTGAAAGTCAGCCCCAGGCTGAAACTGAAAACATTGCGATTGTGGACACAGTTGATTCGCTGACTGTTGGTCACCAGGAAACGGGAAAAGTGGAGACAGCGTTTCCATCTTTCCAGCCGTTCCTCGGAAATATAGTCATCACGGACATTACTACAAACTGCCTCACAGTTACCTTCAAGGAGTATGTTACAGTGTAACTGTCTAAAAGTACAGGAGACGTATTTGTATTTTCAGAGGCTAGAATGTGCAAACAGTTCCCATATGATTTTGTATAGCTCAGAAGGAAAAGCATTTGAATTCTTTACTCAATTTGCTTATTTCCTGCATGACATGTCATGTTGTGACTTTATCACATGTAATTTCAAACTTAGTTCAGAAATTTACAAGACTTAGAACTAACTTAAAATGCACTTACATTCTTATTGTTTTTTTGTGCTACAGTCTACATTCACACTCTTGTAAAGAATATAGGATTTATAAAAATGTTTGTATGGAAGAAAATTATATTGAAACATGGTAAAAACACTGTGTGTGTGTGTGTGTGTGTGTGTGTGTGTGTGTGTGTGTGTGTGTGTGTGTGTGTGTGTGTGTGTGTGTGTGTGAGAGAGAGCAAAAAGTGTACAGAGACAGATACAAGCTGTGTGGATACTTGTTTAAAATTAATAAGGAAAGCACCTTTGTCAATAAATGTCAACTGTATTTTTGAGAAGCTGAAAGTGTTAAATGAAACTTTATCAATGTTGCTTATGTTTTGATTTGTCCCTGCTTCTGTTGTCTGATAGTGTGCCTCGGACACTGGTTAAGTCAGTGCAAGCATTTATTTAATTTATGTTTTGTAGCACTGCAGTGGGAATTCTTCATGTGAATGATATCGCAATCACAAATATGTGCTAGTCGAACTGTGTAGTCTATCCGATTCGTACCACCAGCTGGGTAGGCTATCATTTGACTCTCCACTCTCTGTGTGGCCCACACATCTGCGCCGCGGCTTTAGCATGTGTTTCGTAAGCACATATCAAACCCTTATCGAATAACTTTGAGAACACACAGTGTAATAACAAAAGATTATACAAGCATTTACAGAGAAGGTCCTCTTGTGTCTTAAATCCTGTGCTCTATGCCGCTCACTTTATAGGGCATGTTTTCACAAGAATAACCATTCCAGCACGTGATTTGTAAAGTGTGCAGTGATGCACTTTCGTGTTTTGTGGGCAGACTTAAGTGAATGCTTCCTTTACAGTTTTGCAATAATAAAATTATTTGCAAGTTCATCTTGGTCTCCGGATTGATGTTATGACGTTTACACGCCGTGAAAAGTGAGTGCGACCAGGCCGAAATTCATGATGAGCACTCATCTATGACAGGGGTGTCAAACTCATTTCACATGGTGGGCCACATACGGCCTCGGTAGATGTCAAGTGGGCCGGACCATTAAAATGATACCATACTTTGCTAGAAATAACCAAAACAATATGTCTTTCCTTTGTTTTGGTATAAAGAAGCACAAGAACATTAGGAAAATGTTGACATTTAATGAACATATCTTTTACCAAACATTTCATGAAGCACCTTACATTTCCATCGACAAATGTGCAATTTACTTTTATCATTCACATATATGCATTGAAACTGATCCCACTGATTGTACAAACTTTAACAAGTAATTGGTATTGAAAAATATAGGAATGGACTTTAAGATTAAACGAGATTTATAAAGAAACAAAGTTTTAAACCATTTACATGTGCATATAAAATCTAAATGTAATCCCTGCCTACACCTTACAAACTAAGGAGAGTGCTATTAAATGTGTAAATGTGAGAGTGCTATTGATAGCGTCTGCCCTCCATCCTTAATTGTCTAAACAACCTTAATTGACTAATCATAAACACGTCTGCTGCTGCACACGGAGAGATCCTGGCCCGCGCGCGTGTGTGTGTGCGTGTTCGTGCGCTCTGCTCAACCGCAAAGGCCCACGTGGGGCAATTAAAAAAAAAAATTGTTAATTGGTCGCTACTTCACGGATTTTCGTTTTTCGCGGGTGGTTTTGGTCCCCATTTTGCGAAAAACGAGGGATTACTGTACTGTTTTACATGATCATCTCGCGGGCCGGATTAAACCCCTTTGCGGGCCGGATACGGCCCGCGGGCCGTACGTTTGACACAGCTGGTCTATGACATTTCGTGTTCATGTGGATGGCATCCCATGACTGTATTCTATATGCGCTTGCTAAATTGGTATCATTCGTTGTATCATAATGCTGCCTGAACTCTTGTTGTATTTGTAATATTTAGTTTACAAAACACACTTAGTGTGTCACTGTGCTCATTTGTTACATGAAAACGAATCCAGGAATTGCACCGTCGTTTCGTGCCCAACATCAAGGACCAAGGCAGATGGTGCGATCGGACGAAACCGCCGCCAAGTGTAGTGCCTCGGTGTGTTTTCGCTGAAGGTGGTGGCATCGGTTTCCTATTGCCTTCATTTCATTCCGTTGCTGTTCCGCTCGAGAACTGAAGGGCGCTTTCAAGCTGGGGATGTGGAGAGCAAAACGACGCCCTCTTTTGCGTTAACCTCCCAAAAAACATGTCGTTGCCCACCATTGTTGTCGTGCGGTACATGCGACTGACGTCTTCTGTCAAACACCGTGTGTAAAATGGACCATTTCTTATGCTTCAATCCGCAACTCGAACCAAGTGTGTTTTTCACGCGCGGATGTGCGCAGCCACAAAGGGGGAGAAAATGGCTGTCCTCCTTTTCGCTCTCCAGCTCTGACTCATCCACGGTGTCGGAAAAAAAAAAAACAACGCCATGCGTCACGGCAACTGCGGCAGTATCAGAATGTCGTGTGTATTGAGTGTAACAATCGGGCCGTGTGTGTGTGTGTGTGTGTGTGTGTGTGTGTGTGTGTGTGTGTGTGTGTGTGTGTGTGTGTGTGTGTGTGTGTGTGTGTGTGTGTGTGTGTGTGTGTGTGTGTTAGGGTTAATCAAAGGCGGTCTCAGCTGCTCGTTTGCGCGTGTGTGGTGCGTAACCCCGACGCGTTGTTTTGCGGTTGGGCGTCACGTTGTCTCATCTTGTGTGGCGTGCAGCACGACTGCTCGCATGCGTCTTTTAAACGATCGCCCTTTTAAATAAGTATTCGATTCATATTCTAATGCTCTGTTACGGATGCATAATCATATAAAAATCATGCTGGGGATTTGAGTTTTTCACATTCCATTCCATGTCTTTGTGTGATATTTTTATAAAGACACGATATAGAGGCGTGTAACTGTCTAATGATCATATTTAATGGTCTGCAAAATGGAAAGATTATGTCTGCAAAAGACATTTACTATGAGATAGATTTAAAGTCCCTCTTGGAAGCAGGTGAACAGGAAAAAGGATGCGCTTGACGCCACTGTTTATTTATCCTTGATGGTGTGCAGACAAATGTGACTGCGGTGAATTTTTAGGGAGTGGTGCGTATATCTCCGACTATGGCCTGGCACAGACGAGATGATGGCGATCTAGCAGACAGCATGGTCATCGAGATAATGGCTTGTCAATGTATTTGGCATCGATGCAGGGTATGTGTGAATATACTGAAATGTGTGCGGTCGTCCATGTGCATGTCGCTTTTATGTTTCATTTAAGATTGCAAACATGGAATACATTTTGTGCGCCTATTTTGTGTCCATTGGGTTCAAGAAAATAAAATCCAGGTTTATCTCATTCCCTTTCTGGATGTAGGCTATTGCAGCTAGTTAGTGTACGTTAGTAATATATTTCCATATCGTGCACGCACGTGTTCTCTGAAACTGCAGCAACTCTGATTGACACCAATCAGATCCAGCCCAAGATGCGCCAGCTATTCTCCTCGCGCACAATGGCTTGAAAAAAAAGTAACAGCAATGCTTAACGACGAGAAGATACACGGGGATTATGAAATAATTCAGAGGAAACCAAAATCACGACGTGTTACATCCTCACTGAAATGTCTTAATTATGTCTAATGATATCAAATGAAAAGCGCCACAAGAAATATAATTTGCAGAAACTGTTTCTCTCGTGAATATTTGAAGCTATCGTGGAGATTTTAATGTATACAATTGTATATGTTAAAAGTTATTTTAACGCAGTGCATTTTATTTATTTATTTATTTAGGTGCTCATTTATTTATTTATTCATTCATTCATTCATTCATTCATTCATTCATTCATTCATTCAAATAAATGAGCCCAACAGGAAAACAATACGAAAACACGTGTTTTTAAAAACGTGATTTTCACGTGCATTTAGCACTCTAATCGAAATTAATGTAATACCCAAATTCAAATGTGTTCAGTATGAAGTCATTTTTACGTAGGCCATTTACGGCTAAGGAGGGTCATCTATTGTTTGGAAATATGTTTCATAAATCTGGACTATATATATCTCACGTGTTTATCTCTTGTATTATTTAAAACGACCACAACAACGCCAACAACTCCAAAATATATCAATGAATGGCATTCATTCTTCTAACCTATTCCGCTTGGTTGCGGGGTGATTTAAATGATTTGTATTTTACAACTCTATAATAATAAATTATTATTATTATTATTATAAAGTTGTTACCATTATTACCATCTTTAGTCGAGCATAAATTTTCGGTCGGGGCACAATGAGAACGACTTCAATGTATGCGTTGTTCAAGGCTGGAATATAACGACCGGGCGATTCTTGCCGTATTCATAAAATGTAATGTTTTGTATTTGGCGCTCACGTCCTGTAATGATTTGATACATTAGACGTGAAACAAAGATAAATAAAGTCGCTGTTCATTTGCTTTTTTCTCGGGGGGTCGGGTGGGAAGGAGTCGGTTAGCGGTTGAATAATACAACAACAAAATCTGCTTGTCATTTGTTAACATGATTTAAAGTAACCGAGCTCAAATTCGTGTCATTATTCTGCAGTACAAACACACAACTTCGAAATGTACCACTCAAGGAAGACACATTTTGATGACACACATTTTAATTCAGTCAGGTTTATTCATCTGTTTTTGTTGACACATATATATTCTTGATTGAATTTCTGATTCTTCTATTTTTCTGCAAACAGCCAAATAATACAGACAAATGTAACAATTGTGAACAGGATGCAATTGCTCTAATTTACGAAAAACAAACGACATTTTACAATGAACGTGCTGGATTGGATGAACGAACATAGATGTCTCCAATAGAATAGAATACAATAGAATGGAATAGAAAGCCTTTCATGTCGTCGTATGCTGTGTGCTGAAAATGTCTTTATTTTCTTGGAGCTAATTACTTCAAATCAACAACACCCGTGGCAAACGTAGAAGCGACTGTTTTGAAATCTTTGTCTTCTCTCTCCACAGCAATTTGAAGTAATAAGTCGATGTCGGAACAAGAAGGGATCTCCCGGCCACACTAAGCTCCACCCCTCACTTAGCAACCCGATCACGTAGCAACGGCTGGGCCAATGGGCGTCGTCGAATTGGGTCCACCGACTGAGGTTCCCTAGCAACGATGTAAAAAAATGCGCTGACGTCCATTCTGTGCTCGGTAGTATTATGGTCTGTTGGGAATTCGAGTGGCAGAGGGACTGGGAGAAAAAAAACGTCTGCTTCGCTAACACTAGCAAGCTTAGCTAACGGTAGGTCGCACTGGAGTCAACATGGAGCTGTCTGCCGTCGGGGAGAGAGTGTTCGCCGCCGAGTCTATCATCAAACGCAGAATCAGGAAGGTACGGGGCCCTTGGTTTCACCAAAATGTGAATCAAAATGCTGCTTTTTATAATACTAATGTCGCCCTGCAAGCTAAGTCACGCCTGTTGTGTTTCTGACGGCATGCAGGGTCGGCTCGAGTACCTTGTGAAATGGAAGGGCTGGTCTCCCAAGTAAGTCTCGCTTTCTGCTATTCTGTTTTTGCGCCTCATGTCGTGTCAATGCCGTGGTAGCTGTCGTTAGCTCGCCGCGGCTAGCATGATTAAAGCTCGATGGGGGATCGGAGCTCGTGGGGTGAACGGGACGACCAAACCCGCCACGCTGTGTACGCCCGAGCTCTGGCTTCCTCAATCCAAACGAACTGTCGATTTTATGGTCTTCAATCCCCCCTAACAGATACAGCACATGGGAACCGGAGGAAAATATTCTGGACTCCCGTCTGTTTGCGGCTTTCGAGCAGAGGTACGTTACGTGGTCGATCCTAACATGTCGTCATGCGCACTTTGATCGGCTGACACTTGAAAGAGGTGTCTGGCTTTGCCGTGTACCGAACAGGGAGCGTGAAAGGGAACTCTTTGGACCCAAAAAGAGAGGACCCAAACCCAAGAAGTTTCTTCTCAAGGTAAAATTAATCAACATTTTTTTTTTCGTTTTGCGTTAGTCGCTTGCTAATCCGAATGATCATAATTGTAATTATGTGTATTCAAATGAGCGTGTGATCTTGGGAGGCATTGTTTTTCAACCTTTATTAAGCCGGGCCGCACATTTTACAAGAGAAAAATCTTGTTGCACAGCACCACACAAAAATGTCACAAAACAGTATACATTCTTAAATAATGATGACTTCACATATCACGTTTGTTCACTCTATGACGCTGGCATAGATAGAGGAACAAACATTCATTATTTGTATGAAACGAATGATTATTTTCAAACCCATTCGGTGAAATTGAGTTGTTCCCCTTGGCATACCTGATATCTCACATTTATTGTGCTGGCCACTAAAGCAATTCACAACTAATAATTTCTGTTAGAGCTCTGTAATAACAAAGCTATATTGGCAACAACAACCCCCCCCCCAAAAAAAAAGTCTGTTTGTTAGGCCTCACAAGCAAATACTTGTTAGAAATAAACTTTCACGACCACAAGTAAACTAAAAAAATATATATATAACCAGACTCAAGTTTATCTCGATCTAAACAGCAGCCTGTGTCAAGACAAGAGTGTTGTTAAACAGGGTCACTGGAAGTTCAGAGGTGAATACAAGGTCCAGGAAGGAACTTGGTCCTGTAATTGTCCGTTTTATAGCAGTGTCACACGTTAATTACACAGTTGAAGCCTGGTTCCCTGAGCAGCAAATGAAGTGTTTTAACTGACGTTTTTCTTAGGGTTACTCCACAGGAATGAAACTCCATCCAAAGTGTAAATTTACAGTGTCACGAAATGGAAAGTTTTGAAATTGTCACAAAATGTGTGAAACAGTGGCTAAACTAAATTTCTCATTTTCTAATAGGGCCAGGCCACCAGGTCTTATGAGTTTAGGAATGAGACAATGCGGGGGATGCGCTTTAGCTACGCCACACGAGAGCCCGTTGTCACCCACAGGGCCAGAGAAGGCCTGAGAGCGGTTGTTCCCACGATTTTCCCACCCAGCACTGTTAACCGGGGAGAAAGCGTATTTGTCAGTCCACCAGATTTGGCCCACGAGCAACAAGCGAACTCCGAAGAGCTGGTGCATTTACCCAAAAAGAGAGGGCCGAAGCCCAAGCTCCGTTTCCAAGACATCATCCCAGCAGCCTACGAGCCCGGCGAGAGGAGAGCAGATGAACTGTCAAACCACAGCCCTCAAAAACTGTTAAAGCGGCAGAGTGGTGAAGATATGAAAGTGCTCAAAGTTTCCCATCACAGAAGCCCGGAGTCCCATGGTCACAGCCATAAACACCATCGGCACCACCACCACCACCACCACCATCATCATTCACAAAACCGGCCAATGACAGGCGGGGGATCCCACAAGCAGCTTTACGCAGAGAGCGACCTGCACTCGCACAGGGACACACACAGGACTAAAAACAGCTCAGGCCCCTCCAAGCACCAGCGTGGCCCCAGCCAGCTTGTTCCCACGGAAAAGCCTTACTTTTTGGACAAGCCATCCCCTACCCAACTCGATGTCGACATGGACGAAGTGACATGGCGACCGTCTCTGTGCAGTGTGGAAAAGGTACTGGTGACAGATGTCACCGCCAACTTCCTGACTGTCACCATCAAGGAGAGCAGCACTTCAAATGGTTTCTTTAAAGACAAGAGATGATGTGGACACATCAGACCTCAATATCAAGGAGATGAAGGTGCCATGAAAAGAGATAATTGTGTTAGAAATCAGAGACAAACGTGCATATACATAAAGTCTATCGAACAGTTTGGCACATTGACCAAAATGAAACAAAGTTCTCTTCCAATTATGCACTGGTTACATGCACGTTGCTTCTGTAAAATGTGTACATTTGACTGTCAAAATATAACAGCATCTTATGCTGGGAGATACAGTGGGAAATGTTTTCTGTTGATACATCCATTCATTGAGTTGAAATATTTTGCCCTAAAGTAATTTGAAATTATTTGACAAAAGACTTCCATTTATTGGAGTTCTTTTGAAACTGTTTTTAAGCACTTTGTGTTAAAGTATTAATCCGTTTGTATTTCTGTCAAAGTCCAACTTTGTTTCAATTGTTCCAACATTTCGAAATGTAAGATCATCCTCGGGTTGTGTACAGGCATAAATGTTTTTTGTTTTTTTGCATTAAAAGCATATTTGAATAGTAATAAAGAGCAGCGAGCTTTAAAGTGGGAAGGTAACACTTGGTGTCAAACTTTTAATAAACGTTCTAACTTGTTTCCAACTGTCTCATGTGTCCTAAATTGCAAAACGCAAGAGCTCAATAACGATGAAGTCATCGCACAATGTCAATACATTGGCCGCTTTCTTAAATGTAAAAATACAATTATCAAAAAAGAATTGTCATTCCTTTAATGTAGATAAACTATTAAGCGATCAACTATAACAAAGGCCACACACACTGCACCATAAAACAAATTCCAGTCGGGCCTAATTTTGTTAAAGCTTGAGGCGCTGTTGTTTTAGTATCTACATGTAAACTCGTCAAACTGGATAATTTTCTTTTCTGGCAAAATTACCGACACATGTCAACCTAAGCAAATGAGCAGATGTTTGAGTTGAGCGAACAGAAATATATTCTTTACATCCTCCCGCATGTTCGGTGAGCACAGGAAGCTCCTGGCAGACTTCCATTTCAGCAAGTTCATGTGAGCGCATTTTCGCGGCTCGGGCACGTTTATACAGGCACGCCTGTCTTTGAACCGTTTTCACCTCTCAACTGTTGTGCATTACAACATTTTTCGATATCAACTATCGGGCATCTGGCGAGACACCGCTCCGATCTGACCGGCAGGTCATATTTCTGGTGCTCATCAAGGCTATTCCAAACGAAATATAAAAAACCAAACAAAATAGT
This sequence comes from Hippocampus mohnikei, assembly GCA_026261675.1. Classification (NCBI taxonomy): domain Eukaryota; kingdom Metazoa; phylum Chordata; class Actinopteri; order Syngnathiformes; family Syngnathidae; genus Hippocampus; species Hippocampus mohnikei. The sequence continues at coordinate 9,806,893 of JAKGUB010000326.1, forward strand.
TCAAACCAAAATTGCCACTGCGTAACTGCGGCATTTTTAAAAATTGATGTTGGAATCAATTGTTCACTCGGGATTGTTTAAAATGTATTTTTTTATTCACTCATTCTCAAAGTAAATATTTTCCAATGTTATGATAAAGGATACGAAGTGTAAATACGTGTATTCAAAGAAACGAACATGCATTATGAAACAGTCAAAATAATATATGTATTATCCATTCGCTTCATTGACGGATCCGTTTGAGGAAGTCTTTCCATTTCCCATCGCTTTAATCGTGTTGAGGCTGTTCTTTTCTGCGGAGACAAGACAGTTAAAACATGAGCAATCTATTCAATTTAGACAAAATTTAGACAATTTAGTCAATTTAGACAAAAGTGAAATAATCCCCCCTCCCACACCTACATTGATGAGGCATCCCCCCCCCCCCCCCCCCATTCATGATTTATCATTACAGCATTCTCAAATAGTCAAAGTAATTTTGCTTTAGGCAGATGTGTATTTACCTTTCGGGAATGCAGCATGAAAAAAAGAAGGAATTATTTCTCAGAACCCCTCATTCCCCGTGAGTGCATGCATGGCTACGGGCCTTGTGGCACATGTGTTTACCTCTGTGGGTTATTTTAACTCAATGAACAAAATTTCACGTGACTGAAAAATACATCTAAATGTTTTTTGAAGTTTCGCTTCCCTTCACAAACATTTTAAGAAGCGATGACTCACCAAAAAAAGAGAACTGACATTTTATATTTAATTATAAACCGCCATGAGGGAAACTTTATTCATTGGAACAACCCAAGAGGGAGGCCCTCTTCAATATTTTTTCCCCTGTCACATTGTAATCCTGTTAGTTGAATTAAAATGTATAGACTCCTTCATTGCATGTTTTTGTTGTTTCTTTTTCGTTTGTGTATATGGGTTATATGACTTCGGGGTGCAGACTCTTGGCGACCTTCGTGCACATCATCAGACAGGGTATCCATAGTTCCTGTCACAGCGTGGGTAGCAGTGAGGGTTGAGCCAATGCTCCATGTTGGTCTCCTGCGCTCTCTGGTCCAGAGCCTGCATGTGAAGCATGTGCTCCTGATCGAGACAAATATGGCAAAGACAAGTGAAGCAAAATGATTATCACAAAATGGATGAGCAGCACGTATGTGGCGTTTATTGGCAGCAATGATAGTGACGGCAACAAAAAAGAAGAACATATGGGGGAAGATCACAGTGAAACAAAAACGTGAACATTTCGCCTTTCATTTGGCGGTGAGAAAACATTCTGATCAAAAGTAAAAATGAGTAAATATAAAAAACAGCAAAAAATAAAAATTAAACGATTGGACTTGCTCCCCAGTGTTATTGCTGGTTCGACTTGAATCAGTTTAAGCACATAAGGTAATGCATAAAACGTAATATAGAACAGATGAGATCGGGTAAGCTGCCTTCATTTTCAGGAGTTTGAAAAATATTTGGACTAAGTCATATGCTCGCCCTCATTTGTATGGCTTTGATAAAAATTTTCCCGATTTTTCCTGATGATTTACAGTCACGAAGCCAGGCCCACTGCAGTTGTCTTTGATGAAAAGCTCGAGATTCTTTGAATGCCAAAACATGATAAATGTCTGAGCTCAGCCAAAAATGAGTTAGGCTACTCTTCACTGCAGACAAAAAAAAAAAAAAAATGCAGCAAAATCACTAAACAAGCAGAAATGAAAGACGGCTCTTTAATCCCAGCACAAGAAGACTCGGATTCGTGTGCGTATATGTGCGTGTACATTAGCGCACGCGCGCGTGTGTCGCGCACGTTTCAATAACCCATTAGCTGCAAAGGATTTCCGTTCAAGTACAGTATTACAATTTGTGCTGACAGTTAAGTCATTTAGTCAAAATATTTTTGACGACCTGAAAATTGCGGAATTCAGAGATTAAGCACAAAACAAACTATATATATATATTTGTTTTTTATTAAATCTGCCATAGCCTATCCCAGCTACTTCGGGCAGTGGGTGGGGTAGCCTGAATTGGTTGCCAGTCAATCGCAGGGCACACAGAGACAAACTATTCGCGCATCACACCTCGGGACAATTTAGACAGAGTGTTCCATTAACCTGCCATGCATGTTTTTGGAATGTGAGAGGAAACCGGAGTATCCGGAGAAAACCCCCGAACTGTAAAGCGGACGTGCTAACCAGTCGACCACCGTGACCTCGATGATAATGCACGATTTCAAATTAATTGTGCTGACGTATCAAAGAAAAATGACTGTCACTGTAGTTCTGGACCTTAGCGAATGAATAAATGCATAACTGTTTATTACACCTAAATACATAGACTTTCCAGAAAATGTATTTGCATATACGCCTCGTCGATACGGTTCGAGAGATGTAAACGGTGCTTCTGGACAAACAATAAAGGATTGGAGAGCATATTGGATGCGAAAGTCATTATTATTATTTTTTAAGTTAAAACATTTAAAACATTTATTTTTGTGATTGCAAACACTTTTTCTTTCTTCTTTCTACCCACAATCTTGCTGCTGTAGACTGTAAATTTCCCCAGTGTGTGACAAATAAAGGATATCTTATCTTATCTTAAACTCAATAACATCAGCTCGTGTATGTGCTCTTAATCACGCTCACTCTCATAGGCTCATCGGGGTGGCCTGGTGTCCTTGGCCTCTCCTGTCTCTTGCTTCGCAGAAGCTGCTTAGCAAAACTTTCCTTGATTATGGGGTTGGCATCTAAGTAGAAGAAGCACAATAAAATAAAATCTTTACACACTGGTTTGACAATAGTAACAGCCCCCCCCCCCCTCACACACACACACGCAGTATTTAAAACCTATTGCAAAACCAAATGTGGGCTATTTTTTTTTCAATAAAGACAAATGGGACTACTACTGACTGTTTTACGGTGTTTACAAGCCTCCATAGCTTCTGTCCCAAGGGAGCTTCTGTTTCTGGCTAACATAACACGTCACTGACACCCCCCGCCCCCACCCCGCGCCCCACAACTCTCGCTCTCTCTAACCAGGCTCCTTTTGGGAAGCGGCTATTTGCCGAAAGATAACAAAGTGCCCATTCATTCTCTTCACTCCCCGGGGAGTCAGGCCCGTGCAGCACCATCCGGCTGGGCCGACTCGTTTTCTCTCAGTTGCTGTGAAAATGAACGCAGCTCTCTGTGTGTCAAAACAGAGTCAGATCTGTGGCTGCTGCTCTCGTAGCAACGTGGCAAAACGCTTCCTACCTGTGAAGACAGATACGTGCTTTTCGGCAAATTGAGGGAAAACAGACCGGCCGTGCCCTTTGTGCTACAAATATGAATTAATTTGGCATGTATTATAGTGCAGGTTCCAATAACGTAGAGTTTTAAAGACAGCAATATAACAAAGTGTGAATTTAACAAGTAGCTACATAATAATCCACAATAACGCAAGTTTTAAATGTTTTGACAATCCCATGCAATGGATGATTATTACCGTTTTTAGGATAAACGCATATTAATAACCATGTTTGTTTATTGAACATATAATTATTAACAATAACAAACAATGTTTCACCCACGTAATTTCTCACGCAACGTTATACAATTACAGTCTTCGAGTGGAATTCTTTGGCGGTTCCTACCTGTGTGGGTGGTCAAAATGACCAGGCAAAGTAGAAACACCACCAGTTTCTTCATCTTCAACACTGTTTTCCAGCCCAAACTTTATTTGCTCTGGGGTCTCGGCTGAAGTCCAAAAGGAGAGTAGGGGGAAAATCTCCTCCTACTCTCCTGTGCCACCCACAAAACATATAATCGGCGCTCATATTACTGACATACAACATAATTCAGTCACAATATTAACAAAACATTTTCGATATAAATATGAATAATACAACACTCGAGGATTAAAATACGGCATTGCAAAAAATAAAAAATTAAAGACAATGAAGGGCTCAGTCGTAAACAACAGATGAAATGTACTGTATGTGTTTGTTGACTGCGGTTCTTCATCCACTAGATGGCAGTGTAGTCAACCAAGCTGCGAACACTGCAGCTTTCGTGCTTTCTCTTATAAACGACTGTATGGGTGTAATGTTGACCTTACAATCCTTTTTATAACGTAGGCTCAAAATTGTTTCGTATGTTTAAAAACCTAAACATTGTATTCATCTCATTTCGTTTGAACTAATGACATTACTGTGGAGTCTGTTCCTTTCTGACGTCTATTACACGAGTGTACCGTATACTACATTGTATTTTTGGGCATGACGTAAATTAATTTCTGAGACACTGAAAGCTTTTTTCCGCCCTACTTTGTAACAGCAGACATGCATCCCATTGTGTACATAGATACCTTATTGAGTGAATTGGCGGGTTGCTGCTATAATTCAGTGTGATCGCCATGTTGGATGTGGCAAATCTGTATTTAAGTAATTTTTCTTTTTTCTTAAACTACTTATTTTTTTAAATTACAATGACAAGTAATACGTCAATGGATGAGATGTCGTCAAGTGACTTATCAAGCGCACAAGTTAAAGCCTCCTGTTGCAAAAGCAAGCACAACACAATGCTTTCTTGATGATTATCAGTAACCTTCAGCGTTATTACTTTTTGATTCATGTTTCTCTATATCGCCTTGAAGTCAGCAAATTCCAGTGAGCGCTGTCTTTACTGTAAAATGGTACAATTTGCCACATTCAATATGGATGCGACGTCGACTCACAAGTCAGCGTCCGAAGCGGTATCTTTTCATTTCATCCAATGACATCCAGTACTGCATATTGACGTGTGCCTTCTCGTTAGCCATCGTCAGTACTTATACAGTACTCAAATCACCTATCGTATTTCCTCTTTGTTTTACATGCTGGCCTATTATAGAGTAGTTGGGTTTAGGCCTATCTGGGAGCTGGGTGGAATACATTTTGTGGAAAGTCACCAAACGTAATGAGCCAACACCAACCACAATGAATGCAAATTGATGGTTTGCAATACCTGTACTGTATAGGTCTGTTACATTTTCAGTTTTGTGTTTAGCAAACCAGAACAACTGGATACATACTTTTATAAAAAACACAGTATTCTTCGGAAAGCAAAAAAAAAACACAGAGCGTGTTTTTGCTACATTAAGCAGCAGCAGCATTTATTGGATACCCATGAATGGCACTTTAAGGTTCATGTAATTTGGCTGGGTAGGTACAATATTTTTTTCCACTACAAATGACACGTGGCCTACTAAATATTAAAGGTAAACTGCTACACTAGTAACACTATCAGCTGAGCACCACACACTTGTATCGAAATGACCGTGACATGCTTTGCCTCACTAGATTGTTTCCTACAAGTTGGAAAAAACGTCACTAAGTAACGGAGGAAGTACGTAATGGTGAAGAACGTTCCTAGTTAGACCGTTGTCCCTCAACTACTGCACAGAATTTTCTCGGGAGGGAAAGAGCGCACTAGTACATGTACTTAAAGCTTGAATACCAAGTAGATGTATCAAATCCCGATTCTGAAAGAAATGCCCGTCACAGTTTGGCTTTAGCCACACGTGCCTCTACTCAACCGCAGGTGCATCAAAGTTGTACTTTCTAGACACCACTGATGTCAAGAATATGGGTGAAAACCGCTGAAAAGGGTTGGCATCTATTCGGTGTCTTTTATAGGCAGATAGTAGTACTAGTAGCACAGATCTGGCAAATAGTGAAGGTTTGCCTCGCTTAATTTGTTGTAAATACTGTATAATACAGTTTCAACGCCCAACGGCTTTCCATCGGCATTGAGTGCGGTGACTATCTTGCTGCCTCTACACTCTTTGTCCCAGTGACGACCAAGTTCGTATGAGAAACGTCATGCGTACTTCCGCGAATTGTGGCCGTTGAAATGTTTGCGGCGACGCTCTCCACAGTTCCAGCCTCACGCCGCTGTACTTCAACATGAACGTCAACGGAAAGACCCGCGACGCCTTCACTCAGCCCGGCCGTTGTTTCCCGAAAACCCTGCTTTCTCCGGTTTGGCCTTTTCCCGTTCCTTGGTGTCACTGACTTCCAGTCCCACCGCCATGTCCACGGAGGAGGCGTGGTCACTGCTCGTCTGGACCTTCGCGGCCGTGATCGTCCCGGTCGTCATCACGCTGTGGTGCAGCATCCAACGCTCCAAGCGGAAAACGCACATGAAGCAGTTCTTCCGCCAGAGCAGACATGGCTGGCACTACACGGACCTGTTCAGTAAGCCCGCCTACTGCTGCGTGTGTTCCCAGCACATATTGCAGGGGGCCTTCTGTGATGGCTGCGGCGTGTGCGCTGACGAGCAGTGCTTGCGTCGGGCGGATCGGGAGCTGTCGTGCAAGGAGATTATGGCACCCTCCCGGGCGGACGGGGTAGTTTTCCACCGGTGGGTCAGGGGCAACGTGCCCCTGGCCAGCTACTGTGTTGTGTGCAAGCAACAGTGTGGAACGCAGCCGAAGCTCTGTGATCTCAGGTACAGTATGCTCCACTCCGGCATTGTGTGCTCAGAGCTGCTGCACTTCATGATTTGGAAAAATCAAATTTTCTTGACTTTTAATTTTCATTTATGACTCTAAACTGACGCTAGTTTGAATAAATTTGATTTAAACAGGCATGCAAACTTCTATTCACGTCCAACCTTAAGATGATGTAAAAACAATTAAACTGGCCTCAGCTTAACCCATTCAGCAAGAATGCATGAACTTGCTGCTCTATATTCTTAAACATATCTGTATATATTGTTTTGGCCATTTCTAGATGTGTGTGGTGTCAGACCACAGTGCATGATGAGTGCATGGACAGCCTATTGGATGCAACCCAGTGTAACCTGGGCGAGTTCCACAATCTCATCATTCCTCCTCACTATCTTTACCAAGTCAACAAGCTCCGCCGTAGACACGCTGATGAGTACAAAAAGGTGGGTGTGTTGTGAGCACATGCAGCAGCAGTACAAGCATCTCCTCTCACATGATGCTCCAAAGTGACCCCCCCCCCCTTTTTTTTTGTTTTTGTTTTTTTTTTGTTAAAGCCACACTGGGGTCATGATCATATTGTGTTTGTAGCTTGCGATGGACTGTGGGGATGGCTGGACTCCTATTCTGGTTTTGGCCAACACGCGTAGTGGAAACAACATGGGGGAGGCTTTGCTGGGAGAGTTTCGCGGCCTCCTCAACCCCGTGCAGGTCAGTCAGCAGATAATAAATCATTCAATATCAAGGATCTTTGTGTCATGTTTTTTTTAAGAATCCAGGAATTCAATCCCAAGTGTACGTCTTTATGAATTATTGTTTTTCTTCACGTTGGAGCGTAAAGAAGTTCTGAAAATAGCTGACACTGAATGAGTCAACCACACTCTCCTTTAGTGCTGCACGATTATGGCCAAAATAATCATCACAATTATTTTTGCTCAATTTCATAACCACAATTATAAATCACAATTATTCCAAATCAGTGGTTCTTATCCTTTTTAGAGGTACCGAACCCAACTAGTTAATATGCACATTCACTGAACCCTTCATGAGTGAAACATAAATGTATATATTTTTTACAAATTCAATATATTAAAAAAAAATTAAAAACAGAAAACGTTAATACAATTTCAAGGGATAAGTATACTTTTTTTTTTTTTTTTTTAAATTGAACGATGTACTATCACGACAGTCACACGTTGACTACTGAGCGAACTAAATTTCCCACACCACTGATTGGACAAGCAATGTCATGTGATCATCTGCAGCCAGTGATGGCCAAGCGGGCATAATATAACTACGGTAACTAAATTGACATGTTGAGTCGCGTGTGTCTTACCCTCTATGACAGAGGCTCCGTCGAACCCCTGAGACCGACTGACCGAACATCCCGGGTTCGATCGAACCCAGGTTAAGAACCACTGCTCCAAATGTTAAGGAAATAATTTTTGGACTACTTCTCAACAAGCACCAGGAAACTGTTGTCAGTGCAAAATGAAAATTCCCAAACTTTTTAGAGTAAATGTTGAATAATAAGCCAAGAATTTAACTTGCACAAATGCACCTGTGCTTGGTGTGCTTGCTCGTTATTTAGGCAGTTTAACGAAGACTTCACCATGACTCGCACCATGGTGGTTAGCTGCCCTCTGGTTGAGAAGGTGCTTCATTAGATATGCAGCAGAGCTTACATTTTAAATGTAAATGTTGATGATTAAGTTCAGGTTAATCATGGCAGCTACAATTGTGATGACACTTAAAACTCAATTAATTGTGCAGCCCCACTGTCCATACAGTTTGGGGGAGCAGCTTGTCTTCCACTTTCTCCTTGGTGCTGATCATACATGAGTATTTGCGATGGGCAATATTGGACATGTTTAACATTTCTGATTCTTGGGGTGGAAAACTTATTCTCAAGACATCCAACAACAGACGGTTACGGCTGGTTATCCATTTCCATTTGCAAGGGCCTGATTCGATTCACTTTGATTGATTTTCGATTCAGGATTTTCACGCAGTGCTAATTTAACTTTCATATGGACGAGATTCTTAGGAAAAGCCATGATGCAAAAATAGAAATTTCTTGCACTAGGTGCATTAGTAAAAATATGAATATTTGCACGAAGAATTGAACCCAATGCACTGTAGTTTAAATGAACATCACATGATCAAAATATCCATTTATCCATTATCCGAACTGCTTATCCTCACAAGGGTCACAGATGTGTTCGAGCGTATCCCAGCTGCCTTCAGGCAGGATGTGGGGTACACCCCGAACTGGTTGCCAGCCAATTGCAGGGCACACAAAGACAAACAACAACCATTCACCCTCACAATCACATGTCGTGACAAACTAGAATATTCAATTAATCCGTCATGCCTGTTTTTGGAATGTGGGAGGAAATCGGAGGACCCAGAGAAACCCATGCAGGCACGGAGAGAACATGCAAACTCGACACAGGGAGTCCGAAGCCCAGAATCGAACCCTGGACCTCTCGACTGTGAGGCAGGTGTGCTAACCAGTCGCCCACCGTACTGGAGGCCCCTAATCAAAATAGTACATAATCATTTAAATTAATCAGATAAAGCAGTTCAGATAAGGGGTGGATGGAAGGAATTTCAGCCACATGGCAGGCTGTGTAAATAAAGTGGCAAAAATACACAGTAAACTCTTGACATTCACTTTCCCGTGACTCTCTCACAAAGTTTCAGTTCATTGCTGTCTTTGTGCTGTTCAACACCCCCAAAACCTCCAGACAAAAGCCTTCAAGCTGGCTGGCGCTGATTTCTGTGCTTCTGCCATGTGTTTTTGATTGGCTTCTCTTGCGTAGCGACGAGCTCTTGAAGAAGTCACATGAATTTATGGGGAAAAGGATTTATTAAAAGGATGGATTTATGTTGGCAGATGTGAACAAAGCGTCTTTGGCTTGACCAGCGAGGTTGTGATTATACTTGTAACTAATCATTTGTGTCACTGAATGGAGGATTGTAGAATTACTAAATCCAATTTTCATAAGTACGTGTGAGCGTTTTTTCTCCCCACAAACACAATTACGCTTGGCAGCCATTGGCAGCATTTTGACAAATTTGCCGCTCGTCATGGGTGGGAAATATTTACCCCGCCAGTGACGAGGTGGCGAACGGGGAGCGTGCACCATGTTTATCAAGTCAAGTATCAAGTACAACTTTATTGTCAAATACAGCACAGATAAAATTTCCTCCCTCTTAAACAGACAAGAGGAGCCGCTGCGGGTGCCCGCGCCACCATCACAAGAACACTTAACATAAAATGACAAAATAATACAACAGAACACATAAAACAGACAGTCGTGCCATCTTAACCACTTTTCCTCCATTCACTTTGTTGTTTGAAGCAGTAATAGATGAGCGAATAAAAGTATCCTTTTCACCAGTGGATCAAAGACATCATGCTGAAATGTGCACACGTCTGCTACAAGCTAAGCTTGAAAGCAACCTGAAGCTGTAGCATCCATTAACGAAAAAGAGATTGGCTCTCTTCTCCTGTCCCATGTAAATCCGCTTCAGTTCCAAGCCGCGACTCCGTATATATTTATACACAGTATGTGACAAATGCCGTATGTTGGACCCACTGTGTGTTCAAGTGGTCTCTTCTCCTTCTCAGGTTTTTGACCTGTCTCAACTTGCACCTGCCAAGGCCCTTCAGCTCTGCACCCTGCTCCCCCCTGGCTGTGTCAGGGTGCTGGTGTGCGGAGGTGATGGCACAGTGGGATGGGTGCTCGATGCCATTGACAGTATGAAGCTGAAGGTGACAGAGAGAGCGCACATCGTCCATTCTTAGCATTGTTTTTAGCAAGTGGCTGATCTCAAAATGAAATGCATCGTTACATAAATACTTCTTTTCAGTCTACTGAAATTTTCCCCACCTGGGGCCTTCAAGTCTAATATTGATGGGGAGACAGTTTTTTTTTTCTTCCACACCTCCCCGTTGGTGGTGTTTGGTTGAATACTTGCTATCTCTTGGCCAGGGTCAAGACCAGTTCATTCCAAGAGTGACCATCCTCCCTCTCGGAACAGGGAATGACCTTTCCAACACTTTGGGCTGGGGTGCGGGCTATGCTGGGGAGATCCCCGTGGAACAGGTTCTGCGCAACATCCTGGATGCTGGGGTGGTCAAAATGGACAGGTGGGGTCTTAAGAACATATTAGCAGCAGATACTTTGTCAAGTCTTGCTATTGTGAGATGTTGGACAAACTGTAAAATCTGTCGTATCCAACTCCGACAAAATGTGATGACCTCAAAATTGCAATTCCTTAAAATGCAGCTGCTCAGGCTATGATCATCTAGAAACAACAACAAAAATGCCATGACATTTTTGATGTTGAATCAGGATCCTGACCACCCACAGAATAAGTGAAATCTCTGATATACAGCCGCGGAAAAAATTGACACCGCTCCTTTTTTCTTCTGTTTAATGTTTGTTGTAAAAGCCGAGTACAGCTAAAGGTAGATTTGTTTTGAGCATTACATCAATAAAACAAAAACAAAAAAACATGAGAGTTGAATTGACGAGTTGATCGTGACATTTTCCAAATGTTTTCTGGATAATGACCAAAGTCACTTCATCATTTGTTTTATAAATAAGATTCGTCAGCTTTGCGTTGACAGAACCTCCAACCCTTGTTTTCTGTCGTCTTAAAACACAAGATGATAGAGGATTGATGTGTTCACTATCTTTTGACTCTCTTGAGCAATAATGAGGCTGAACTTCAAGCGCTTCCTGCTTTCTCTTCATCTTTCAAATGTCCACAATTGAACACAACAGCTAACTAGCAGACAAAAATTGCATCTCAAACAAGAAAAAAAATTCATAGTTAAAACGGAACCAAAAAAAGCAATTTGCGAAATTGCGACCCGAACCCGTGATGAAAGCTGATTTATTTCCGAAACATTTTGCATAACGACTTCTGTCATAAATGAGACATGCTTTGCTCTTTTGGCTGAAATGTGTGGAGTGATCGGCTGACCTTAAAAACAAGCAGAATAGTGAGAATTTTTTGACACAACACTATAGCACAACAATAATCCTATATAATCTTAATACTAAACAAAGAATGTACTGCAACTATGGCAAGATTCTTGTATCCTAAACAATAAATCTGCCCTAGCTACAGTTTGGCATTGTTTGCAACTTTGCGCGATGACTGACTAGATCATCATTTTCAGATGGAAAGTGCAAGTGTCTTCTAAAGGCCTCTCGATTCGAAAGCCAAAGGTAAGTGGAAAATGTATTGGAATCGATAAGTGTGTGTTTCTGTATTTTTCTTCTGACAAATGAAATGCCCTTTCATGGACCAGACCATGTGTCATAATTTGGTTTGGGACCAACAGGTGGCACTGTAGGGCTCTCCCTGCAGCTGCACACCTGTTGGTCATTCTGTAATTAGTGCTTTAAAAGGACTCCCAGCCCGACCACTCATTGTCAGGTCATTGTTGTTGTTTGTTTGCTACTGTCATGTTTGTTCTCAGCCATGATCCAGTCATGTTTCGGTTAGTGATAGTTTTCGCTTCAGTCATGGTTTTGTTTGATACTTTGGATTCGTTTTGGTTGTTAGCACTTTGTTTGTTTTGGATTCAGTTTTCTCTATGTTTTAATACAATTTGTGAAGTACACCCTGCTCCTCCCTTTGCCTGCTTTTTGGGGTCCTCCACCACCTCGCAAAACGTGACAGCAAGTCAGTTCCCCCCAAATTTACTCACTGGAAAATAGCCCCGCTGTGACAGAGTAAAATGAGATCTTTCTCGTCGTCGTCTTTTTCACCCTGCAAATATATCAGCTTTGTGTTCAATAAACAAGACCAGATTTCACACAGAGTTAAGTGCACTTGTAACTAAACTGAGAGCAGACACGATCATTATTTCAGTACAGTATGCCTACTTTTTATATTTTTGTTAGCTGGTGACCTCTGAGATTTTTGTCATGAAAACTAGAGACCTTGGCCAAACAAAGGTCATTTTCCAACTGGTTTAATCAATACCCCCCTAAATCAAAGCCTACATAAATAGATCTTATATGGTGCACACAGACTGAGGAGTGGTTATATAAACCCATAAAGAGAAACAAGCGAGTCAAAATCCGCGCAGGTATGCAGGTCTGTAAATTTTGCCGGTTCGTCGTTTGCCGCCGTCGGTCCGTCATTATTTCAAGCCGAACCAAAACTGTAATCGTGAATCGGTCACTCGGTCATCGTTATATTGACCGTGCTTACGTCATCCCTAAATTCTTGAAACTCAGGGGTACTACAAGGTACTGTTTAATGCAAAGGGATACTAATTCAATACACACTTCTGGAAAAATGAAAGTTCTTGAATTACCTTTAATTATGTTGTGAGTAATGAATACTCATCCATGTAAAGACACTGAACAACTTATTTCTCACATTATTGAAACACCTTTTTTCTTTTCATGAATCTCTGAAGTGTGTATATATTTAAAAGATCACTTCTCAATCATTCCAAGAAAGTCCCCATCTCCCATCGCTGGTGAGCTATTTTTGGGAAAAGGCCCAGAAGCTGCTCATGTGGTTGTTGGGGGGCTACCACAAGTGCCGGGTTGGTGACCACTGCTCTTCATACCATTATTCCAAACAGCTTTTATACGGTGGATTATACTTGCTGCTTGGATAATATTATTGTTTGAACATGCTGAGACAACTGTTCAATTGTTTTCGTGGTTGTAGTTGTAAATAGAGGTCATTATTTCTGTTCCTGTTGGGGTTCATCACAACATGAGTCCGTCAAGGAAAAATGACACAAGCTTGATATTTCATCAGTCCACAATCAAGTGCTAGGAAGACGGTGACCACCACGTCTTTCAAAACTGTCGTTGGACTATCATAACGTGGTTTTGCAGACATTTTGCACATCATTTGCAATGTTTGAAGCAGCTTTTGTAAAGGCGAAAAAAGACTCCCACATAATCCATTCCTTCAAATGGGATTGACAAATTATGCGATGTATTTGTTTTTAACATGCCATACATAGAAGAAGTGGCAAGGTTCAGATCAAGTGGTTGTTGTTGAGAATTTCAGAAGATTGTTACTGGGTCAGTCCTAAAGCGCATTATTTAGAAAAACTCACTTGGCTCCTGATGTTATGTCATCAGTGTATCCAAATGAAGCGGTGACCTTATTACAACAAACTGTAGTGCGCATTTCACAGCCCTCATACTTCCCTCAGGTTCTGTCCATGAACAACTACTTCTCTGTGGGTCCCGACGCTCTGATGGCGCTCAACTTCCACACACATCGTGAAAAGACGCCCTCTTTCTTTTCCAGTCGTATCATCAACAAGGTCAGAGCAGCTTCATTTGCATAAGCAAAACCTGGTAATGTTTTTTTGTGTCATGACTTCACCTCCGCTAACCATCGTGTCTTTTGTCTTTCTTTCACCAATCAGGCTGTGTATTTCTTGTATGGCACAAAGGACTGTTTGGTGCAGGAATGTAAAGATCTGGATAAGAGGATTGAGGTATAGCGGCTTTGCTCACGATTTCAAACGTCATGTTTACTGCACTTTCACCATAAAAAAAAAAGGCTGCTCTTTTTAAACCCACAACATGCACATGTGAACATGTCATTGCTTGAATGAGCTGTTGACACGTGTGATGCTTAGTTACAGTATCTCTGTGTGCTCTGCAATAGACTGGAACCAGTCACCAATTTTTTTTTTAATTAAGTGGGAGCTACTTCTTGGCTTGTAATTAGTGCAAAGGGCCACTAGTAGATGTAATCGGAGTTAATTGTTTAATCGATCATCAAAATTATCGTCAAAGTATTTTTGATGACAGATTCATCATTGAGACTCAGGCATTGTTTCCCTTAATATCTTCTGACTTCACAAAAGTCAATATTCTCTGATTTCTGTCGTCCTCCACGAAAGAAGACTGATTGCCGTTTTTCTTTTTGATAAAAAGAAGACATTCACAAACATTTGCTATTGCTTTGGAAAACAGTGATCAACAGGTTTCCCTGTAATCTGAAATGTGATTCACCAAAGCAGTAACGCAATCATATTTTAAAAATATTGTCAGTTCAAAATAATATGTGCAGTTCTATTAGAATAGCATTTGATTGATTGAAATTAAATAAAATGGATTGGTTTAAATTTAATGGAATGATCAATTCTATAAATATTCAATCGTGTCAGCCCGAATTGCCAGATTAATACACATTTCTGAACAAGTTTGCTCAAACTGCCTATAATCATGTTATTAACCATATTCACTTCTGTGAAGGCACTGATCATGTTAACAATTTCTAACAATTATTTAAAAAATGGATGAATATCTATTTGCACCATTTAATTCTCTAAAGCTTTGCCAGTGTATGCATCTTCAAATAGTCACTTGGAGTAGGCATGTGGATTTATGTGGTCCTTGGGGGCTACCACGTTGGTGGTCCCTGGTCTAGGCTGTACTAGTGATGGGAAAATGAAGCTTCAAATTTGCTTCATTAACCATTTTTTTTTTTTTAATACTCCTCTGGCACTTCAACATGAGGCTGCACAGACACTAACCATTTCTTTAAACCATTTATTTAAACTAACAGGGCCATCTAAACACCAACTGATTCATGAAGCGAATTTGAAGCTTCATTTTGCCTTCACAATCATCTTTAGTCAGCTGGATTGGCTGTCAGACACCTGTGACACTAGTATGATGTGGAAAATGAATGGATGGATGGATGGATGAATTTTAAACTCCGCCGCCTTTATATTAGGTACCACTGCTCAGTCTAACAGGGTCCAATATAAGGCCTTTATGAAAGCCTCTGCCTTAGAAAATAATGCTCCAGAGTTATGAATTTCTCAGTGTGTTTATCACTGTGGTCGTAGTTTGCAGTGGTGCTGGGAATGTTTTGACTCCCACATTGGCACGACAGAGGCAAAATATGAGAAACTCCTCTCAGTAAGGCACGGCACAGTTCTAACACTATAAACTACAAAAACAAGTCTGAATTCATACATTGGTCTGAAAGACCCTACAGGCATGTTTCTTAACATTGTTTTGCACACATTGTTTATGTACATTGTGTTTTTTTCCCCATCACAGCTAGAGCTTGATGGTGAGCGAGTTGCGTTGCCCAGCTTGGAAGGAATCATTGTTTGTAACATTGGCTACTGGGGGGGTGGCTGCAGACTCTGGGAGGGAATGGGTGACGAGCCCTGCCCCCCCACACGGTAAGATAAGCGTCAGTATATGTCACAGCTAATCTCTCCGGTTAGCCTTCTGGCTCACCTGCTCTCAGTTCCCGTGGTAACAAGCAATGATTGCTGTCTGTGTGGCAGGTTGGATGACGGTTTGCTGGAGGTGATGGGTGTGTTTGGCTCCTTCCACTGTGCTCAGATCCAGGTCAAGCTGGCCAACCCAGTACGACTGGGACAGGCCCACACTGTCAGGGTGAGACCACACTGCACACATTCTCCTGCTGTATTTGCAACACTTGACTCATTTAATGCCCGCCGTTTGCAATAATCATAACCCTAAGTGTCAGCAGTGTTAGAGCATTTTGGCTGATCTTTTGAAACCCACTGAATATTGGGTTCTATGATTATTTTTACATCGGATCTACCAAATGAAAGAATAGACTTTTCTTTCACTCCCAAAAAGTTTGATTCAACCTTTTTCCGTTTTGTTCTCATCAGCAGTAGAACAGCAGTACGTTTCAGGAAATTCACCCGCTTTGCCCAAAATCAGAAGAAAATTTTGCTTCTTGTGTTAACAAACATCAAGCAAAATATTGACTTGGAGGTTAATATTTTTGCGAATATTTTTCTCATGTCTGGACCGAGCTTTGATTCCACAAAGCGGTTAATTTAACATTTAGGAATAGTTTTTGAATGCAAAATAATCTATTTAGTCAAACACAAGCACAAATTATCATACAACTAGGATGGCTCATCAGCCTTTCAAGGCTTTTCATGAGATGACCTTGTCATAGTTCAAAGATGTCGGTTGTACTATTTATTTTTATTTTTTCATTCATGGCACACACATACTGTGTGATATAGATGAATGTTTTCTCTTGAAACGTATGCCTCAGATTGTCCAACTACAAGATTGGTGATTGTCTCCTGGTGGCAATAACAGGAAAACACCCCTCCCCTTATTTCAAGCAGTTGGCAAGGAGGGGATTCTTAATCTAAAATGGTGAACCACTACCCTCTACTGGTGGTTTGGGTAATTGCCACTCCTCAAATGCTCAAGATAAGATAAGATAACGTTTATTTGTCCCACACTGGGGAAATGTGCAGTCTACAGCAGCAAAATTGGGGTTGGGGGGTAGAAAAGAAACAAACAAAGTGTTGCATGCACAAAATAAATAAATGTTTCAGAAAAAGAACTGTAAACAGTATACAATGCAATATAAGATATGCAGTTTAAAGGGCAAGCAAGCGCATCAGTCAACCACTCCCAATGGAAAAAACGACGCAGCACGACCTTGGCACTGAATGTTTTGCTTCTAATGGATGAATTAATTTGTTCTTGTGAAAGAATGAGTTAAGATGGTAACGTTTTCCTCTCCAGCTGGTCCTTAAGAGATCCACGATGCCGATGCAAGTGGACGGCGAGCCGTGGGCGCAAGGCCCGTGCACCATCACCATCACCCATAAAACGCAAGCTATCATGCTGTACCACAGCTCAGAGCAGACGGATGATGACGACGACGGCGACACGAGCGCCTCTGAGACCGAGCCCCACCCCTCAGGATTCACCCAGGCCCCCCGGGGCAGCGACCGCTCGTGCTTGAGTCATCCCCCATCCAGCAGATTTTCCAAATACTCTGTCATCACATGTAATCTGTGTTTCATCGGTTCTTTCCATTGCCAATTGAAATGGGCGCTCACACCTAGGGACAATTTAGTGTTCAACCAGCCTGCCATGCTTTTTGGAAAGTTGGAGGAAACCGGAGTGCCCGGAGAAAATCCACGCAGGCCCGAAAAGAACATGCAAACTCCACACAGGAAGGCCGGAGCCAGGATCGAACCCCCGACCTCTGCACTGTGAGGTCGACACGCTAACCACTGGATCACCGGCCTGCCCATGGCAGTGTTACTTCAAGGGATCAAAGTAATGTGATCGCACCAAGTTGACTAAGAACGGCAGTACACTGCAACTGCAGGCTAGTTAAAAATAAGCAGCTATCGTAAACGTTCAATTTGACGCACGTAAGCACAAGCACATTACAAATACCGAGCAATGTGCACGCTTTCACGGCCACTGGAGAGAGACATGACAGTCCTCGATGGCCAGGCAGCCTTCTTTGCCAGTGGCGGAGGAATTCCACCTCCACTCAATTCAGGGTCTTCAATATTTCCTTTTATGAATGTAAAAGTGTTGTAAAGTGGAGTGTGACACAAGTGTCGCTTTTCATCACCAAGATGCGAGTATAAAAGCGGTTGAAATCACTTTTATAGTCCAAAATAGTCAGTGAAGATCCTGAAGCTCAAGCTAATGGTGTCAGCTCAGTGTCGTATTTATAATGCAACACTTGACTAAAGTGGAGTCGTATGTAATTTTTGTATTGAGTAAAAAAAAAATCAATAACCAATCAAAAATGGAAATAACAAATGATACACAGATTAAATCTACTTCAAATTCTTTTTTTCCTTCTTTCCCTGTATTTTAAATTCCTCCTTTCCGACAGCCAAGTCAGGTGAGGTTGCATGGGAAGGAGATTGCTGTGATACTTGCACTTTCCCATGTGGCGTCCTTATTGCCAACTAAATTGTCAAGTCAAGTCAACTGTATTGATAGAGCACTTTCAAACAGCCATCGCCGCATACAAAGTGCTGTACATGGAGCAATTTAACATATACAATAAACAGTAAAACAAATTAGTAATAAAGAGGGTAGGAAGCACCAAACAGTAAAACCAAGAACAAATCTAAGTCATGCTGAGTCGAATGCCAGAGAATACAAGTGAGTTTTGAGGAGGGTTTTGAAGATGGGCAGCGAGGAGGCTTGACGAATTGTGTTGATTTATGTTCTTTGATTCGAGACACGTTGCCGTTTTACTTCTGCACAGATTGGAGATCTCTAACGTGTTGGGCTTTAACCCCTCCAAGCTGCAGGCAATGTTGGTTTACATACAATAGAGAATATTTAGAAGTTGCTAGTACAAAAATCAAAAATTAAGCAAGTGAGACAGATTGGACGCCAAAAATCTTGTTTAATACTAAAAGTATTTCTCCGGCTTTAAAGAAAAAGCATCATTACAAAAAATGGCTATTTTTTTTGGTGGTGAGGGGGGGTAATGCTGAAAAACAATTATTGGATGCTGTATCAAGCAGCTCAAAGAGTCAGAAGTTGAACTTTAACCATTATCTTGACAAGCAACATTATTTATTTTGCTTTTGTGGACCATTTTACACATCAATCACTGCTGGTAAAATCGCCAAATGGTTGCTTGGGGAGAAAGTAATAATTTTAATTTATATCCAGTAGCGCCTTTCCCAAGGACTCTTGGTTAAGTTCGTAGGCTCTGCATAGCTGTATTCAAGTAAACATTTGATTTATATTGGTGACATATATTTACCGAGATGTTTATTTTCCTGTTGCTAAGGCCATATTTAAAATGATAGCCTCCAGTAATAGTCAATCCATGCCTCTTTCTGGAATGTGCACATCGTTGGCTTTTAAAACGTTCATGATGTGATTTCTTTGTTGTTGCTGAATGCCAACTTGTGTAAGACCACCTAGTTTGACTTAGGCATCCGTGTTTACCAGTATTTGTTCCGTCGCACTGATTTATTTTATTTTTTTTTACTAGTTTCGTGTTTGTGTCAGGTTTTTGGCTATGTTTGCGTCAGAGCTTTTGTCTCCACCCCACAACCCCTGCCCCAAGAATGTCGAGCACCAAACAAGCCGATGGAAATGTCGACCTCTCGGGGTCTAACGACACAGCGACAAATGAATCGACGACATCTAAACACCAACTGATTCATGAAGCAAATTTGAAGCTTCATTTTACCTTCGCAATTGCCTTTAGTCAACTGGATTGGCTGTCAGACACCTGTGACACTAGTATGGTGTAGAAAATGAATGGATGAATTTTAAACTCCGCCACCATTATATTAGGTACCCCTGCTTAATCTAACGGCGTCCAATATAAGGCCTTTATGGAAGCCTCTGCCTTAGAAAATAATGCTCCAGAGCAGTGGTTCTTAACCACGGTTCGATCGAACCCAAGGGGTTCGGTGAATCGGTCACAGGGGTTTGACCTCGCGGGTTCTAACGACACAGCGACAAGTGAATTGACAACATTAGACTTAGGAGTTTAGTTCATAGTCTTATGGCGCCAAAGCGTCGTTCAACAATGATAGCACAAAAATTCTTGCAACACTGACTCACATGGCTGCTAGCTTACCTAAATTTTTTTTGTTGTTTTTGGGGTGAAGAGCCCCGGAATGTATGAATGTGATTGTACTCGTTATTCAGAATCTCCCTACTCAACTGTGTGCTTTTCGAATTTTGAAGCAGTGTTTGTATAAAATATTTTTAGACAAAATGAGTGATATTCTTGTCATATTGTGTATCAAATTTGATTCTCCTAGCCTAGCTTATACACACTGATTTTTTTTTGCATTAAAAATATATATTTGTGCATTTTCACCATGATGTTTTATATATAGACACCTACAGTATTAACAGGTGTTGGTTTACTCTGTCAAATATCCATCTGAACCTAAGGACCGATAGTATTGTGTATGATTCTTTTAGTTTGAAACTGTCCTGTAGATGGAGAAAATGTTTTTTTTTTTGCCTCTGCTCGTAAAACAGAAATGAAAATGCAAGTGCAGTGATAGCGTTGGTTGTGAATGGAAGTGTTTAATTTTAGAACAGTAGGAAGGTTCTGTGAATTTGTTACTTTGGATGTTATCATCCGACTGGCTTGAATGTAAGTTAGGTGATGTTTATGGATTTTGATTATTTTCCCATAAATATTTTCACATTAAAGTTGGATTGTTGTCACTTGCCGTGCGATGGGAAATGAAAAATCTAAAATCTCATTGAAAAATAGGCTGTGTTGTCATTGTATTACGAAGTGTTCATGTTGGGTGGGAGCCATGTCATCTCTTGGTTAAATGGACTATCAGTGGAGATTTCCTGGATGAATCACA
>JAKGUB010000326.1:9832500-10027500 GCA_026261675.1 Hippocampus mohnikei
CGCAACTACATCTATGGTGTGTGAGACCATTAAGCATATTTGACTGAAGCAAATGTCAACACGTTCCTCAAGCCTGCAGTTGGCAAAGTGTGACAGATGACTCAGGGGAGAAAAGCCAGAAAGCTGGATACACTGCCTCAGTGAACGGAAACACAAACGAGTAGAATGGATAGACTCTATCTGCCACATTGTAGAACGTAGCAGAGCCTGAATCACAATCCAACAACACACCAACACGCTTCAGATGGGGATTCACAATTTCAATCTCGCTGCTGTCGTGCCAAGCTGACAGCTTGACGTTAAACCACTCCACACACCAAGACTTTGCGTTGCGGCCAAGTCGACTGGTCGGACCTTTGCGGTCAATGCTGCCGTAAGCCAAACCGATGCCGATGAAGTTGTTGTGACTGAGCCGAACTTCCCAGTAGTGGCAGCCGCGAGTGAAACCCTGAGAGGTGAGCACCTGAGTGCAGACAGAGAAGCGTTGGGGGCAGTCGATGTGCGCCGCGGGATTAGGTTGGTCTGACACAGATGCCCTTGTGAAGTGCTCTGTTAGTACGATGCGTTTGTGTGCTGTCTTTGGATCAAAACTCAGCGCAGCGCCATCTGTTAGCACAGAAAAAAAGAAAGATCATGTTATTAAAATGACCGTATTCCTCTCTCGCATATTGAATCAAGTAAGCCACAGTTGTCAAACTCAAGGTCCGGGGTGCTAGATCCGGCTTGCCACATCATTCTATGTGGCCATTTTTTCTAACCCGTGCCTTTTTAAAACAAATGTTATAATATTTGAACAGGCAGTTTTTACTGGCCTCTGATTTCAAAACAAGTTTGGCATCAATTTCTTGTGTGTATGTCGTATAAGGCGATCATACATTTATTTGGGTTTACGGTCATAACGGCCCTCTGAAGGAAGCCATAAAGAAGATGTGGCCCATGACAAATATATGTTTGACACCTTTGGGGCGGGCAGGCCTGGATGCATATCAACAAAGCAGAGCGAGTGAGTCCCCATTTTACGAGAACACTATCCATCCGTTATCGCAGGGGTCCCCAACCTCTTTTGCCCCACGGACCAGTTTATGTCATTATGACACAATTTTCACGGACTGGCATTTAAGGTGTGGCAGATAAATACTATAAAATAATATGGTAAGAGCTGCATGAACACTGTGGGGTTTTCGAGTTAATAATAAACACGAGGAGTGTCAAATCTGGCCGCAACACTCTGATAGCTATGGTAATGTTTAATGCCTTAAAAATCTGATACAACGCAAAGTCAAAGTGTATGACTTTCACCACAATGCTGAATCAGTGCGAGCCCTGGGCTTGATTTGCTGCAACCGGGCGGTCCCATCTCGGAGTAATAGGAGACAATGACACCTGAAGTGTGTGCTTTATGTCGAGTCTACTTTGTAATTTAGTTTTAGTCGCAGTTGCTGCACAAAATCCCCGCCTCACACAGGTAGCATGTCGGAAATAGCAACAGTGCTATTGTGGCGATCTCAGAGTATTCAGCCTTAACTTGAATTCAGAACACCGGCAGAGTTGTTGTCTCGAACGTACTTTTATGGCCGCCGTCATTTGCGATCTCCATTTATTTTACTCATTTAGCAAGCTCCAGCGTTTTGTTTTTAGCCGTAATCAGTGACGTGACGGAGAAGCGTGGTTTGATGTGCGTCAAGAGTGACACAGGCGGATGTAACGGAGAATCGGGAATTTTTTCAAAATAAAATATCTTTCATATTCCAAAATAAAAACAACGGAATTAGTGTAAGTTCTTATTGTGCGGCCCGGTACCAAATGCGGTTGGGGACCGCTGCGTTATCGGAACAGCTGATCCTCATGAGGGTTACGGTGTGCTGGAGCCTTACGCAGCTGTCTTTGGGCAGTTCGAGGTGCTACCCCCTGAACTGGTAAATTGTTGAAAACATTGACATCTCCCTGAGACCTTCTTAATACTTTGCATGACTCCACACTTTGATTTATCTGAGAGTGTTTATGTGATTTGGCGAGGGCTGATGATTTGGTTCTCAAAATAATCCAAACGGGCTCAACAGTTAGCTGTACAGTGGTGCCTCTACTTGCGAAATTAATTGGTTCTGGAAGAAATTTTTGAACTTAAATTTTGTAAGTAGAGACGCGTTTTCCATGTAAATGCCCTAAATCGTTCCAAGCTCCCCCAAATTTCAGGCAGAATTGTTTTATCAAGCATAAAAATGCATCAAAATATGTAACAATACATGTTACAATTAGATTATTGCACAATAAATGAGAGTTGTGCATAATGTAAAAAAAACAAAGAATAGAGAATAAAAATGATAGTCATTTAACTTTTAACTGCATCCTCATCATTTTTTTGCCCTCTTTTAGTTCATGCTCTCGCTCAGAAGTGGTTTTTGCCTGGCGTTTTGGAAAGAACTGATTCAAGGACGTTTGCCGTTGTCAGCTTTTAACAATCCTTTGAAAATGTCCAAAGCAAATTTCAGCATAGTGAGCGATCGCCAGACTGTTGAACACTTTTTCTGGGTGATTCACATTTACGTAAAAGTATCGGAACACCTTGTAGAATGACCAGCACGCTGCATCGACACATATCTATCTATCTGCACAGACATATACAGTATAGACATATACAGTAGAGGTCCCTCTTAACCAATGGGATGCCAGGATGATGCTCGGTAATAGCCAATGGCAGAGCGGCTCTAAGTATGTTGCGTTCAGGAAAATCGGAGCTGCAATTGGCAGCCCATACTGTATTTTTACTTTTTGTATCTTGAAATTTCTTTCGTAACAAGAGGCAATATTTTCCTATTGAGGCGTTTCGTAACTTGAAAATTTCGTATGAAGAGACGTTCGTAAAGGCCCTGTCACACCTTGACGATTTAGCCAGCGTATGCCGACGTATGAAAAATTTGGCAAATACGCTGGCGTACGTCGAATAAGTTATGGGTAAGTTTTGTATACGTAGTCCCCAAACAGATGTTGGTACTGCAATGTCTAGTGCAGTTATGATTTGAAACGTCGAGCGGCAGCCTTTTTATAGACTACGACACGTGATCTTCGGCAATACGCTGTTGCACGCTATGCATAAATTAGACTATCGTTGGGCATAAGTTGTGTACGCCGGCAACACGCTAGGTATTCGTTGGAATAAGTTATCTATAAGTTATCGAAACGTTCTATATAATTTACTGATACGTTATGTATATGTCCAACTCGTTATGAATACGCTATGTATACGCCCAAAATTGAAAAAAAATGCGATAATTCAGCGTATGCCAGCGTTTTAGGGAAATTCTGATACGTCGG
This sequence comes from Hippocampus mohnikei, assembly GCA_026261675.1. Lineage (NCBI taxonomy): Eukaryota > Metazoa > Chordata > Actinopteri > Syngnathiformes > Syngnathidae > Hippocampus > Hippocampus mohnikei. The sequence goes on from JAKGUB010000326.1 coordinate 9,835,813, forward strand.
CATACGCTGGCTGAATCGTCAAGGTGTGACAGGGCCATAAGTAGAGGTACCACTTTTTGTGAACAACTTTTTTTTTCTGAGGAGAGTAGAGGAGTTGTCTATTTGCGGACCACGCACAAATGTACAGAGACTGATTGACACATGTTGAGGCCACTATTTTCGGAAACAAAATAATAGTAACATGAATAGGGAAAATAAGAAGATGACATAAATTCTCAAAGACGTACATGTCAGCAGATTGTGTCTATTTTCAGCAGCAAGGTTGGCAGGACGGTCCATCATTTCTAAAGCAAAAATGAGGCAAATATGCAAATGCTTAGATTAATATCACATCCATTTACAGGGTTTTATACATTATGTATTCATGCAGACAAGTTCAACCTATTTTTTCTTTGGGTTCAGAAGGCATCTGAGTCAGCTGAGGTCTCTGTCTTGGTTTCCCATCAGATCCCAGCAGGTTTTCCAGAGAATGAGACCTATTTTTCATAGGTTTATTACTGTCTTCCTGGAGTGGTCTGGGCTTGGTGTGTGTTTCTAAAGAAAACATATTTTGACAGAATTAGCTCATCTGACTTTTGGGTTAATGAAGACAATAGAGTATTGTAATATTTTCTCACTCTGTGATGTCATCTTGTCAGCTTTGACGTTCACTGCCTTGGCCACTCGGGTAGGGTTGTTGATTGGATGTCCTCTCTGGGTTTTCGTCTCTAAAAAAAAGACAAACAGTGCAGTATTTCTGAAATATTTTGTTCTTGAACGTTACAAATACTGTATTTTCCGCACTATAAGGCGCATCTAAAAGCATTCAATTTCCTCAAAAGCCGACCGTGCGCCATGTAATCCGATGCGCCTTATATTTATATGACGTTACAGTCTCTTTATAGTCCCCATTGAGTTGTTTCCTGTTAGTGTTCCTATGCCATCTAGTGGTGATCATTAGCAGGAACCATTTGTTAACGTAAAATGGGTTTGCCCGTCACTAATTGACATGTGCATTCTCCAACGCACACTCAAACAGACAACTACTTCATGAGCTCTGCGCAACCATTATGAAATAAAGATAATACCAAAAGCATAGTTAAGACTAAACGAAGGAAGGAGGAGACAAGCAAGACGTCTAAGGATATTTGGCTCCTTGTGGATGTGAGAGCACGAGGTTTGTATGCCTTTTTGTATTTTAGATGTTCTGTAAAGCGCTTTGTTACAGCTGCAGCGGGCATGAAGGCTTTATATAAATAAAGCTGTATTGTCTTGTATGGTATTGTATTCCGATTAGCATAGCTCCATCTAGTGGATGCATAACGCAATCGCAGCTACAATTGTAGCTCTATGCCTTATAATGCAGTGTGCCGTATATATGAAAACAGTTTTAAAATCGGTGTTTCATTGAAAGTGCGCCTTATACTCCGGAGCGTCTTGTAGTGCGGAAAATGCGATAACTGTCAGTGTTGGCACAAAACCTTCAGGCTTGTCCTACAAATGGAAAAAAATGTCAAAAGCCTACAAGAACAACGTTATTTGCAATTAATCATGGTGGTGGGCGTGTACTGACTCCCATGAGTTTGAATGTGATTGACTTTCAAACACAGCCCCATCCCATCCCACAACCATCTTAATCTCATTTTTACTTCCCTTCTAGAATTTTTTTTAATTGATTTGTCCAGGTTAAATGTCACATTATGGGTGGAAAAAGGTTTCAGATAATCTTTCTTGGTCTCACTTTTCTATACCACTAACATCTGGCATTAAAATAGATTTTTCTATCCACTGTACATATGCTGCGACTGAAATTGTTACCTGTTTTAGTTAATGGTGGTCTGGCACCAACAGGTTGTTTCAGGATGTAATGCAACTGTTTCTTCAGATTAACAGCAAATTCCTCGTTTGCTGTCATATTTTTGGAGTTAAAGTTAATCCGAGGGGCGAATGGATCAAACGCCGCAGCTTTGGGCAGGTTCAGTGAAGCCTGTGGGGAGGGAAGCAGAACTGTCAAATGGATACTGCTGATGAAACAACTGATATAGAATTGGATACAAAAGTGGTGGCTGTGATTTTTTTTAAAAAGTATGAAATCCAAAGAACACACACCCAGTGCATTTACATGCACGCACTTTGTTACAGATAATATCCGCAGTTCTAGTTTACTGTGCTGGCTGTAATACAATCCTGGGACCACCTGAATGCCCTTCTTCAAAACTACAATTGCTGTCAAAATGCTCTCTTAGTGTACTGTACGTAGCTGTGCTTATTAAAGCAAGGAGAGAGAAAGGCCAGCTGTTTATTTGAGTCCTCGCCTGCTAGCTGGACAAGCAACTTTTTCCCATCATTGCTCTTACCTGGGAAAATCTTTGCTGACCATCAAGCAAATAACACAAATCACTGGATACGAGTTGGGCACAAAGCGGCTGGTTTCTGAAGCGACTCGGAGGGAGTGGATGGTGGGGATCATATTTACTGGAGGACACACTCATTTTAAATAACATTTGCAATGAAACGCCCGAAGTTTGTAAGTGTAAATATTTCATTATATTCCATTACAAATCACCCGCAGGTTATGACCATTTTATCAATATAAGATGCTGAACTCGTCACTGGAAATTTAAAAAATCCACATCATGCATTATAGTCGTATCAAAATGACAAATGCGTGAATGAGTGGGTGTGATAGGAAGTGGGAGATTAAAGCAAACTGCAAAGATTGTAGTAGTAGCCGTTCATGTGAAAAGGGTTTAGAAACATTATGAAGCCTCCAAATCTATCCATAAGGGGTGGAACGGTTCGCAAAATGCACGGTTCGGTTTGTATCTCAGTTTTGTGCTCACTTTTGTGTCTGTTCCAAAGCTGGAACCAAAGGAGTCACTATTGCGCCATCATGTTGCTTGCCAAAACACAGTTAAAAAAAGAAGAAGAAGAAGAAGAGGAAGAACAAGAACAAGAACTAGTTGCTGGAATATTAGCTGTTTCTCAATGTGAAGAATACAGATTACAGTCTTGCTAAGAACGGTTTCTGAGAAAGTGAGTCTTTGTAAATTGGGAGAGTTGTGTACTTGTTAACTTCTGACATAATTCCATGCTAGCAGCACGAAATGCATCTTGGGATATTTTCCTACACGTATATAGCCGATGCATCCTTGGTTTTAGCTAGTTGACGAAAACAACATCCTGGTCTTCCGTGTGTTCTTTGTTCATTCGTACTTGCAATTGGAACAGCGACTGATGACGTTTCACAAGTTTACCGGGACATACTGTAAGGACAGGAACGGCAATTGAGAAATGATTATTGTCCACTAGCTGTTGTTTACTCCTGTCGATTTTTTTTCTCTGCCAGGTTCCGTGTTGTACATGTTTGTCTTTCCTGCAAGTATTTCCAGTTTTTCTACTCTATTTGTAGCTTCACTTCTGTACTTCCCCTATTGTTTAGTACCTGTTTTTAAAATCTAAAACCTGTTTGGTTCACACTGTTTCCTTTTTGCGTTTCTAGTCTTAGAACTTCTCTGGTGTAACGTCGGGTTGCTTTCTGTTTGTTCTCAATGTGTATTCTTTTATTCGTGTTGATTCCTGCAGGGCAGAGTTTTTGCGTCTTTTTTTGCTGTAAACAAAATTCAAGTAAGTTAGTGTTTCTCCTGACCAAATGAAGAATCTGGACCTATTTTCCGAGTCAAAATTCCATGGTTGCAAGGTATCAAGCGCGACACAAGATGTCGAGGATCATCACAGTGTGCTGAAGGAGAGAACAGAAAAAAAACATTGTCGATATCTTACCTGAAGAAAGGCCATTGTTTGTGACTGACAAAGTAGACTCTGGATGTCCACTTTAGCCTTGTTCAAGCTCTTAATATTGCCAGAAAACATGTTCATGAGAACCCTGATCTTGGTCTGAGACGACTCGAGTTCTTGGTCCACCGCGGTCATAGCGGCGCACTCTTCAGCAGCCAGCATGTCTCGAATCTGTTCATACACATGAGCCATTTTCGACTTCTTGGTGGCGGCGATGCCCTAGAATATGAACACAAAAGGATCAACACTCAATATTACGTATGTTACCGCTTCTTTACAAATGTCTTTTTAGTGAGTTTAACCCCTTAGGCTGAGGTGGGCCGTCCTAACTTCAACTCCTGACAATTGAACAAACACTAGCTAGGGCATACCTGTAATATTGATATGGTGTTGTCACAGAGCTAAGGAACTTGTTTTGTGTTCTACTGCTTCAATGAATAAGAAAAATTTGGGCAACCAAATTTGTCATGACAAAGAGCAACAAAAGGTTGCTGATAAGTTATTTTCTGAACTAATTTCACGTGTCTTTACAGAAAATGTTCAGTAATGACTGGCTCCAAAACGCAGTCATACCTCGGTTTTCGACCATAATCCGTTCCAGAAGGCCGTTCGAAAAGCAATTTGTTCGAAATCCGAAAGTATTTTATGAGCCGATGATTAGGGGCTAACACTCTATGCAGAAATAACATAAAAACAGTCAGATTTGCGTAAATCACAATAAACACGTCTGCTCACAATAATCGCTACATGAGGAAGCGTCACTTCCTCATGTAAGGAAGCCGAAAGGAGTCAAGTGGCGGATACGGGTTTGCTCAGTTTGGTAGAAAACTGTTTTTCGGTGGTAATCCGAGGCGTAATCTTCTGGCCTAAAACCGATTTGGTCGAGAACAGAGACGTTCGAAAACCGAGGTTTGACTGTACAGAACACCACATATTGGGTTCTTGTATTAAGTATTTTGTCAACTCATCTATATCAGCCACAACCAAACTATTGTATTCTGTCAGCAGAGGAAATTGGAAAATGCCAGAACCCCTTTTTCTGAGGACCCCCTGTACAGTATTTGAGATTGGCAAGTGATCTACTTTTGTCTTCTACTGTGCCTGTCTTCCACTACAATCCTCATCCGCGATATTCATGTTCCTGGAATTTGCAGGAATCGTGTCATATTATGGTTTGGGCATTTGAAATGATCTTATTTTCCAACATTTTGTCATGTTTCGGTTTGTGACCAACAGGTGGCACTGTGGGGCTTCACCCTGCAGCTGCACACCTGTTGGTCATTTGGCAATTAGTATAAAAGGACTCCCTCCCGACCACTCAGTGTCGGGTCATTGTTGCTTTTTGGCTACTGTAGTGTTTGTTTGTTGCCTTTTGTCTGCTGCTGTTAGGTTTGTTTCGGTCATGTTTCTGTTATTGAGTTTTATCTTCAGTCATGTGTTTTGTTTGATACTTTGGACTTTGTTTTGGACTTTGTTTTCTGTGTTTTATTAAATACAATTCGTCAGTACACCTTGCTCCTCCCTCGTGCCTGCTTCTTGGGGTCCACCACCACCATGCAACGTGACACATTTTTTCTCTTCAAAGCATTTTTACTACTGTCCACTGCATACTGGAGCGAACCCATATGCAATAAAAGTGAACACTTTGTTTTTATTCTTTCTTCTTTCTACCCAATCTTGCTGCTGTAGACTGTAAATTTCCCCAATGTTGGACAAACAAAGCATATCTTATGTTATTACCTTCAGGGTAAGTTGCATGTCTGTTATTTGAGAAATGACGGTCTCATTCTGTTTAATCTTCTTGTTCACCAAATCCAATTTCTCACTGAAGTTGGACTGCAAAGACAATCAAAGCAATGCAATTGATCAATCCTGTTTAATGGGTTGCACTAACAATCATTACATTTCATTTGACTTTTAACTGTCACAGGTGTGTCGCGGTGTGAATTTGGACAAAGTGTAATCATGATGTGGACAATTTTCATGTGAATTGCACAAATTAGATCTGATTTGATCAGGACGGATTTTTAAATAATGATTTTTTGGGGCGGGGCACAGAAGCTGTATTAAAAAGTTCAACATTTAACATAAAAACACAATATTTAACAAAATAAAAACAACGCCCATAGTTCCTTGGACCACAAACTATTCATTAATTTTTCATACCGATTATCCTCATTTGGGTCACAGATGAGATGGAGCCCATTACAGCTAACAACAATTCACTCAAATTCACACGTAATTTAGAGCAGTTGTCCCCAACCACCGGTCCGCAGACCAGTACTGGGCCGTGGCACATTTGGTACTGTGCCGCAAAGAGACAGACCAAGATCTATTGTTTGTTTGTTTTTGCTGAGCATCAGTCAACCCATTGAAATAAAGAGAATCCGCCAATAAATGAAAGAACCCATTATACAGAAAGTGACAGTAACCATTTGACAAAACATCGAAACTGATGGGCAGCCATGACTTCCGAAGATCTCCAGAGCGACGTGGCATGTTGTCAAAATAAGACAATACAAGAATCCTGTTGAATTATTTGAACACGATCAAGTGGAAAGCATGAAACTGTGAGCAGAGTTTGCACAGCCTGACAACGTAAACATTAGTAGTTTAGTCGCTAATAACTAGCTGGCAGTCACCGGATGAAAGCAGCAATCAATCGTGTCATAGAAAGTAGCGATGCCGTAGAAGGATCAGAACTTAAAACATTTTTGTGTTTACATTAAAAGGCATATTTATAATTCCTGATTGGTCATTTTCTTAGTACTTTACGATGTTATTTTATTTTATTCTACATTTGTTGTGCTACTGAATAAAACTGTTTGAAAGGAATGAAAAAATGTTTAATAAAATGTTTAATTACTCTATAATTATCTTTTTTGGTCAGTATCATTGCTTTGAAACATTTTAAAAACAATGAATAAATTAAACAAACAAACAAACAAACAAACAAATAAATAAATAAATAAATAAAAGGTTGCCAGTCCGCAAACAGCACATACTTGTCTCAATTGGTCTGTGACACAAAAAAAGGTTGGGGACCAGTAATTTAGAGCCCACATGTCAAACTTTAGGCCCGGGCGCCAGATCATTTTATGTGGCAAATCAAGCACATCAACTTCCATGATGCTTGCTAAAATCTGTACCAAAATGTCAACGTGTCATATGAAATAAAAAATTACGAACATACATTGCAATCACGGTGGGCCGGTTGTTAGCGCATCGACCCCACAGTGCCGGCCTTCCTGTGTGGAGTTTGCATGTTCTCCCCGTGCTGCGTGGGTTTTCTCCGGGTACTACGCCCTCCCTCCCCCCCCATTCCAAAAACATGCATGGCAGGCTGATTGAACACTCCAAATTGTCCAGAGGTGTGAGTGTGGATGGTTGTTCGTCTTTGTGTGCCCTGCGATTGGCTGGCAACCGGTTCAGGGTGTCCCCCGCCTACTGCCCGAAGACGGCTGGTATAGGCTCCAGCACGCCCTGCGACCCTTGTGAGGATGAGCGGATCGGAAAATGGATGGATGGAAATTGCAATCACATGCAGCAATCTTGTGGGAGGGAGCTGGAGTACCCGGAGAACACCCACGCAGGCGCGTTGACAGCATGCAAATTCTAAACTTGAAGGCTGGAGCCGGAATCAAACCCTTCACCTCTGCAATGTGAGGCGAACGTGCTAACCAGCTGTCCACCGTGCCGCCTTCTTTTAAAGAGATATTAAACAAATACGAAGATAGTCTGTATCGTATTTTCTGAGGTTGGTATAAATTCATATGACAGGCATATAAAAGGGTTTTATTTAAATGACTCGGACTACTTTGGTGGTTGCTTTGCTCTCAACCTATGAGATTTTCTACATTCTTCTACATTTTAGTTACAGACCTTTTGCTTGGCCCTCTGCTTCTCGGGTTGGATGAAGTTGCAGGTTTTGTGCGCTTGCTGGAGGCAGAGGGTGCATATGAGGCAGTCGTGTTGGGTGCAGAAGAGCTCCGAGAGCTTTTGGTGTTCCGGGCAGATGCGCTCCAATAGGTCGCCGACGGGTTCGGTCAGTTGGTGCACGCGGAAAACCGGGCTGTCGCGGTGCGGCCGCAGGTGCTCGGCGCAATAGGAGGCCACGCAAGTGTGGCACGTCTTGACCGCCTCCGCCTTCATACACGTATCACAGCGTATCGCGGCGGCACCACAGCCCGCTTCGCTTTTCGCCGTTTCGGCCACGGACACATCAGTCGAGCGTAGTTTAAAAGTGTCGACCACGGCGCTGAGGACGGTGTTTTTCTTCAGTTCCGGCTTGACCGAGTAGTGGGACCGACACTGTGGACAGTTGTAGGTTTCCTTCCAAGTAGAGAGGAGGCACTGCTGGCAGAAGTTGTGGCCGCAAGGGGTGGTCACTGGACAGTCAAAAGTGCACAGGCAAATACTGCAGGTCAGCTCATCACCCAAGCTGAGTAGAGAGACACCACCGTCGCCTACGTCCGCCATCGTGACGCTTCAATGTGAGCTGAAGAGAAGAGCGAAACTTTACTTTACTTTTCCACGAAACGAAAGTCGAGCTGCAGCTTTTGTCACGTGACTGTCTGTTGGAGGTGAAACTCAAAAGGACAAAAAGCGGGTTACGTCGTCACGTAACTAATGATTCATCTGAGCAGTCTTTCGCGGAGATCTTCAATAAATTTATTTTTGTTTTTACTGATGTCTCTGCCATTCTGCAAACGTCTCACGGAAGACTCTCCGTGTGGGTTCTCTCCTTGCTTCTACCCAAGCAAAATGTTTATTACAGTCGGACGCAGGAGGACCCGGCTGACCACACAATTCTGACACAGCATAAAAAAAAAAAAAAAAAAAACAACAAAGGAACAAATTACATGCATCTTTTTTAGTTATTACAACTCAGTCATTTTTGCATAATTCCACAAGACTACTCTAGTTAGGAAAACTCGTCCTTTAATACAAACGTGATTTGTTTTATACTCTACAAGCTTATTTTGGTTGAACCAACTTAATTTGAATTACACAAATGTAATTGTAGTACCGTATTCTTTTGCAGTCATTCTACTCAAAAATGTCAAAATGAATTTTCATCTTAATTTTTTTGTAATGTACCGGTTACAGGGGGGTCACTGTGTATTGCGCTTTTCCACCTATAAGGCACTCAAAATGACTCGTTTAACTACTGAAGATGTGGTATCAGGGGGTTCTGTAGCTTGCACGAGTACACTTCAACAAGATAACAACAGCCAGGCATTGAACCCACAACACTGGATTGGGAGACAACCGTTCTACCACTGAAACACACTGGCCTATTGTATCTAACTGCTGTGTGTTCTACAGTCCAGTTGTCCTCAAAAACTTGAAGAAATACCTAATGAGTGACTCATCCGCTTGTCTAATTAAAATATTTCTCATATTAAATGCCACTCCTCATTTTGCTTCTCTTTAAAGTACTCCTCTTATTTTCATATTTCTTTCCATCCATACATGTTGTATTCATTCATCCGTCCATCCATTTTCCGATCCGCTTTACCCTCACAAGGGTCGTGGGGGGTGCTGGAGCCTATCTCAGCCGACTTCGGGCAGTAGGCGGGGAACAGAACCGGTTGGCAGCCAATTGCAGGGCACAGACAGATGAACAACCATCCGCGCTCACACCTAGGGACAATCTAAAGTGTTCAATTAGCCTGCCATGCATGTTTTTGTAATGTGGGAGGTAACCGGAGCAACCGGAGGAAACCCACGCAGGCCTGGGGAGAACATGCAAATTCCACACAGGAAGGCCGGAGCCAGGATCGAACCCATGACCGCTGCACTGCGAGGTCGACGCGCTAACCACTAGATCACCAGGCCGCCCATGTTGTATTCATCTTTATGTATGTCTTCATGTTTATGTTTTCTCCGACGATCCAGGAATGTCCATCTTATACTCAGTTTTTAAAGGATGCTCACAAGATTTTTAAGTTGTACTCACTGAATAATTTCCATGTACGGTCAATGCAGAACTGTTCAGAATCAATACATGATTGAGTTAAGACTATGGTGTGTTATGACTGTGGTGGGTCTCATCAACAACAACGCTGAGACGATCTACAGGAGTGAGGTGAACAGGCTGGCCTTGTGGGGCAGGGACAACAATCTCCACCTGAATGTGGAAAAAACGAAGGAGATTGCTGTGGACTTCAAAAGAACGCACACCCAGCATGCTCCGCTGACCATCAACGGTGCCGCAGTGGAGAGGGTGAGTAGCACAAGTTCCTTGGTGTGCACATCTCTGAAGACCTGACCTGGAGCCTAAATACTACCTCACTGGCCAAAAAAGCCCACCAGCGCCTGTACTTCCTCCGCAAACTGAGGAGAGCATTCTATAAAGACACCATTGAGACCATCTTGACCAGCTGCATCACCGTGTGGTACGGCGCTTGCACTGTGTCCTGCCAAAAGAGTCTGCAGCGTATTTTGAGAGCAGCTGAGAAAATAATTGGTGTCTCTCTTCCTCCACTCCCGGGCATTTACAACTCTCGTCTAACCCGCCAAGCCACCCAGATCGCAGGTGACCCCACCCACCCATCTCACAGCCTCTTCGACCTGCTGCCGTCGGGGAGGAGACTGCGATGTCTCTGTGCGAAAACCAACAGGCTCAAGAACAGTGTTATTCCAGAGACTAAACTCCCCCCCCCGACTACCTCTGCCTCCTGTCACAATCGGTGTCCGCCCCCCCCTAGCATCTGACATCCGATTATTGCACTTATAATAAGTCATTACCCACAATAATCACAAGCGCCCTTGATTGTCGTTTTTTATTTATTTTATATTTATTTTATTTAACATATTTATATAATTATGTAATTTTATGTACATTTTAATTTTGAGCTGTGTGTGTACAATGCACTACATGTTTGCACTGTGGTTGAGAGAGGAAAGTAATTTCATCTGTGCTGTATGTTAAGCTACAGTCCCATATAGGTGCCGGATCAACACGACCACATCCGCACGATCCGGCGTGTGGACCGTAGCCGCCGCTGTAGCTCCGTGGTGAACCCTCTTCGCCCTGGAACGTCCGGCACTGTCCTTGGGGCTCCGGGAGGCCAACACGGTGGTTTTGGGAAGTTCAAAACTGTCGTGTTCGTCCGTGAAGGTCCGGGGAGTTGGCAACAACCGTGTAGGTCCGTGTAGCTGCCGTGGTAGGGTCCGGGACAGTCGATCCCTGCCGTGTTTGTCCGTGTATGTCCTGACAGTCCGGGAAAAATTCACACCCGGACCATCAAGAATCCTGGCGGCAGAGGTACGGTTGTCTCCGAACTTTCACGGTGGTTACACGGACTACGCTGGGACAGTGTCAACTTCAGGACTACCTCACGGATCAACACGGAGCTACTACGGACGAAGACGGTGAGATACAACACGGTTGAAACACGGCGGAAAGTAATTTCATCTGTGCTGTATGTTATTAAGTTAGCAATAACATTGCGGTACCTTGCATCAGGGGACAGCTACCACTCATTGATGTATGGTTTCAGGGTCGCACACAACACCATCTCCAAGGTGATCCGTCAGGTTCTGCGATGCGATACTTGTAGAGTTTGCTGAGGAACTAATTCCATGTCCTGCAACGCCTGTTGAGTGGAAGAACATCGCCAAGCAATTCGGCGACCGATGGCAGCTGCACAACTGTGTGGGTGCCTTGGACGGAAGCACATCGCCATACAGTGTCCTCTGCATGGTGGGTCATTGTACTACAACTACAAAGGGTTCCATTCCATAATCCTCATGGCCTTGGTCGACGCCGACTACAACTTCATTTGGGTGGAAGTCGGCAGCAATGGATCAGCCGGTGATGCTCAAGTGTTCAACAACAGTGAGCTGAAGGAAGCCATCGACAAGGGAGTGTTGGGCCTACCTGATCCTGCACCTTTACCAAACGACGACAAACCAATGCCGTTTCTACATTGCTGCGGATGACGCCTTCGCTTTGAAGAAGTGGCTCATGAAACCTTTCTAAGAAGAACATGTCACATTCCGAGAGAGTCTATAACTACCGACTGTCCAGGGACGAAGAATTGTAGAAAACGCGTTCGGGATTCTTGCTCATCGCTTCCGATGTCTACACACCACAATGTTGCAGTCTCCAGAGACAGTGACGTCCATTGTACTGTCTTGCATCTGCTTACACAATCTCCTGAGACTGCGCAGTAGAAATGAGAAGGTGAGTGTCGCTGACCAGGAAGATAACAATCACAACATCATACCAGGAGAATGGCGAAAGGACAACCCTCTCATGGATGGGGTGTCGGAGCTGCCTCCCAACTCAACAACAAAGGCAGCAAAGAACCAACGGGAATACCTTCGTGCCTACTTCAGCTCAGAAGCCGGATCAGTGTCCTGGCAGGACGACATGATATGAACATTATGCATGAACAAAATATTCTATTGACTTATAATTTCATGATGTGGAGTTATAATTATGAACAATAATTATATCCCGTGGACTTCAATCTCGTGATATTTAAGAAATAAATGTCATCTGATAATCCTGTGATGTGTGATAATATTAAACTGCAATGTTATGTAATAAAGTGTTATATTAAAATAACACATTTTTTGTTTCAATGTTCAAAAATAAAGAGAAATAAATATAATAGACGGAAAAATAGAAGGAAATATTCGATATAGAATTAAAAGATGAATAAAATATATATGGAGAAATAAAGAATGTATGTAGGAAAGTAATAAATACGGATAACGGAATTAACAGCTATAACGAATTCCCGCTTATAACGAATTTTTTTCCTCCCCTAACTCATATGTTGTAACGGGACTCCACTGTGTCTAGACTGTCGGACCTTCGGTCTATCGGACCTTATTTTTTTTAAATAGAGTTTCCAACTTTTTCTCTCCATGTCTTTCAGATTTAGTTTTTACAACGGTTGGAGAAGTTCTACTTCTTATATATTGTTTTTATCGGTTTTCAAACTTTAATGACTTTTTTTTATTAAGAACTCAACAAGTGAATTAAGTTTCAAACAAAACAAACTTTTTTTATTACACATTACATGTAACAGGTAAAGCAAATGAACATCATCACAAGTAATTTCAAGAGACCATAATGCAGTTCAAGTTCACAGTTCAAAAGATCAAATAAAGCACCTTTCACAGTTCATATTCACAAATGTTCAGTTGAAGGTGCCATCTGGTTGTCGACCCACAGGAGAAGGCGTTGTTGTGTTTAAATTTGAGAAGTCCATAATACTTGGTAGTTGAAAGCTGTAGTTCAAGCTGGGTGGAGTACTGGCTGGGCGAACGGATTGCGGGACGTTCTGTCCTGCTGTGGGTCCCATGGTGTCCCATGAAGGCGTGGCACGCCACCACCGACAAAAAGTCTGTTGCTGTTGCTGATACTGCTGTTGTTGTTGCTGCTGAACGGGAGTCAGCAATGTAGTGAAGGTACGCTGATCATGCTGCTGCTGCTGCTGAGGCTGCTGCTGCTGAGGCTGCTGAGGCTGCTGGATTTGTAGTTGTCGGGACTCCTCTGTAAAGCTCAACATCATGTCGAGGCTGGCACGATAGAACCTCGGAAGAAGTGTCGGATCCAAGTTTGCAGCCATTGTCCCGATCCATGTCCCCCAGGCAGCTGTGGCTGACCTCTGTTCACGCGACAGAAGCCCTGTTATCTGTCCCTGGATAGCATCGGAGCGTTGTTGCTGATCTTGGAGTGAGCTGATGAGGTTCGCAATCTCAGCGGTGTCGCCCAGGGCTGGGACAGGCGTGCTGGTCTTATTCTGTGATGATGATTTGCTGGGAATGCGTCTTCCCCTCACAGTGCAGGACTTCCCCTTGGACGTGGTTGGTTCTGGTACTGGACACTGGTCACCGGTCTCCTCTGGTTTCTCCTGGGTGTCTTGCTCCATCTCCTGCTCTGAGTCCGAGGAAACTGTGGGGTGCCGTGTCCAGACGAGGCTTCAACTGCAAAGAAAAAGGGTAAGACATGCTGTAAGTATTTGGTAAAAATTATAAAAGCATAGGGGGCCTATAATTTTTTAATTTATACTCACACTGAATGCTGTTCTGCCCTTGACTCTTGCTATGTGAGACGCCAGGAACCCAAAGTTCTGCATCATGAAGGTGTCCCTGTCAGTCATGTCTTTTGTAGCCGAGCCGCTCTTCTTGTCGGACAGCTTCCCGACCCTCGCCCTGACGCCTCGTACCAGGTCTTCAGCATAGCCCCGTCCTCCAGATCAAGATCTGCCGCCTTTGAATTCCAGAGGTCTATCTTCTTTGCTGTGTTTTTGTATTCCTTCATGCTCTTCGTGTACAGCATAGGGTTTTCCTTTAGCCAATCGGCCAGCTCCACCTCCTGTTCGTCTGACAGAACCAGGGCCTTCTTCTTTTCTTAGCGGGAGTAGCTGTGGGTGGTGCTGATGCTTCCTCATGTGGAGGTGATGGCGATCTTGATCACACTTAGAGCATACTGTATTTGACAATAAAAGCTGACTTGACTATTTTCTTTTATTATAGATCAACTTATTAAAATAAGTTGGCAATTGATTGTACATGTACAATGTACAGCAAACTCATTTTCTATGCATAGAAATCCCTTTATTTTAAGCTTTACCTACTAACCCTATGAGTCATTTTTTTGAGAGTGGATCATCTATTGCTGTAAGGAATACCTGCACACGACCTGCCTTGGCATGGAAGAACTGTATAAAACAGCAACCAAGAATCATATTATTTATTCAACATTTCCTGTTAAATTACAGCCAAGTACTGGCAGCTGCGGTTGCCGGATTGTTAGTTATTTTACCGACCTTGAACTGATATCAACTTTACGGTGGCTGGACTCTGAGCCCCTTCCGGATGGCCGAGCTTCACACCTTATCTCGAAGGGAGAGCCCAGACACTCTGCAAATGAAACTTACGTATTTCAGCCGCTTGTGTCCAGGATCTCATTCCTTAGGTCACAATCCACAGCCCGTGACCATAAGTGAGAGGAGGAACATAGATGGAGCGTTAAATCGTGAGCTTTGTCTTTTGGCTCAGCTTCTTCTCCACCATGACAGACCGAGACAAAGTCTGCATCACAGGAGATCCTCCACCGATGCACTTGTTGGTCTCCCGCTCCATCATACCCTCCCTCGTGAACAAGACCCCAAGATACCCAATCTCCCCCATGTGTGGTAAGATGTCATTGACGACAGACAGAAACATGCCTGCTTGAATCACGTATTTATTCATGGGGTGAATACAGCGGGGTTGCTTCGAGTGGATTGCATTGGCTACATATGCTTTTAAAGACTGTGGGCGGGCCGAATCTGGCGCACGGGCCATACTTTTCCTAGTTCTGGCTTAATCATATCTTATCCATCCATCTGTAATGTAAATATTAAAATTACTTTTTACAGTACAGTTCTTCATAATCTCAAATTACTTAGTATTTGTTGTGTTTGTATGTGCGTAATTCCGGATAAAGGCTTTATTTTGTACCTCATTAGATTGTGCAAGTGAACCAAATGTGACTGAGTGAGTTGGCAATAGGGGGAACTTTTTCTTCTATCCAGTGCTTAACATGAATGAAAACACCCCAACAGATTTGTTGGAAAATTTTGTGCTTCCTGTGAGAGTTATTATGTTACAGTATATGGGGTACCATGCTACAAAATATTTAATGGTCTCTTGATTGTTAAGCCATTTGTCAATGTGCATAAAAATATGGTATTTCATTTTCTGGAACAAATACATTTATGTTACATACCAATAAATGTTCCGTATAGCAAGAATAAACTTCACTGTGTTCACTGAGAAATGGCTGAAAAGCATACTCGGGTGGTCTGCTCAGTTGTATTGAACACTCTAATTCTACAAAACTGTGGCAAGTCCTCAGATCTAAATGATCCTTTACTGACAATTTGTTAACTTTCATCAGATTATTTATTGCTATGTGACTTATTGAGCTAATGGATGTTCTTCATCAAGCTGGCAAACTGTTCCTCCTGAAAGAAAAAAAAATCATATAAAAAGACTACATCAGCTCATTTGAATTCTGTCATATATATATATATATATATATATATATATATATATATATATATAATGATAATGCAGATGATGAGATTGGGAGGACAGCCCCAATGAATGAAATGCTGAGCGAGGCAGCAACTGACCTGAAAGCTAAGATCATGGCGAGGATGAAAGCTGGGCAACCTAGAAACCGATCACAACGGCTATGTGAAGTACCACCTGAAAGCGATCCCGACCATAACGATCACGGAAACCAATGAGCTGATATACGCTTCAGCGTCAGTGATCCTAGAAATCCTTGGCTATCGGAGCAACCATGAGACTCGTTACCCACCGTGGAAAAGACGGTTAGAGGCTAAGATCAAGGCGGCTCGGAAAGATGTGAGTCAATTGACGGAGGCCCAGAGAGGTATGATGAAAAGGCCGACACCTGAGAGGTACATCCAGATGACCATACCTGAAGCACTCGAAACTGCCAAACAAAGGCTCCAAGCCTTGTCCAGTCACCTAAAGAGGTACACGAAAGAGAATGAGGCCAGGCGAATAAACAGGCTGTTCGCAACACAACCTGCGAAAGTGTATGCTCAGTGGCAGGGTCCTAACAGCAGAGCTGACCCACCAAGACTGGAAACTGAAAGGTACTGGAAAGGCATATGGGAGAGGGAGGTTGCACATAACAGCAGTGCACAATGGCTGGTGACCCTGAGAGAGGAGCACAGCAACCTCCCTGAGCAGAACCCAGTTACCATAACAGTGGCAGACATACAGGAAATAGTCTCAGATATGAAAAACTGGACAGCACCAGGCCCGGACATGGTCCACACCTACTGGCTAAAGAAACTCACAGCACTCCATGAGCGCCTAGCAACACAAATGAACCAGTTGCTGAAGGATGGGACTCACCCAGGATGGCTAACCGAAGGGCGAACGATCCTGATCATGAAGGATCCCTCAAAGGGTACAGTCCCATCCAACTATCGGCCAATAACCTGTCTCTCCACAACATGGAAGCTCATGTCGGGCATCATTGCGGCTAAGATAAGTGGACACATGGATCAATACATTAGCGAAGCACAG
Organism: Hippocampus mohnikei; assembly: GCA_026261675.1. Lineage (NCBI taxonomy): Eukaryota > Metazoa > Chordata > Actinopteri > Syngnathiformes > Syngnathidae > Hippocampus > Hippocampus mohnikei. The sequence continues at coordinate 9,852,673 of JAKGUB010000326.1, forward strand.
AAGGGCATTGGTAGAGATACCAGAGGAGCCAAACAGCTCAGCTCCTGGTTGACAGAACAGTCGCACAAGACTGCAGGTCCCGACATACAAACCTGTGCACAGCCTGGATTGATTACAAGAAAGCCTACAACTCGATGCCACATACATGGATCACTGAATGCTTGGAGTTGTATAAGGTGAACAGGACCCTAAGAGCCTTCATTGCGAACTCGATGCGGATGTGAAAAACCACACTTGAAGCCAATGGCAAGCCACTTACCCAAGTGTCCATCAAATGTGGCATATACCAAGGTGATGCACTCTCCCCACTGCTGTTCTGCATAGGACTGAACCCCCTAAGCCAAGTAATCACCAGGCACAGGCTACGGATACCGCCTCAAAAATGGAGCTAGGATCAGTCACCTCCTCTACATGGATGACATTAAGCTGTATGCTAAGAGGGAAAGGGATATAAACTCCCTGATCCACACAACCATGATCTACAGCAGTGACATCGGGATGTCATTCGGGCTTGAGAAATGTAATCGGATGGTAACTAAGAGAGGCAAGGTAGTCCACACTGAAGGGGTCTCACTCCCTGAAGGAACAATAGCAGACATTGAGGACAGCTACAAGTACCACGGTATACCACAAGCCAATGGCAACCTCGAACTGGCAACAAGGAAAGCGGTTACGGCCAAATACTTCCAGTGGGTGAGGCAAGTCCTAAGAAGCCAGCTCAATGGCAAGAATAAGACCCGTGCAATAAATAGCTATGCCCTGCCAGTGATCAGGAAGAATCAGGTGGCCAAAGGAAGAGGTTCAGATCACGGATGTTAAGACCCAAAAGCTCCTAACCATGCATGGAGGGTTCCATCCGAAATCCAGCATCCTGAGACTGTACGCAAGACGAAAGGAAGGAGGCCGGGGACTAGTGAGTGTGAGAGCCACTGTCCAGGATGAAACATCCAAGCTCCATGAATACATCAAGGAGAAGGCTCCAAAAGATGACATACTCAGAGAATGTCTCAAACAATGGGGAACAGAGGATGAGATGCTGGAAGAGGGACCATCATGGGAGGACAAGCCCCGACACGGGATGTACCGCCGGACCATAACTGAAGTGGCTGATCTCATGAAGTCCTATCAGTGGCTAGAGAGGGCTGGCCTGAAGGACAGCACAGAGGCACTCATCCTGGCTGCTCAGGAGCAGGCCCTGAGCACCAGAGCCATTGAGGCCCAGATATACCACACCAGACAAGACCCAAGGTGTAGGTTGTGCAAAGAGGCACCCGAGACGATCCAACACATAACTGCAGGGTGTAAGATGCTGGCAGGGAAAGCCTACATGGAACGCCATAACCAGGTGGCTGGCATAGTCTACCCGTAACATCTGTGCCGAGTATGGACTGGAAACCCCAAGGTCAAAATGGGAAACACCTCCGAAGTTGGTGGTGAATGACCAAGCGAAGATCCTGTGGGACTTCCAGATCCAGACTGACAAGATGGTAATGACGAACCAACCGGATATCGTGATCATAGATAAAGGGCAGAGGAAAGCCGGTGTAGTGGATGTAGCGGTCCCAAGTAATGGAAACATCAGAAAGAAGGAACACGAGAAACTCGAGAAATACCAAGGGCCCAGAGAGGACCTGGAGAGAGCCTGGAAGGTAAAGGTGACAGTCGTGCCTGTGGTGGTCGAAGTACTCGGGGCAGTGACCCCCAAACTGGATGAATGGTTGCAACAGATCCCGGGAACAACATCGGACATCTCAGTCCAGAAAAGCGCAGTGCTGGGAACAGCAAGGATACTGCGCAGAACCCTCAAGCTTCCTGGCCTCTGGTAGAGGACCCGAGCTGAATGGGGGACGGACACCACCCGAGGGGTGAGAGGAGGATTTTTATAATTTTTTTATATATATATATATATATATATATATATATATATATATATATATATATATATATATATATATATATATACTAGAGCTGTCAGTTTAGCGCGTTTATATCGGCATTAATTTAAATGAATTTTATCGGGATCAAAATTTTTCTCGCGAGATTAACGCGGAGACGTCACAGCGGATGTTACGTTGCCCTATAAATAAACCAGAAACAAAATATCAAGCGCGCTGCGTGGGTCCACGCACGTTTGTTTTGCCAGCCACGGCAGCGCGAGACACTGAAAACGGATACTTAAATAGCTCATGAATGGAAAGTTTACTTTTAAAAAGTTGCCAGATTGTTCCACTGACAAGACCAAAGTTACCTGTATGTTTTGCAGTCGTAAACCGAGGTATCATCATAGCACGTCGAGTCTGAAATACCACTTAATGGCCAAGCGCACAGCTGACGTTCTACTCCGCCCCCTTGTCTCAGACAGACAGCTATGGATTTCAAAACGAAGAAAATGGATGACACGACGAAGAACAAATTTGCTGAACGACTCCTGTTGGATTGACCTGGCGCTTTAAGAGGGGCGGGGCTGCCACTGACAGGTGACGTTCGCGCGATGTATAAATAGCGTTTTGTTTCGTGAGTGAATACACTCGCTTCGTCGTCGGCATGGCTCAATGTTAAGCTACGCGAGTGCTTCTTATCAAGTCAGATGTGTAAAGTTAGCGTTTAGATTCGGTCATGATCGGTTGCTTTGTTTGCCGCATCGCGATGCAATCACAGTCAGTTACCGTTCGCAATCGGCAATTTAAACAGCGTGGGCTAAAATGTTGCTAGAACAGGGGTGTCTTTATTTAGCTCATTTTTGCATAGTTGTCATGTTTGTCCGTCTGCAATCTGACGTTTAAACGAAGTAAATTGCGTTTCAGCTTGGGTTTCATGCCGGCGCTCCACTTCCGGGATTGAGTATTGGGACTTGTAGTTCTTTTGTTCGATTCGACTTTATGTTTGTGTTGTATGGTTTCTTACGTTTAAAACAATGAATAATGATGACGATAATGATACATAGTGAAATCAGGGTTGATTAAATTATTTATTAAACGTATTGTTAGATAAAGGTATTAAATAATGTCAATTATAAACATATTTACATTGTGATGCAGAAAGATAGATATATTAATGTTTTACTGCATGTATGTGTAATTTAGGTTATTACCTGCTTCTGATACTTCTGTTACAACTACTACTACTTCTGCTGCAAAGTGCTCCAATAAATGATCAAAAAAGTACAGAACGAGAGATCCTTCCATGCTGACCGACAATCCTTATTCAGGGGGGCGTGAAAAACGGAATTAACTGAACAACTCCACTACGGATTGCCAGCGAGCCTCCATTACAGTACTAGTTTACCTTAGATGTGCACTTTATAATGTTATATTGCGCTGTTTTGATTCCATAAAAGAGCTGTTCAAGCAGCTGTTGTGTGACAAAATATTTTTTTCACTGTTGTTGATGGACAGTAATATTGTGTGAGAGATAATGTGTGAATAACTGCTCCAAGTGAAAAATGTTCATGTAAAATTGAAAATCTAAATTGTTATTTCAGTAAATATTTGCATTTTGCACATAGAAAACTGATTCATGATTCCATGTTGATGAGAGCATTAAAATGGGGGAAAATAGGACAAAAATATAAAAGGAAATTCAGAAACGATAAAAAATGCGTGAGTAATCATGATTAATTTTAGTTAATTTGAGTTAATTATGACAGATGAGTTTTTAATTAGATTAAATATTTTAATCGTTTGACAGCTCTAATATATACCTCTATATGTGTGTGTGGAGAGAGATGGTACAATGTGATTCATTGATGATATTAAAATGTAACAATTCAACTCGATTTGGGGAGGGTTACACACACACACACACACACACACACACACACACACACACACACACACACACACACACACACACTATTTTCTCGTGTCTTACCAGTATGTTCATCCGCTCAGCTGCTGCAACTGCGACATTCAGCTTGCGCTCATCATCCTCTCTCTCCTCCTCAATCACACCCAACCTTATCAAAGGCAGAGACAGCAAAGACACAGGAATTGGTTACTTACTATGTGATATTAAAGCCATTTTTGTCAACAGTATTGTTGCAGTTAACAATTGATGCAGTTACCACATGGCCAACCATCAACTTGTTGCATGTAGTCTTATGACTAATTCCAAGCAGCTACAGTATTGACAAAATAAAATACTGTTTTCTAATTTCTACCTGAAGGTGGCGCTAGCAAGCTGCTCCTCTCGCACAGCCAGCCGATTCTGGAGCTCATTCATTTCCGCTTGCAGTATTGCATTCTGGTCTTGACTTTGGTTAATGAAGTCCTCCAGTCGCTTTGCCATTTCCAGCTCACGCTCAGTCACTTGGTCCATTCCCAGGCGAAGCTCTGACAATTCTTGGGCATGCTGGTTCATGGATCGCAAAGACAATCTGATATACATCACTGGGAATCCATAAATAGTTGACTTATTCATATGACAGCTTTCTGAGGCAAGTATGACATACCCTATCTAGTAAGCTGAGTTCCTCCTGCCCAGACTGGTTCTCTCTGGGCTCCCTGTTTTGTATGTCTTTAATCCAGGGAACTGGTGCACATGGTTTGATCGCTTCACTCTGATCAAGAAAAAAGAAGTCACACAGTGAAAAGTCTCATTTTCAGCCTGCAGCCTCCAGAGTAGACCCTGCGTAAGTAAGATGTAATACACTCCAGCTCGGGATAATCTATATGGAAAATGGATAGATCGAAGTTATACTTTATATTTGGGGCTCATTCTGTCTTTTAATAAGTGCGGAGTGGGGTCTTTGAGTTGATGCATGGGTAAGGTGAGAAGAGACGACTTTTGTTGTGATTTGGTGCTACATATATAAAATTAAATTGAACTGGAGACTCAATTAGGTGTTCGTGTATTTTATAATAAATACAGAGCAGCAATTAAATGGTGTAGTCGTAAACATATAATTTTGGGAGTAATATATCGATAATGAGTGCCTGACTTCCTATTCCTCCTGTCTCTGTCAAGGAGCATGGAACCACCAGTCCGTGGTTTGCCATTCAAACCACTTCTAATGGAGACAAATGACCTTTGCCTTGCAAACATGTGATTTGAACATGGAAAAAAAGAATCTAAGCAATGTCCGCAGTGCAGTAATTGGAATTTTTACGTCAGCCAGTCAGAAAAAGTACTGTGATTTTCCACATATGTAGCCTCTTTAAGTGGTTGTTGCACATTGTTTTTCACATCAACACACCACTGATATGCTAAACATATAAACAACAGGATGTAATATTTAAGAACAGGTTAGGTGACCTCATTCTTCTTCTATATTTTTTACACTCACTGTTTTTGGCGATGAGATGAGGGGCTGGTTTGTTTCCAAATCTTGTTCATGGTTAGTTGTGGGAAGAGCTTCAGAACTTGTCTGCCTCTTCAGTTTTTTTTCAGGACGTCTGTGTGGAGCACTTTGAGTTCTGGTGACTGGCTTCCTCCTCCAAGCTTTGACATCTCTGTGAAATCAATACACTTAAGTGCCACTCTTTAATTATTTATGATTTAGAACTGACAAAATTGAATTGATCAGATCCACCCATCATGTGATGTGTGCACACAAGATGGGCTGCGGACTGGTAAAAGAATGTGTTTTGCCAGCTAAGTCATTAAGATACTGAATATTTTTCTCTGCTAACTTATTCTTTGTTCGGAGGTTGCACATTGTTGAAACTGTCAACAGGAATGTTCCAAAGTACATGACTACTCAAAAAAACAAAACACCGCAGCTACACCGGAGCGGTGTAAAGCTCTTGTAGCATTGGGGGGGTGCTCTTTGTAAAAGCTGCAATGTAAGCGAGTGATGCAATGTTGTGATTTTGTATCGGTTAAATTTCTGGTACATAGCTTGTTTCCGAAAACTCAGAAAACATTGCTGTCAAGCACGGCTGGAAAAAGCAGATTTTGGAATTCGGTGCACACATAAAGCGCACCGGATTTTTAGGCGCACGGACGATTTATGAGAAAATTCAAGGTTTTTAGGTGCGCCTCATGGTCCATGCTGATCATTGAACCGTTGGGATACTGCTTGACCTTTAGAGGCCCTGCATGTTCTGAAGGATCTCTGTAGATGAATGAAGAGATCCAGCAGCAGAAAAAAAGCTCTTAAATTGGATTGTAGATCACACACCCATCTCTTGGGCTCTTGGAGTCCTGAGGAAGCTGCTGGAGGGATGATTGGTGAGGGCTAAATTTGCTCAAGTCTTTTGGAGGAATGTACATTGGCTTGGATTGTTTCCTCGGGCTGTGAGAAAGAAGGTACTTTTATGAGAGTATGACAACAACAAATGATAGATCTTGGAGTAAACATACTTGTTAATTTTGATTTGATGCATCTCAGGGCCCAGTGACTCTGTTATCTGGTTCAGAATCCAAGGCAGAGGGTGCGATTTTTCAATTGTTTCCTAAAGAATATCAAAGCTCTGTGTCAGAAAATACAGTACATACTGCTGTAAAAGCACACACAGACCAACACCCAGAATAAAACCACCTGGCATAAAGATAAGTCACAGGTGTGTTAGCAATTTAAGGACTTGCTTGTCGCCAAAATCACACCTAAAATACAGTAGACTACAGTGGACAGCTTATCGTGTTATCAGGTGACAAAGTGCATGAAAGGGTTAAAACAACCACCGCTGTATTCAAAGTGCAGTACATAGGGCAAAATAATTGTAACAGCTATAAATTAATAAGGAAGACGGTCGAAAGCACAAAAACAGTCAAAGTAAAAATCAACTATCATGCTGAGTCAAAGGCCAAAGAATAAAAATTAGATTTAAGACAAGGTTTCAAGATGGGCAGCGAGGGGGCTCGCCGAACATTCAGCGGGAGGTCATTCCAAAGAGAGGGACCAGCAACGGAAAAGGCTCAATCCCCTCCGCTTAGTCTTTAGTTCTTGGTACCTCAAATAGTGTCAGGTGCACAGACCCGAGGCACTCGGCAGGCGCAGAGGAGCTCAGGGAGGTAAGGTGGAGTGAAGCTATTTGAAGATTTGAAAACAAATAATAGGATCTCAAAAAGAACTAAAACAATTATAGGGAGCCAGTGAAGGGATACCAAGTCTTAACTCTCTTGTTAAAATGGCATTTAGTTTTTGTGAAGACCAAGTTAACTGTATCGATACTGGATGGGACAACAGTGACATCGCAGCAAAGCGGACACCACTCCAAAATGTATACTTTGTAAAGGTTCGAGAAGAAAACTGATCGGGGAGGCAGTAAAGAATGGAATTTCTGGAAAGTGCTGCCTGAGTTCTATATGTGACAAAACTCACCCATATTCTTCATAAACAGTATCTCAGCTGTGCACAGAGCCTCAACAAGGGATTTAGGGCCCCGGTCGAAAAAAAAAGGGCTCCACACCGAGGCTGGAAATGAACCCTTTCATGCAACAAAAATGACAGCCTGTAACCTGATAACATGGTAAGCTGTCCACTGTAGTAACCACGTTCCCTGAAAGGGTTAAAAATACTCTTTCCAAGGGCTCTTGTGAGTCATCAGCATTCATTTATAAATGTTTTAGCCACCCCGCCCAACTTATTGTGCCCTTGGCCCTGCAAAGGCTTGTCACTGTTAAATTAAAGGACATTTATAACACACCGCTTACAAGGAAGTCAAAAAACATCATTTAAGGTCACCACAGCCAGTCACGGTACACGCTGTTGACACCTGGCAGACGCTAGTGTGTCATCCATGGCTGTAATTTATATCGACAGGCCATCATATTTACACGCGACTGTGCAAATGTCTTTTCAACTAAATTCAAGAAGGGTAAAAAGAATTGGTCATCATAATGGAAACTTTCCTGACTAACTTAGCACTGTCACTTATTCAATGAAGACCCTGCTCTAGCTTCGGATTTTCCTACTCTGTTGGAATCTGCCTAACTGGACTTCATCTCTTCTTGTTTGAATGGATGTACCTTATTTCTAGATGTATTTACTATTTACGGCCCTTTATCTTGTGCCTTGATGTTCAGTACACAAGCCTAATTGAATGCGTTTGGGAATTTATCAGATTACGTTGCGCCTCACTGGGCGTTCCTTCGTACCTGATCCCTCAGACAGATGATGTCAACCAGCAGGCCGTGGAGCACGGCCAGTCGCAGAGGTAGATCCACATAGCCATCAAAAGAGCTCATTGGGATCTCAGCATACGGAGTGGATATTGTTTGGAGAAAGCCCCTCATTCTCTCCCAATGCTGCTGTAAGAATTCATTCATAAACAGCATGTACTCCTCTTTTTCTCCAAATCTGCAGTAGAACAATAGAGGCGTGAATTCAAAGAGACGTGTCTTTCTCTTGTTTTAAAAATCAGCATTAAGATTTTGTCTTGAGGGCTTATTGAAAGTTATGCATGATTAGACTGGCATTGCAAATAAAGATGCTCACAGTGTGAAGTTTGCCAAGTTCTGGATGACTTTAGCCGTTAGGGTGAGTGTGCGCAGGGTGTTTGGCTCTGGATATGCTTGTGTCAAACCAAAAAGAGACGGACTGAGGACAGCGGGACACAAGAAGCGAAGGAAGAGGGAAGCAGAGATGAGACGTTGACCAATCTCTGGTCTTCCTTGGTCTTCGCACAGAACCGCCCAACTTGAGAAAATCTTGTTCAGCTCTTCAGGAAAGTATCTAAAGACATCCAAATATTTCTTGAAGTTGATAAGTGTGATTAAGACCCCGATTTTTTTCACCCCCGTGAGCTTCATTATCTTACCCATGGAGGTCAAAAATTTTCCGCACCACATCCTCACACACTTCCCTCAAGTTCCTCTGGTTGTTTAATAGTTCAGCGGCATGGCATTTGCGGGGATCGACTTCACAGTTGTTCCCCATCACATAGAGACGTATGATGAGGTCCCCTAAATTCAATGAGCAAGAGGGCTGTGGTGAAAGTATTTGTAATTAAGGGAAAGCATTTTCATCTAACAGATAGTATATTTACCGAGTGTGTCAATAAGGTATTTTTGTCCAACCAGCTTCATATATTCATCGATGGCTTTAGTGGCAATTGTGTTCTCTCTGAAGATAAGAGCCTCCTTCTCTCCAAGACGTTCGATCTCGGCGGTGCCCAAATCAACAAGAAACTCCTGAAACATTAAATTTTATATGAATACATTATACAAATTCAATGATCTTGTGTTAGAGCGCTGATCTTCTTCATGTTCCCTCTGATGATTGCTTTTCCTCTGTAATTGAAAGGTCTAGCCAATACGAAGCTTTGAAAGAAACCATCTGTACAATGGACAGAGTATGGTAGGCTAGATCTTTAATCCATCCATCCATTCATCCATTTTCTGATCCGCATTATCCTCACAAGGGTCGCGGGGCACGCTGAAGCCTATCCCAGCTGTTTTCAGGCAGTAGGCGGGGCGTGGGACACACTGAGCCGGTTGCCAGCCAATAGCAGGTATGTATTGTCCCTCGTTGTGAATGTATGTGTGGATGGTTGTTCGTCTGTGTTCCCTGCGATAGGCTGGCAACCAGTTCAGGCTGTCCCCCACCTCACCTACTGCCCAAAGACGGCTAACTGGACCGCTAAAAAGAGAGTAAGCGAGTCAGAGAGCGCTAACTATGAGCATAGAAGACTTCAAAGCGTCCCGTGTCTGGCTTCAAAAGTTCGCTACGCAACATCAGCTGAGCAACGCTGTCATGTGTGGTGATCGAGGGGAGGTCAAGTCAGAGACAATGAGTGAGTCGAAAGAAAAGCCACCAGGTCTCTTACACGTCTCATTTTGTAGCAAATAGTCCTAACTTTGTTATATTTTGTCATATACCTGTACTGCTTGCTGCAATTTTTGGCCAATATATTGTTGCACTTTGTTGCTTGTGTTGTCACATGTATGTTGCTCACATACTTGAACCTTCATTCAGGACATAAAAAAAGGTATGGGAATACTTTAATGCTTTTGTTCTGTTGATGTTTGGTATGGACTGTCAACATATACATTTTTTTATGTGTACCGTATCTTGTCCTGACACGGCCCACCTGTCAAATTTAGAAATCAATGTGGCCCCGAGCCAAAAAGTTTGCCCACCCCTGGGTTAGCGCATCCCTAGGTGTGAGTGTGAGCACAGATTTATATAGCACGTCTTGTCACAGGTCAATAATTAATTTTGTCTTAATTTACTCAATCTGAATCCAGATACATTTTTAAAGTAGACTATATGTCTACTAGGCAATCAACACAGTACGGCTATGACTCCAATCAATACGCAGTGTCCCATTAATGTGGTTGCTACACCCCTGCCCTAGATTATACATTCAAATTAATTGTATTGCACATACAATTAATTAATTGTATGTGCAATTAATTAATAAATGTTTTATGATGCTGGAGCAGATTATTTCCATTTTCATTTGAAAACTTAATCTAAAAGTAAAAAATAGGGGAGGTCGACCAGACTACCCCAACCGGTTGTGTTGGACCTTTGAGATTTCTCTGTGCATAAGCTTTCCACATGTTTTTACCTTTGCTTTGCCAATACTCTGCAGTACATGCACAAGCGCCCCGGCCAGTTCCTCCTTTTCTTTCACATTCAGAAGTGGCTCCAAGCTTTTGCACATTTCCACATAATGCACAGTCACATATTCGGCAAACTCCTTGTATTTCTCCATCGGTAGAACCTGTAGATTCTGGAAACGGGCCTTGATGCGGAGAGAAGCCTGTGGCCCTAGATTCTCTTTGCTGCAACCTACGCCTGAGAGCTTGTAAGGAATGATGGGATACCACTTTTCCTGATACTTTCTCCCTCGGATGTCAGCTAAGTGTATATTTACACTCCCGAGTGGATGCAGACTGAACTCATCTCGGGAATGGCGCTTTTTCTTGGGGTCTTCTTCGCGGAAGAGGTGCAAGGTGATTTGGGAGATGCAGGGAAGATTGTCAAGTTCAAAGAACTCTCCCCAGAATAAGTGACATCCCTCTGGAACACCCCCGCTACCGCCCAGGCTTCCTGAAGAGCCAGTCGAGCTTTCCCCAGCCAGGATGGAACGACTGGACACCTTTCCAACAGGGCGAGTGGTGGTACGGGCAAACAGGGTCCCATCCAAGTGTACCTCGCAGTAATAACGCCGTTTGGGAGGTAGATCCTTTGCTTCCTTCACCCACAGATTTAGGGAGTTCTCTGTGCGCTCAATGTTATCCTGTAAACAGTTTTACAGGACATAAAGTATATATCGACATTTTCTTTGATGATTAGTGTCTTAAATTGGATTGTCTCGGACCAAAAAGTTTACCTTATTGGGCTGGGCCGCCCTTCTCAGGTCTTCGATCCAACGGTCCCGCTCTGCAGCTGAGGAACAGCCAAAGCAGTGTGTGTTCTCCAAGTTTATGACCTATAGGTGCAATGCATACATAAAGGATATAAATCGAAAGTGACTGTATTGCATTTTCATTTAACTATAGTACAACAATTTTGATCCTCATTTTCAAGAGTTGCCAGTGAACTCAAGACAGACGTAGTACGCTTTTTCCACATGTGGCATCGATCTGACAGCATAAAACACAGACCGCCTACCTCAGGCCAATGTGCCCTGAATGATTTTAACCGGTTGGTTTAAGGTAAAACTATATTGGGTTATTTTTAAAACAAAGGGGGGGGGGCGGGGGTGCTTGACAACCAACATTTTACAGTTGAAATGGAGACTGCATGGGTTGGAGATACTGTACCTCAAAACAGTACTTCTCCCCTAAAATGGAGCTGTGGACTGGCCTGACCACAATACTTGGATCTGCACTTAGATCCAGACTTCCAACAGGGCTCACTGGAATTGATACAGACTCCTTGGATCCATAGTGCCTTAAATAAATAGAATGAAAAGGATAAGTTTAATAAGGTTTTATGGACCGCGACTCAGACATTAATATTGGGCAACGTAATGTACCCTCTCTTACTGCTGTTGAATAAACTGGTAGTGCTCATTATTTTCAGAATTAGACTTTCTGTTGTAGCTACTCTGATGTCGAGGTCGGGTGGACCCTAGTGCAGGAAAACACAGTACAGCAAGAGTGTGGAAAGAAAATCATAAAATATTTGTTGGAAAAAAAAAGTAAAAGAATTGGGGAACTTCCGGGAATACAAACAAATCGAAAGACAACAGGGAAATTAGACACGCGTGACAAACAACACATTAAGTTGAAACTTGTGAACGAAAACAAAACAAAACAGTAAAACAGTAGGGTCAAAGCTTTCATAAAGTAGTGTGGCACAGATTTATGGCACAGTTCCAATTACCAGAATGTCCGAGCTCTGAATAAGCAATTACATAAACGGCATTTAAATGGGGCGGCCCGGTGATCCAGTGGTTAGCACGTCAAACCCATAGTGCAGAGGTCGTGGGTTCGATCCCAGCGCCGGCCTTCCTGTGTGGAGTTTGCATGTTCTCCCCGGGCCTGTGTGGGTTTTCTCCGGGTACTCCGGTTTCCTCCCACATTCCAAAAACATGCATGGCAGGCTTTAGATTTAGATTGAACACTCAAAATGATCCCTAGGTGTGAGTGTGAGCACAGATTGTTTGTGTGTGTGTGTCTGCCCTGCGATTGGCTGGCAACCGGTTCAGGGTGTCCCCCGCCTACTGCCTGAAGACAGTGAGGATAAAGCGGATCGGAAGATAGATGGATTTATTTGTAGTTATTGGATGCAATAGATTTTCTTGTCATTAGGTGTCTTTTTTTTCAGCTCATCTGTTGTCTGTATTAGTCATGGAAATATGAGTGAGGTACATAAAAATGTCCTGAAGCATGGAATTAGCGTGACATCCCCTCACACTTAAAATAGCATTAATTTTCTTCTTCTTCAACTGAATGGAGCACGAATGGATGCAATTTGCCAATGCTTATCACTCCCATATTAATCAACACTGACAAATGACCAGTGATGCCTTTGAAGAAGCTTGAAAATATTTTACCCAACACAGTCTATCAATTCATCAATTTACACGAACATTGACATACAAAAAATATTATTTTGTCATATGATAAAATAAGTCAATGAATTGGATTTCATTTGAGTGTGTGTGTGTATGTGTGTGTTTGCACCTGTGTATTTATCACACACACAATTATGAATGGCGCAAAGGCGCAAGCCAGGATGTGGTCTAAAATTAGCATAGATTTACCTGCTTCCTTTGTTGAGACCCATGTGGTTCAGTTGAGTGTTGCTATTTCTCTTGGCCTTGTTCTCAAGACGTCGCTTAATCAGTGCCTTCAGGGTGAAATATAATATTTAAAATGCATTTGAAATAATTGACGATGATGTTTGATGTGTGCCACACTCACTCGGACACCGCCATCTTCTTTCTTCGGTCGAGGGCCCACGTGGTCAGGACTACATTCTAAAAGGTACACATGTCAGAGAAAAGAATATACCAGCATATCACTAACTGTTATTGCAATAACTATATTATGATTACTATCATTATTATTTCAATGTGCTTGTTTGAAAGCGCTCTAAAATGTCTATGGTCACTCCTGCTGTAAATTAACACGATGACTCAAATATGCATTTCCACTGGAGTCAGATTGGCATTATAAACATTTGACAGAACAGGATGTGGTTTTAGCTCCTAGGATCATTGGGACACACAAACCCCTCCACCACGGTAAGGTGACGGCTCGCGGAGGGGTGACGGCTCGCGGAGGGGTAACGGCTCGCGGAGGTTTTAAGCAGTGGTGGCAAAAGGACTCACACACTGTATTTTAGTAGAAGTGAAGATACTTAAAAAAAATTATGGCACAAAACAGACATTGATTCTATTCATTTAGTTAAGGAACAATACAAAAGAACGCACCCTGAAATGTATTTAAGGACAAAAAGAAAATACTGTCAGTTATATACACTTATGTTTTCATAACTTGGCACCATGTGAAAAATATTTCCCCGCATACAAAACAGTTGCCCTCTTTTATTAGCTTTCCTACTGCTTGTATGGAGAGAAAAAAAGTTAACTATCATTGGCTCAAGCTTAACTGCCATCAAAAATATATCCTGTTATCTGTTTTTAAATATGAGGAGAAAAGGTCAAAAGTCAAGGAACATTCAGATGGCCGAAACATTTGAAAAGGTTTGCTTCTACACTACACTCTCAGTCTTGCCACTTACCCAACGCCCCACCACAGACAATCCATTGTTTGAAACCCATCATTTAGTACGAATGGTCTTTTTTCAATCAATATGTCCGCATGTACAAATCCCTCTTCTTTTTGCGGAGTCCAATGTTGATCAATAACCAGCCAACTCAGCTACCAGCAAAAAGCACTGCTAACTCTATGCACCCTCTGATCTTGAATGGGTACTATGCCTCCTGCTTTCACTGGGCCAGAAGAACATCTAGCGATGCTATCTTCCACCCCCCATTACAGCCCCCCCCCAAAAAAAAAGGAAGCAATTTGACATTCATACTCAGATAAACATTCTTCTATTTCCTCTGAGGATGTCTGCAGGAGTCAAACATCTCCTTGAGCTGATGTCAGTACGGTAGCGCTTCTGTTTTTGAGGCAAGTGAGGATGGAAACGGTCACCCTGTTTGTAAATAGAATGATTCGTTTATTGACCTGCGTCGATGTCCACAAGATTCTGCATGCTGAGATTGGACAGGCAGCTGTTACCACGGTTTCGGGTCCACATTGTTGGCTGGGGACAGAGGCAAAAACCTTTTTGCAACTGAAAAGAAGAATGTGTGTGCGTGTCTGGGTGTGTGAAGGTTACTTCTTCCTCGGTACAGATGAGAATCTGTCCATCTTGAAGAACACAGTTGCTAATGTTCCATAAGGTAACCTCCGGGGATTGCGTCCACTGGTGTTTCTGGAGTTCTGTGGACACAGCTTCGTGCTCACCTTCACCCAAACAGAGTCAGCAGAAAAGCAAGCATAGAGTTAACCAAAATGCGTTGATGCAACTCTAAACCTTTCCTTTATTCGGTTTAGAAAACACAGGATACTGATTATGAATCTTTTCTAATCCAGCAAGAACTGGACCATAATTACATGCGCATGCTGAGCCTCTGTTTGTTTTCTATTTGGGTTTTGTACCCATTTCCCCATCACCCTTGGCCACTCCCATTTGAAAAGTGATGCTATCTGTCTGTACAAGATATACAGAGCTGCCACACTTCCTGTGAATTTTCACAGTGTCCATTTCCACCAAAATCTGTCCGAGGTTTGAAGCATAGCAATGCATCAGAATATATTTTAGAGACAAGTGAAATCCATCAACAATCCGTATGAATTTCAATGAACCTGTTTTCTTGGTATGACAGTAAAAGCCTCCTCAAAATGTTCTTCTCAGCAGACATTTCGAAATGTCTCATTCTTTTTGTTGCAGTCATGGCCCGTTCTACAAATGTTTTTCTACTTTCTTGTGTCCTTTTTTGACCAAAGGCCAAAATTCTATTTTGGACATGAATAATTACAGGATTTTTCTGCAGTTTTAGTGTGTGTGTGTGTGTGTGTGTGTGTGTGTGTGTGTGTGTGTGTGTGTGTGTGTGTGTGTGTGTGTGTGTGTGTGTGTGTGTGTGTGTGTGTGTGTGTGTGTGTTTGGAATTATTTAGCTTTTATTGTACATGTGGATACACTTAATGTTCTGACTTTTTACAAGGTCGTCTCCAGGCATCCAATAATTAAATAAGTTACTAGGAATCATCACCCTCCATTCCTGTGTATGTTGAAATGATGAATGAAAACCAGAGGGAGGCGATTGCTCTAAGACTGCAAGGGAAGCTCAGCTTCCCCTAAAATGTCCAAAAGTAAGTGATCAAATATATGTGTCTACGTACAATTGTGTGGAAATGTCATTGACTAAATATTGGCTAGAATGCGCTCAACCTTTGTTCCGATTCAGATTTTTTTTTTACTGGTTACGACGCGACTCTCTTCTCATTCATTCCCGCAGCTTCACTGTGCTTTAAACTGTGTGGACGCTGAGCGTCTACAGCGCGGACGCTGGGCGTCCAGAGTTCAGGGTAGGTTGTCCCAATGCATTGAAAGGAGACGAGTCATTGGATAAATGCTGGTTTTTGTCCCGCCCATGGACGCTCAGCGTCTCTGGGAGTCGATGGGCAGTGGGCGTGTATCGGCCGGCCAGGACGCTCAGCTTTTCTGCATGATGATTGGATGATCTCTCTGAGGCTGTCTCTCTTTTTGATTGACAGCGAAATGAGCCAATCATCTTTTGGTGTAGGCATCCGTGGGAGCATTTTTCAATTCTCATTCTGTTCTGAGTTGAACTGGAGCCTTCTTCTAATCATTTTAGCGACACTCTCTTTGTTGAAAACAGCTAGCGACAGATTATTTTATTTCTGGTGTGTTTTATTGCAGTTGCTTGTGTTAGCAGGCTGATGTATATCACCACAATTAAGACCCTGGAAAAGACGCTTTGTTGGTATGACAGGGTCACAGATCATTTTCTTGAAAAGGAACAGAGAGTAGAATTCACGTCTGTCACGGTGCTGTTTTTGGTCTGGCCAGCAGGTGGCATGAGCGGACTTCTGGGTGCACACCTGCTGCCAATCTATTCATTAGGGGTCTCTATATTTAAGGATGCTTATGCGGTTCACCTGTTGTCGGAGTATTGTTTATGCCTTGCTGTTTCCATGCTCACAGACCCGTTTTTGCTATCGATCTCGTCGCTTTCGCTTTTTAGAACTCTCGGTACCATTTTGTAAGTACAGACACTCCCCGAGTTACGAACATCAGAGTTATGAACAAACGGTACATACGAACATTTTCACGGGTCTGTCGAAAAAAAAAAAAAAGTTAGATTTTGTATTGCGCGCCTTTTTCCGGGTGCCGAACGGGGCGGAGGAGGACGGTGGAGGCGACGTTCGAAGGCGGCCATGGGGGGGAGAGGCGTGGGAGGCGGGCGTGTGACGGTGGAACGGGCGGGGAGGCGTCCGGCGCGCCGGTCGACGACCGGTCGTCTACTCTCCCCCGCTGAAGCCGCTGCTAGTTTACCGGGCAGCTAACCCTCGAGCCCTGAAGAACGTGACGAAAAGCTCTCTCCCCGTTATATGGCTGTCAATATAAGCCTTAAACATACATTCCAGACAAATTAGAGCACTGAAGCAACTTACGAACGAATTCACCTTATGAACAATCGTCCGGAACGTAACTCGTTCGTAACCTGGGGAGCGTCTGTACAGCTTTGTTTTGTGATTTGGCTTTTTCTTGCGTGTAGTTGATCCATTGTGGGTTTTTTTTCGTTTGTATTGTCGGTCCTTGTTTTTCTCTCTTGCCTTTTGTGCAAGCGCTTTTTGTTATTTCGTTTTTGTGCTTCTAGGTCCTTGTGTTGACCTGCGCTTTATGTTACAACTTTGTCGGTGCGATTTTTTTGTATTAAAACATTTTTGCAACGGAGACCTTGTTGTCATCTGCACTTTTGGGATCCAAACCCAATTCGGCTCGGCCGAAACGTGACAACGTCTAAATAAATGGACACATTTTATGATGTAGGCCGAAAATGAGCTTCCCCTCCTTGACAGACCAGCATCCGCCACTGATGAAAACACATGAAAGCACAACCCTGACACTGCAGGGGTGCCCGTTACGTCAATCGCCATCGACCGGCAGCTCGCGGACTGGTCCCAAGTCGATCGCAAGAGGTGTAGAGGAAGAAAAACAAACAAACATTTGTGTGTCTTTGTGCATGTCAGTCATATTTTTTGCATTAATGCACACTGCAGCCTAATCATCCTATCAGTATTACTTTAACAAAAAGAATTGAATGAATAAAATAAAATAAAGCAGCTCATCTTTAACCGATGGTGGCGCGTGAACTGCGTCAACGGAAGTTGTTAGCGCTCAGCAGTCTATAATTGCAGCTTGTGATTTGAGCTTTTGCGCTGTATCTTTTATCATTATTATTCTCATTCAGAGTTTGCTTCATGTACAATTCACCGAGGGCACGGGCAAAGAATGGGAATCTGCAGGGCCGAGAGAAGCATTTTGAAACGGTACGCGCGAGCTACAATAGTTAACAGGCTGCAAAAGTGCGTCGCATCCATCCGCGTCAGGCTGTTGCTCATCATGACAGGCGTGTGAATGCGCGCGTGCGCGGTAACGGGTCGATCGGAGGTTGGTTGATCAAAAAGTAAATCTACGGTCCAAAAGGTTTGGGCACCCCTGGCTTACAGTAATAGTAACTAATTTACATACAACTTGCTAGAATGAAACATCACATTTATCATGATGTGAACTAGGGGTCACCAAATTTTTGGTAAGCGAGAGCGACTTTTTGGCCTCTGATTAATGTAAAGGGATACCAGTTTGATACACACTTCAGAAATAACACATTTGCTCAAATTACCCTTATACGTTGTTAATGATTAATATTAATGAATGAATTAATTAACACTGTTCATACTGATTTCGCACAATCGTTAGGAAACATAATTGTCAATGTGCAACATTTTTTCCCCTAATCACTTCTACGACATTCCTAGAAAAATCACAATGTGTTATCAGCTGATGAGCTCTTGGTAGAATAGGCCTGCATGCTCCTCATGTGGCCCTACCCGCTGCCCACCGGCACCTCGTTGGTGTCCCCGGTTTCAAATAATGGCACACACTGAGACGTCTCACCTGGTAACAATGTAGGGGCGCTGTTCCGACTGTGCAGTTTGGGCCTTTTGAGCTTCTGAGACACAGACCTCCAGTACTTTTTGAAGCGGGCCCCTCCTCCTCCTCCTTGCTCAGGGTCCGAAGTGGCTTCTGCAGCAGAGGATGATGACGGTTCTCCTTGTGGTGCACCGGTAGAGTTGGAGGCCGAGGTCAGGGTGGTAAAAAGCGACACGGGAGGCAAAGAAAGGGCTCTTCGGAAGGGATTCTTTCCCGTTGAGTTCATCTTGGTTGCTTTGTCTTCCTCACTCAGTGCCTTACGCCACAATTGCATCTTGTTCCATTTGTTGCCCTTTTGAATCCTCTCATTTGTAGTTGCGGCAGAGGCAGCTCCGTCTCCCGTCATCTCTTGAAGCGATTCCTTTGAGGCAGTTTGCCATTTGTATGTGTCGAGAGGGTCCGCGGGCATAGCTGCTTGCCCCTCCAGATGATCTGCAGGAGGATTCGTCTTCTTCTCTGATGATCCATGTTCTGGTGGAGGTGGATGAGCTGCAGGCTCCACTTCTTTTTGCTCGGTGCCCATTTTAATGATCAAGCTGTTCATGACATTAGTATCTCTTTTCCGTGGGTGCATGAAACAAAATCACGATTGAAAATTGTGCATCTGACTTACCTTAAGCTTGGATGTACTCATGTACAATGAATGAGATGAGGAGCCACTGGTTCTCTCTGCATCATTTCATCATTTCCTGTTTCCAGTCGACACAACATGAAACCCTCCTTAAGGTCTGTCTGTGGTCGCTTTGGTGCTGTACCCAATTACTTAGTTCCTCACTCTTTTTTTGCCAAATAACTTAACACAGGACACCTCCTTTTCACATCCTGTTTTAGTTTTTTTCCTCTTTAGATGCGGTATGAGCCATTGGGATTTATGTTTTGCATATATTGATTTGGTTCAAAATAAAAGCTAAAATGGGCAAACAATAAATCGTGTGATGTGTAGGTGCCAATATCTTGCCGAAAATAAAGTTTCATAGTCGGTTAAGCTTTGTGAGACAAATTGACATGTTCTTGATGAAACATCAATGAATATGTGTTAATAAATGTATTGATCAATGAGTATACATCTTATCATCCTCCATGTTCTCTTAATGAGGTCAAGGCTTAAAATTTTCAGATATGATAATACATGTTGGAATCATACCAAGTACCTACTGATGATTTCTATCTTTTGATCAATATTTAATAACGCTGCACATGAGCATTCTGGTAATGCACAAGGGTAATGGTAGCAACTGATCTGCTTGGGGTGTATATTGACTGTTGAGATTAGTTTCCTGCTAAGCGAGGCCACACTTCCTCCACGATGGTTTCACAGACACTAAAAACCACTTCCTGTGTTCACACTGCTCTCTGCACGCCCACATTTCATATGAATAACAATTAGTTGTTTAAAATGTCATACTATCAATATTTCTTGATGATCTTCCTGAAGAATTAAAACATTTATTTATTCGTAATGAGTCACTGATGTAAAAATATTTAATCCGTTTGCTTTACTTTGCAGGATATTCTCACTGTGTAAAAGTAAAAATACTTGAACATACAAATATTTGACAGGAGTACAAATTTCATATGATAAAAACTTTTTGGGAAATTGGGCTCTCACATGCACTACAGAAAGGGAGAAGGGTCCATGATTTATTACTTTAACCCGCCATCAGGGGGCTACCAATCTTGTGAAGCAGGGTTTTAAAGTTGCCGCTGTAGCAACCACAATAATGGGGCACTGTGTATTGATTAGAGTCATAGCCGTACTGTGTTGATTGCCTAGTAGACATATAGTCTACTTTAAAAATGTATCTGGATTCAGATTATTTCATGCAACCGCTTGACGAAATAAAATGGAGTAAATTCAACATACCATATTTTTCAGAGTAAATTAAGACAAAATTAATTATTGACCTGTGACAAGACGTGCTATATAAATCTGTGCTCACACTCACACCTAGGGATGCGCTAACCAGTCGAAACTGGGCTGCCAGTGCTACTATTACTACGACAACTAATGTTGTATGTAGTTGTATGTTAGGCAACTGGTTAGCATGTCCGCCACACAGTGCAGGGGTGCAGGGATCGATTCCACTCCGGCCTTCCTGTGTGGAGTTCGCATGTTCTCCTTGTGCCTGCGTGGGTTTTTTCCAGGTACTGTACTTATTTCAGACGTGTATCAATTTGGTAGACCTTCACACAATCAGTATACATGAAGTAGCTCTCACTCTCAAAAAGGTTGGTGACCCCTGCTCTAAATTGTCACTTGGTGTGATTGGGAGCTGTGTAACCTGCCTACTCCCTGAAGAGAGCTGGGATAGGCTCCAGCATGCCCGCGAGAGGATAAACGGTTTAGAAAACAGATGCAGTATTGTGCACATAGTGTGTTTCTCCACTAAATGGCAGAAGAAGTGTTCAAGTCAATAGATCCAAAATACACACTTCAACACGTACTGTACGTTTGTGAGTAAACTGAGATGAGATCATCATTATTTCTATGTACTTCAAGGATTGCAACTGGTGGCATATGATCCACCACACTGAGTGGTCCCTTGATTAATTGTTAAAAAAACATTTTTGGATCATTTTTTTCCATAAAAAACCTCAACCAAATTTCAAGAAACGCTGAAAAACATTGAAAATATGTTTTCTACAAAAAAATACCGGTGCCATTAAGTGCATCCACGGGTGCCAAACTGCGAAAATGCAGTTCAGGGGTTGACTGTAGTTTTAAGTTAATATATCCCCATTCACCACTAGATGGCAGACAAGTCTTAGTTGCGCTCACACTGTCTTGTACTGCCCCATACTACAAGGTGAGTAGGCCAAAAATTTAGGGATATATGAAGAACAAAATATTAAAGTTTTGAGTGAGTTGATTTGGCGAAAAACAAAATGTACAAAACGAATTTTTAGTTCATGTTCGTTACTTGTTCAGCAGTTTTGTACTATTCCCCACATCCCATCAATGTTGTCCCTGTTCCCCCCAGCTTGAAGCAGAATCAGCTCAGGCCCTGGCTGGCCCCAGAGACAGAGGCGAAGTCCACAACAGCTAGAAGACTTTTTTGTTGACCCCTCAGGGTGAGCGGTTCTATAAAGGGGAGGGCAGAGTAATATCTGTTTATTGTTATTCGTGGGTGTGTGTGTGAGGACGGGACAAGGTGAGTCGGACTCGGGGTCGACGTCAGTGAGAGGGGCCTAGCCAGGTTAGCGGAAGATTGGCTTGGGAAGTCAGTTTGAGTGTGGAGCGTGTGGACGTGATTGTGACCATCAGCAACTTTATTGTGAATGTGCCCTATTTGTTGCTATTTTGTTTATTAAAAAGTGAACCGATTGCATCAGCGGCCACACAGAAGGGTATTACAATACTGTACGTATTTGTATAAGTCATCACTGTATACATCACCGTCAAACTGTCAATAATATTTTACTTAAAGCCTATCTGTGCATTTGGGAGTCCTGTTTAGGAATGGCTAATATGAGTTGGCAGTTGGTGCACAAAATGAATGTTATAATTTTCCAAGTGCATAGATGGAATTTATGGACAATTTATAATTTTGTTTACAATTCTATTTCGTAATTGTAACTACATATCAAATTTACACACACATATCACTTTATTGAAGCAAGACAATATGCGTTTTCTAAATTCATTAAAAATAACAAGTTGATGTATGTTGGCTTGGTCCTCGGGAAATATTTCAGTTCCTCATGTGATCCTTTTGCAAAATTAATTGCCCACCCTTAAGGTATTTTTTAAGCATTTAAGTAGATTCCGGAGGTCTCTCTCTCTCTCTCTCTCTCTCTCTCTCTCTCTCTCTCTCTCTCTCTCTCTCTCTCTCTCTCTCTCTCTCTCTCTCTCTCTCTCTCTCTCTCTCTCTCTCTCTCTCTCTCTCTCTCTCTCTCTCTCTCTCTGTGAGAAAGTGGCTAAACCACGGACTCGTCCGTGGGCTAAACCTGCCGACGTCAGTGGACGGGTTGATGACGTTTTGGTGTACGTCAGAGACAAGAGGAGGGGACTGGAACTGGAAGAAAGATATGGTCCTCCCCTCCCCTGATCATCTTTCATCCACCACAGCAGGATTTATCTGAGCTTGATGAATGCCTGCTTGGTCGTAAGTCTATTCCCCGTCCCCTGCCGTCAGACCCTTTGGAAGATTTAACCGGCTGTTTGATTCAGCGGCTACATGGCTAGTTAGCGCAGCGAAGCTAACGAGCGTTAGCTTGTGCGCCAGCTCATCTGCCGGAGCCCGGCGAAGTGGAGAATCGATGACAGGAATGGCCACTTCACTGGGATAGCCGAAGAAACGACCAATATTACGCCCAAACCCTTTCCAGACAAGAATCTACTTAATTAACTGGTAAGTATATATTCAGTTACATGCTGACAACTCAACAGCAATTTGAAAACTTGGTGTTTGGCTTGCTGTTTAGCAGCCAGCAACTCTGTTGTGTAATGTCTGTTAACGGTGACCCCCCTACCCCACTTCAGCGTCCATAGCTTGATTTTAAAACTTGGAACCGTCACATAATTTGTCCACTTATATTTAAAACGATCTTATATAGCAATCAAGCCGCTTTGAAGGTTTTGGTGCTAGGCATCCGATCATAAGATTAAGTGACTTGAATGGTAGTTGTATGTAGCCTACATAAATTGTTCACCGTTATACCAGAATAACATTACGCAAAGAAAAATGTAAATAAAAGCGAGATAGATCAGAAAAGGGGACAATTGACAGCAATTTATGTGCAAATGTGTTCTCCTGACGTCTTGTTTTGACGTGTCTCCAAAGTTTCTGACAGACCCTGAAGCATGACGGTAATTATTGATGTGTGAACATAGCTTTAGTGTGTTTATTATTTTGTGTGTCCTCGCCTGGTTATTAGTTGTCTTTCTACCTACCCTGATCCATCGACTCCCAGCCTCCCTTGCAGCATTTGCTCACAAACATGTATCATCTTGCTGAACAAGCAGAACACTATTATCCTAAGAACTCTTTTCACTTCCCTGAACTGATATCAAGCATGCAAGCACTTTTTGTTTTGAGTCATAATTTCCACCAAAAAAGTATCTGGTTTCCTACTTGCGTCACGGCTGCTGTAGCATCTTTCCTTAACTGTTTCAAGTTTCCCTTGCATTAATTTTGTCAAGCGTGAACAGCTTTTGTATGCTATTAATTAAATGGAGTGCCGTCTTGTGACCTGTGCAGTAGCTGTACAGTGGAACCTCCGAGATCGACCACAGTTCACAATTTGTTAATATTTTGTACAATGTTTTCCCATTGGAATGAGTAACCAGGACATTGATACATACACCACTTTTGTATTGCTACACTATGCCTAGTTGCAGGAAGTTCCAATTGTGGCTCAATGTTTGTCATCAAATTTAATGTGGCGAAACACACGCACACGAAAAAAGTAAACACATTTGTAGCGATTGTAATTTTACTTTTGGTACTCACCAAGCTGGAGTCCCTAAAGTTATATTAATGCCTTGTGTGATGTCACACAAACTGTTTTTTAAAAATGTGGATTTACCATAAAGTTCCATTGTATGGACTCAGCCATCTCTATTGTTACCGCTTTATCCATCTCTAAGCAAAATTGGTGCATTCTTCACCTGAATCTAGGGAGAGACCCGCAAAATGTCACTGAATGATGTGAGTCATAACACTGAAGCAAATCCACCCCCCGTGCGGGTCAGCACTTGAGTTCAATATGGACTAACAGTCTAATGCATAGCTCTTAGCTCATAGTTTATTAGCTCTTGCTCATGCTTTGGTAAAATCTGCAAGACTGCAACGTTGTCGTGTGATTTTCATCAAGATTTATTTCACATCTTCGAATTGTGTTAGGAGTTAAAAAAAGTCAAACTTCCTTTGCTGTTGTTTTTTTTAAAAATTCGGACGAGACCTATTAGGGTTGTGCTGGTGGTTAGGTGGTGGTGGCTGCACAAGCACAGGAACTCAACTCTATTTTGTGTGTAGCTGCTTTTCAATACGAATCAACTTAAGAGTAATTTTGATGCATTTATTTTATGCATTTTACTCCTATTAATTGATCTTGTCATACCTGGTGACAAATTGGTGAATGCTGAACCACACAGCATTGCTGGGCTATAGTGCCTCTTGTTTGCTGAAATTGTATTTTTTCAATTTAGTTTGGCAGTTCAGTCTTGACAAGTAGCATTTTGAAAAAATATAACAGAATGCAGAAGAGATACTGACAACTAAAAATAGAAGGGCTGTGAGTTTAGACGGAAATTCTACTTATGAGTGTTTGCATTTTATCAGTTTTATGACTTCCGGGGCCTTTGAGGTTCCACTGTACGTATTTAACTTGTACACTCTAGTTTGCTGTGATGCTGTTTGTTGTTGTCTGTCGTGCAGCCAATTCTGAATTCTTTGGTCAGTGGCATCCCTGTTCCGCTCTCTGATCATCCCTTCTGATCCATGTTGTAGGCTGCACAGTGCATGCACACAGGCATAGGATTCAAATAGTCCTCGAAAAGACATCAACAGTTAATTACACACTCGGTCTTCTGTTGCAAAATCAGATGAAGCCATAAAGCTATAATTATGGCATTGGTTTTACAGCTGTTGTGATGCCTCACATGACCATTTCATACTGTTTTTTCAAATCTACTTCTCAGGTTGTTGGTGTTACTGCAGTTCCAAACATGGTGCAGAAGTACCAGTCACCCGTGAGGGTGTACAAGTACCCCTTTGAGCTGGTGATGGCAGTAAGTGTCTTTTTCCCCTTCACCTGTTGACATGAATATTGAATGTTATTGACGCAGTGTTATGTAATACTGGCAAGCATGCACTTGTTCCCCGCATAAGAACGCCGTTGAATAACACACCTTCCATGACGAGGAACAACAGCAAACTTGTTCCATTACAAATTCCATCCGTCCATTTAATTTCTGCCGCTTATCCAGGGCCGGCCGGGTTTGATGAAGCCAACAGTCCCACATCATCTGCAAAAAGTAAAGATGCGATACTGAGTCCCCCCCAAGCAGACCCCCTTGAACGCCTTGAGTGCGCCTAGAAATTCTGTCCATGAAGGTTATGAACAGAATTGGTGACAAAAGGGCTGGCTTGATGGAGTCCAACCCTCACTGGAAACAAATTTGGCTTACTGCCGGCAATTCGGACCAAAGTCTGACAATACCTATCAGCTGCCTCTGGAGTCCCAAAGGCCAAAATGGCCCGAAAGGACTCCTTTATATTGATGGCATCGCTTACAGTTGGCGGTCCACCAACAGATGTGGGGATTGCCGCCGCGACATACATCGACCAATTTAAGGCCACATCTGAGCTACACAAGTCATTGTTAACCCCACATTCCAAAAACGTGCATAGTACGTCAGTTTAAGACGTAAAATTGTCCTTTGGTCTGAAAGTGAGTGTGAATTGTTGTTTGTCAACGTGTGCCCTGCGATATACCTTAGGCCATTTTATTATGATAGCATTATACCACGATATATTTGTCATTATTCTGTAAAAAAATGCAACGTACCATGACTGCTTATGTTTTCTCTGTTTGTTTTTTGACATGCCTCTCGCCTAAAGTCAGCTAGGATGCTTCTGCTCACATGCAACCTTAGTGAGGATAAGCAGTCCAGAGAATGGATGGATGGTATCAATTAGGGCTGCACAATATATATGTATTGAAAAAAAATGTTACCGCGATAATGGCCCATGCTGTTTCCATATCGCAAAGACATGCAATAAATTTCATATGTATGCTTTCATCCGAATTTGACCAGTCCAGTGCAACCGAAAATGTGCATCACCAATCGAAGAACGGTATCTAGGGGCGTTTACAATTAATTAGCTAAGAATACATCCAGCGTGCTTAAGTTTCCCGCATGAAAAAAAAAATATTTCATTAGATAATAATGAATGTTATTTCTTTATTTAACATGTTGAATATCACAATAACATCAATATCACTTCATTCAACACCCATATCCTATTGTTTTATCCCAATATCACGCAGCCCTAGTGCATACCCAGTATGAAACCGTGCATCCTTCCGTGATGCTTTAACATTAGAATGTGTCGTTCATTCCATGACCAACCTTATTTTTCATATCATTAGAGAGACGCTTGTTGATCCAGTTATCCTTGCTTTGTTAATTGGAATAATTACACCTGTGTTAAGCGTGGCGTCAATGTCTTTTTAAAGCCTTGTCGTGTCAAGACAGGCGCTGCTTTATTTGGATGACAATAAGCGTTCTCCACTAGCAGCCAGGCGGATGCCGTAAGACTAAATCTCCTTAGCGCAGGGGCAAATAACTATCTATTAATAGAGGGCTAAGGCGCACACACACACACACACACACACACACACACACACACACACACACACACACACACACACACAGCCAAAGGGCACAGGTAGGTATTGAAAAGATTTCCACAATTTCTAAGCTGAAGTTGAACCGTATTTCAGGCTCTAATGGATGTACAAAATGACAATGTTTTGAAATTGATTTGCACTCTGTCTTACTGTGCATATATAAACAGAAGCAATTTTGTCTAATTGATAGTTAACCGTTGGTGCAAGTTTGGACTCTGTTTTTCTGCATTTGAAGACTTCCACTTTTGTTTTAGCGATGTGGTTGGCCTGTCAGAGGCTCGAGAAAGCAGATATTCACTTCTTTCTTTGGTTTTCTGGGGGATTATATTCGACATTTGAATTTGATTAATTTGGTATGCTCTCTCCATTTGATCTGGGGAAAAATGTGAGACCTTTGAAATACAAAGTCACTTTATCAGTGCTCTTGATTCTTCTGCTATGTCCTCTACAGTTTACAGTTTGCGCAATACAGTTTTCGCTGCAGACCCTGAGGGGCCACGTTGCACACTGACAGGTGTTATTGAAGCATTGCAACCTCTGGCAAACAGAAGTGTGGCTTTAAGTGCCGTTACATAAGTTTGCTTGGATTGCAGCCCGTAAGCTGTGTTCCACAGGGGCTACTTATGACTTACTTCAGAAATTATTTCTGGGTAATCGCCATGTAAAGCATTTGAGAGACTGCGGATTCTGCCTGACAGCTGTTTTCATTGCACACTCAAACACATCACTTCTCTGAATAATTTTGACCAGAATAGGAAAGAGATAAACAACACTGCAGATCTGTCGCAGTGAATTTGTCACCCGTAATCAATGAGTCACACTTATAGCTAAAAAGTACAGATACAGCTTCAGCCAGAAGACTCGCATGTCAATAGAAACAACTCCTTGATGTTTTATCGATTTATCGAGTGGTTTGTCGAAAGGGGTGCATTCATGTCACAGCGTACCTTCAACAATATAACACACAAAATAACACTATTAATAATGGCTATGTGTATTATATCCGATGCATTTAAACGTACAACAATGTTTGCTTTCACTGCCTTCAACTTCAGCTACAACAGTCCCCGAAGTCTACTTCCTTGTTTCAATAACAGGAAATATTGTTGCTGCTACTGCTATTATCATCTGGTAGATGCTCGAGGCTTTTCTCTGGGGAGTCCCATCGGAATGTCAAAAAGCTGTACACAATATCCCTTGCGCTGTCGTTTCAGGCCAGTTGCTGTTGGAACATATCCATGAAAAGGGATTACTTAAATAATCATGAAAAGAAGACTAACTATTAAATTAAAACACAAGGACTAACTCCAACTTGCAGTTCATACCATTTACCAAAATAGCGGTGAATCCACATGATGGATTTAGAAGGGATTCCACATCGAAACATGTAACCTGTTGACCTTGTCTGAGTTGCTTACGTCATTATTTTACATAAGGTCTGTTTACTCTGTACACATTGATGCATGAAACAGGTTTTTTCAAAAAGCGTTTTTACGGCAATGTATATAGTCTAGTTTTTGTCTTTGTGGTATGCAGACACAAAACAGTAAATCGAGAATCCATGTGCAAATATATATATATATATATAATATCTGGATTTGTCTAGTGGGGACGTATTCTTTTTAGTTCAAGGTGGTACTCTCTGCATCCGCAACAGAGTTTGCACAGGACGCCCTGCAGTTGATACTTTAGTCTGTATTGTTGACAGAATCGTCTTTCTGTGGTTATATAATTGCAGAGAACACCTTGGATTCTCTTGGTTATTTTATTCTGGGATAAGCAATATATGCCAACAGGATTCACATTGAAGGCAATCTGCATTCAAAGGCATAGCAACAGCCATACAACTCAAGTCTCACCTCCTCCTCCCCTCATCCCCCCAAAAATAAAACATTAAAATGGAAGCCTTTAATAGCTGGAAATTGTCCTTATCGCTGAACTTTAACTGAATTCAGTAGCCTGGTCGCGTTTTATGGAAGGTCCTACTGTAGTTTATGTCTGCACCTTGGAATGCATCTGACAGTTAATTCAGTTGAAATGCTATGGGACTTGTCTCCGTTTAGAACATTTTTTTTCTCATAGTTGTGTGTGTGTGTGTGTGTGTGGGTGGGTGGGTAGGGGGAGGGGTTCATTCATAGCACGCTGTTCTAAATATTTGGCCGCCAACAAATTGTCCTGTGTTTTCCCACTGAGCCACCGTTCCTTAACGTAGCTCATCCTGCTGTCCCCCCTTTTCCTGAATAGTGTCGTGACCCACTTTCTGGCCATGTCTGGTTGAGACTACTGCAACCCAATTTTGTGCTGCTGAATTTACTTGTGCCTTACTCCGTTTTAATGCATATGTGTCATGTGACTTGCTGGGCTGTTAGTCCCTCACTGACCAGTCCAAATTTGAGTGGAATGCGAATGTTGAGTGAAACAGTCTTGGGATTTTGACAGAACCACACAATGTTCTAGTATGCTTGGGTCCTGCCTTCATCTGTTTCATCCACCTCAAGCCGAATTTTATAATGCAGTCACAATCATCCACACCTGCATTGTGATGTACGTGTACATTACAGACTAGCAATGAAAACAAACAAAATATTTTTTCTTCCTGCTTGTGCTATATGAAGAGATTTAGATGTGCGTTGTAAATTTGGAAGCGCTGCAGTTGTTCTTTTAAAGACAGTGTTATATGCCACATCATTTGGGTGCTATGCTGTTGTTCCATTTCTTCTGGTAGATTATTCTGTACAAAATAAATGTGTCAAGATTCGCCTCAGAGAGCGAGAAGCTGACAATCATGCTGTGTGCTGCTTGTCACCGTAAGGCTGTGCTACGGTCATGTGACTCATTGGAGCCAATGGCGGTTCTGCAGCAGATTCCATTCACTGATCACAGGACACTCATTCACCCTTTTTTTTCCCCTTCTGCAAGCTTGAGATGCTGCCCATGCAGCTCCCTTCCCCCTTTCTGTTTCACTCTGCTGGAAGCGGATTCCACTTCTCACTAAAGTCACACTCTCCCTTTGCACTGCAGCCATGTGTCATTGTGTGCCAGTTCAGATCTTTGTAGCAGTATATGAACTGTTAATCGTCTTTCTGTGTCATTTTTTTTTTTGATAACGAGTTTTAATGTGTAATCGTTACTGAATAGTTACTTTCAATTTTGACAGATAAAATGAAGAAGAAACATCATGCTCTTTGGATATTCTTTCCGGCATTGTTGAAGTATGGCATAGTCTTTTCCAGTGTTGAAAAATTCTACATGCGAAGGGTCTCTGGATGTACCCAAATGAACCATCACAGGCGTATTGTATATCATATTTCTTTGTAAGTCATCCTCCAAAGCACCGAGTAGGAAATTAGAGAAAGGCTTTAAGACTCATGCTTGGCTGTTTACTTGTGACTGTACAGCCATCATATTGCACAAAACTGCAACGGTTCATCGGTACTATGGCTAGTGAACATGATGTCAGGGTGATACATACAGTATGTTTCTGCTCTACTCTTGTGATTTATCACACATGAGAACTCGGCAGAAATGCTGTGGTGTGGTGTGGATATGTAAAGTTTTACAGATGATGCACGCATCCACACTGACCTTGCTCTTGGCAGAAACCACAGGATCCGAACTATTCAAAGAAACAGTTACATTTTTTAGATACAATTAAAATGCATAATCATGCAGCCATATAAATTGTATCATCATGCAGCCATCCTACGTCTTTGTACACATAAATACCGAATTGACATGCTCATTCCTGCATCACTCAGCACTGCTGTTTCACTTCACAGACCAGCCAATATGGTCACCTGCACAATCAAATGACATTGAGATTTAATGTAAAGCTATGTAAAATAATAAGATAAGTTAGATGTACCTTTGATTCTTATATACTCGTTATTGTGGTTGTTTAGTGGTGTCAAACCGCACTGCATGCATAATACAAACGAATGTAATTGCAGGTCACTATAAATGGCTCACCAAGTAATGAGGACTTAATACTTTAATGCTGCAGGTTTTCTAGTATATCATTTCTCTCTTTTTTTTCCCAAGCTGATTTTTCCTTTTTTTGCTTTTCATAAATGTATACTGCATTGAAATCTCTGGAAGAAGAGAAGTGGGTGGCATGGCATGCAGAGATTAAGGACTCTTTTGTTGCATTTGTTCAGACAAACGCCTGTTGTCTTTCCCACCCAACATCCACACTACTTTCAAGCTCCAGCTTCGTGTGACTTCAAGCTAGGGCCAGAACGATAGGGATTTTTTTTTGTACATTTTTTTTTTTTTTTTGAATCAGACAATAAATAAAAATAATGTATTAGGCGTAGAAAAATAAGTAGTGTGTTTCCGGTAACATGAAATTTCAGCATAGGGTCGGTAGGTCGGACAAAGTTTTTTTAAAATATTTTTTTCTCCCTCCATCCCCCATCAAAAACGTAAACAAAATAACCATAAAACATAAAACAAGGAGACACTGAAACCAGTGCCGGATGCTCATCTGTCAAAGAGGGGAAGCTCAATTTTGGTCGACATCATAAAATGTGTCCGTTTATTTATACGCAAATTCTACTCTAGCTCCGTTCCTTTTCAAGAAAATGATCTGTGACCCTGTCATACCAACAAGGCGTCTTTTCCCGGTACTTAATTAGTGTCCTACAACTATAGGAACTACAATAAAACCCACCAGAAATAAAAGATTAATTTGTCGCTAGTTGTTTGTTTACAACAAAGAGTGTCGCTAAAATGATTAGGAGAAGTCTCCAGCTCAACTCGGAACAGAATGCGAGTTGAAAAAATGCTCGCACGGATGCCTACACTAAAAGCTCGGTGATTGGCTCATTTCAATGTCAATCGAACTGGCACACAGGCTCAGACAGATCATCCAATCTGATGCAGAAAAGCCTGGCGTCCGGTACCCTCCCACTGCCATCCAGTCCCAGAGACACCAAATTCCGTGGGCGGGACAAAAACCAGTTTGTATCCAATGACTCGTCTCCGTTCAACGCATTGGGACAACCTACCCTGAACTCACTACCGTTTAAAGCACAGCGAAGCTGCAGGATGAATGAGAAGGGAGTCGCGTCGTAACCAGTAAGAAGAAGCTGATTCGGAGCAAAAGTTGAGCATGTTGTAGCGCATATTTAGTCAATGACATGTACACACAATGAAATTTACATTCATATATTTGATCACTTATTCTTTGACATTTTAGGGGAAGCCGAGCTTCCCTTGCAGTCCGAGAGCAATCGCCACTGATTGAAACCCCCACCTTTGGCGGCGAGCGATTTGGGTACCCAGCGGCTGGATGTTACAGCCATCTCGTTACTTCTGCGCCCTAGACGGCCCGTGGTGTTCGTCAAATAGTTCGTTGAATCTTTTCGATACAGCAGTGGATGCTATTTTCTTAATATTATGGTGCGAGCATGCGACTGCAACACACAAAACGCGGTTTAAACTGTTGTCGGAGATCGTGGCCGCCGCCATGATTCAATGTTGTTGACAGACGACAGGGCAAAGCGGCGCTAACGTGAATATCGCGAGAGTTTGCACCAATGTAAACGCTCTAAATTCATCTTTCCTTTTATTATTTATAATTTTGTCTGTGGTTTTATTGTTCTTGTTTTGATTGTAACGCATCCTTGAGTGTTTTGAAAGGCGCTTATAAATGAAATGTACCATTATTATTATTATTATTATTATTATTATTATACAAAAATGTAGAAGGTCTGAAAAAAATGCCGACCGTAAAGTTTTTTTTCGAGGTAGAAATTCTCGATCGGTCGGGTTACCGGAAACACACTACTTTTTTCCCTACGCCTTACCAAAAAAATAACCGTCCAATGTATTTCAATGGCTGTCAATGATACGTAGATTTTCTCGCAGGGCTCAATATATTTCAGCATCCGACACTAAGCCTAGTGGAAAATGCTTTCTTTGCTTCCTCAACTGGAAATTCTAAGTGGTGTTATGGAAATAACATGTATTGTCCTGTGGGTCTTTATTTATTTATTTAGCGATTTATTTCCGGGGCTACTTGAAACCACCTTTCTCCATCAATACCCATTTTACATGCCAACATGGCTATTGTTACCTGAAGTGGTTTGATGGAACTTGGTCTAGCTTTGCTCTGCTCACTCAATTCAAATGTTCTTTCTAAACCATAGCAGTATAATGGCCTATAGCTGCCCGTTCTCTTGTTGATAAGATACACAACATTTATACAATCACTATGGCATAAAATGAAATAAATATAGAACAGCAGGATTTCCTGAATCCCAATTCCAATTTTCCCACCAGTTCACATGTTCCTATTGCTTGTTTCGCAAGGGTGGAAATATTTTCTGTGTATGCAGGAAGAGATTAAATAACTACGCATTGTTTAGATCTTTTACCTTATGCACAATGGAAGCTCAGGAATTCTCCAGCCAAAATCCAGGAACTATTAGTCAGGTTGTCTAAGGTGTAGAAAAAAAAGTAGTGTGTTTCCGGTAACCCGACCGACCGAGAATTTCTACCTCGAACAAAAACTTTACGGTCTGCATTTTTTTTCACACCTTTTACATTTTTGTGTAATAATAATAATAATAATAATAATACATTTCATTTCATAAGCGCCTTTCAAAACACTCAAGGACGCTTTACAATCAAAACAAGAACAATAAAACCCGTGGAGATGTCCTGGAGGTGAGAGAGAGAGAGACTCCTCGGGTTGAGTGACGCTGGCGCGTTTGGCTGCCGCTGCTCAACCCGTATTGTTTTGTATTGTTTTGTATTTTTTGTTATTGTAAAGTGTCCTTGGGTGTCTTGAAAGGCGCTTATAAATAAAGAGTATTATTATTATTATTAAAACCACAGACAAATTTATAAATAATAAAAGGAAAGATGAATTTAGAGCGTTTACATCGGTGCAAACTCACGCGATATTCGTCGGCGAGCCCAACGGCTTCAATAAAGGTCTCAAAGGATTCCAACCAGCGGGGCCACGGGACAGGCGGCTCGCCAGGCAGGGCGAGGAACGGAGGAAGAGGCGAGAGTGGAAGCTCCATCTTCGTTGCCATTGTTGTGTTTAATAAAACGCGGGGAGTCTGACTCTGTGCTCACTGCTGTTTATTGTCAGTACAGGTAGTCACCTTTTCATATGAACACTTTTACGGCCGTGACGACACGCCGTCGTAAACTGACCCTGTGGCTGTGGTTATAACATGCCACAAATAATAATAATAATACATTTCATTTATAAGCGCCTTTCAAAACACTCAAGGACCCTTTACAATCAAAACAAGAACAATAAAACCATAGACAAAATTATAAATAATAAAAGGAAAGATGAATTTAGGGCGTTCACATCGGTGCAAACTCTCGCGATATTCACGTTGAGCGTGCGCGTGGTTTGCCCTGTCGTCTGTCAACAACATTGAATCGTGGCGGCGGCCACGATCTCCGACAACAGTTTAAACCGCGTTTTGTGTGTCGCAGTCGCATGCTCGCACCATAATCTTAAGAAAATAGCATCCAATCGAAAAGATTCAGCAAACTATTTGACGAACACCACGGGCCGTCTAGGACGCGGGACGCAGAGGTAACGAGACACCCAGCCGGGGGGTACCCAACTCTCTCTCCAGAAAATTGATGGATGGTATTATATAACGCCGGCATTGGGCCAAAAACGCATACATCAAAATTTGGCACATTTCATGACCCCCTCGCTCCACCCCAAAAAAAACAATCTGTACTATTGGTCAATCCACACATGTGGATGTTATTTTTACGAAATATTGACCAATGTAAAGTGTTGGAAATGGCTCACTGTCTTTGATGATACAATGTTCATGGTTAAACAAATGTGGCATTTTTGAGGGCTCCTGAAAAGTGACTATTTTGGAGGTAGTTATGAGGTTTCGGCCCAACGTCGGTGATACGCTCTCTTGAATTGCTCAGCATTTGATGATCATGACACCTCTTTCCTTTTCCAGGCCTATGAGCGCCGGTTCCCCACCTGTCACCTTATCCCCATGTTTGTGGCAAGCGATGTGGTCAATGAAGAGACAAGTGAGGATAGATCCACACATAGGATTGAGCGGCGCTGTGCCCTGGATGTGGACGCTCCACGCCTTCTCAAACGGGTAATCTACCGATCACGCTACCACTAATTGGCACCCTAAGTTCAGTGGACTGTGGTTATAAGGTCATCTTCCAATCTTTTTATGTAACTCTCTACCCCGCCTACTGCCCTAAGACAGCTGGAATAGGCTCCAGCACACCCACAACCCTAGTGAGGATAGAATGCTCAGATAATGGATGGATGTACCTTTGAGTTTGTCATTCTATGTATTGGCAACGTTTTCGAAGCTATGACTCTAATGAGCGTTTGTGTCTGGTTTGCAGATTGCTGGTGTGGACTATGTCTACTTCATCCAGAAAAACACACTTAACCGAAAGGAGCGGACACTTCACATAGAATCACATAATGAGACTTTCTCCAACAGGGTCATCATCCATGAGATCTGCTGCTATTCGGTAAATACACGCGCTCCTGCACATATTAGTGTATATCCTGCCGCCGGAACCTGACGGATGCCTTTTCGAAATTCATAATTTCCCCTTGATCCTTGCCGGAAGCTCTGCAATCGTGATCCGAAACCAGTATTCATGCCATCATCCACCGTTTGCTTATGGAGGACACTCAAAAGTGAAAGAAAGTTAAACCGCTCAAGCACATTATATTAGCACCCAGTTATTCAGGGCTCTAATTTGTGCTCCAAGGTTGCACACTGGTTATTATTGTGCATGTTAACACACCGTATTAACCGTAACTCAGCTAGACAGCCTAATTAGACAACACTAATGCATCTGGCTAAAGCGGAAATGTTTTCGTTGCCAAGGGAGATGCAGCAAAGTGTCTTTCACTGGCCCCTTTTCTTTTTGCTATCCTGGATTCAGTGACACAAATGTTTCATGATGTTAAATACTGTAGACTTAAAGCTATCAGAAACATGCTAAAATCTACTGTTTGATATCAGTATAATAAAATAATGTCATTTTTTACATAGGACAATGACCGACTAGTTAAAATTATGCTTCAGTACCTCTTATCTCTCCCATCAGCGGAAAGCTATTCCCAATGTTGCTAAACGTTTACCCGAGTATATTCACACTTGTTTGACCTTTATTTTAACCTTTGAACTTTTCACTTGTAAAGGGCTGGCTAATTTTACATAGATAGGCTGACACAAGCACACTTCAACTTCAACGCAGTGCACATATTTCCCTTTGTGCATCATGTTCTAGTGAAGTCAAGTGATCCATAGTTACAATGGTAGCAAAGCCCCCTTTTTTGCTCACGTGTACAGTATGATACAGTATGTTCTCACATTTTCCAGGTCCACCCTGAGAATGAAGACTGGACGTGTTTTGAGCAGTCAGCTAGTCTGGACATCAAGTCTTTCTTTGGCTTTGAGAGCACAGTGGAAAAGATTGCAATGAAGCAATATGCCAGCAGCATCAAAAAGGTGTTTGTGTGTTGATTTTTTTCAGAATAAGGTTTGGCAACTTCTTGGCACATTGATGCAAGAATTCTTCAGTGATATATAAATGTGCTTGGGTCACCTCTGTGAGTGATAGGTCCATGGTCCCAGTATGTGCATAAAATACTTTGACTTGCTATTTCTCTTTCTATTTCCGTTAGCCTACATTAAAGTTGGAATTGCTTCATGAATTTAATCCACCCATCCTCATGTGAATAATGTACACAGTACATACAAAAGGCAAAAAAGTTCTCAGAGAAGACAATTTCATAATTTCACTGTTTATTCAGCTTTTTGTACTATCCAAATTCTAACTTTGATACTCCCAATGGCAGGGAAAAGAAATCATAGAGTACTACCTAAAGGAGCTGGAAGATGAGGGGATCACTCAAGTGCCGCGATGGAGTCCAACTTCTCTTCCCCTGCCTCCCACCAGACCAACCAGTCTCTTTACTAGCCCACCTCCTGATCCCAAAGTCCCTGTCACAGCCGTTGTTCCCATCCCACTGATGACTGATGCCACGGACGACAGCAGCTCTCAGGATGCTAAGCAGGACAGCGCTGGCCTTCAGGCAGATAGTTTAACTGAGATTCTTTCTGGCACACCGGAAGGTCTGTTTAGCTGATAATTGCAAAATGAGTGGCTGCCCATTCCAAATAATTTAATTGGTGCTTTCTGTGAGCTGTAATTAGACATGTTATGTCAATTTGAGGTGTGATTTGTTTGTTTTGTTTTGTGTTTACAGATAAACTGGATGCTGATTATATCAAACGCTACCTTGGTGATCTTACACCAATGCAGGAGAGCTGTCTCATCAGACTTCGTAAATGGCTACAGGAGACCCACAAGGGCAAGGTAACGTGCAGCTTCGCACAGAGTAAAAGGAATCTGATCAACCAAGAACATTTTGAAAAATATTTGCTGCTGAACTCAGCTTCATATATTGGCAGTGAGACGTGACTGACTAATCGGCCGGTCGATTAATTCGGACAATTATGACCCTTCAAAAATCAGCCAAATGGCTGATGTTTGCTGATTATTTTTGCCTTCATGTACTCTAACTATTCACAGCAGTTGAATATAAGTACCGGTAATACTCATCTAATTAATTATTACACATAAATCTATACCAAAACCATGCATCCGTAAATATCCATGGATCCATTATCGAGGCGTGCTGTAGCATATCCCAGTTGTCTTCAAGCAGTGGTCTAAATTATCAACATAAGATTGATAAGATCATTCAAAACAAAGCAAATCTTAATTTTCCAAGCAATGCTTAGTTGTGCAGTGGAAGCTGTGCAAAGAACTGACCTGGAAACCACTATTTTACGCACAATTTTACATAATTAAGAGTTTTTTAAAAGAAATAAAAAATCACAAACTGCAAAATAAAACATTCATTCATTCATTCATCTTCCGTTCCGCTTGATGCTCAGTAGGGTCGCGGGGGGTGCTGGAGCCCATCCCAGCTGTCTCCGGGCAGTAGGCGGGGGACACCCCGAATCGGTTGCCAGCCAATCGCAGGGCACACAGAGACAAACAACCATCCATACACACACTCACACCTAGGGACAATTTAGAGTGCTCAATCAGCCTGCCATGCATGTCTTTGGAATGTGGGAGGAAACCGGAGCACCCGGAGAAAACCCACGCAAGCCCGGGGAGAACATGCAAACTCCACACAGGGAGGCCGGAGCTGGAATCGAACCCGGTACCTCAGCACTGTGAAGCCGACGTGCTAACCACTGGACTACCGGGGCGCTAAATAAAACATGAATGTGTTAAATATGACGCACATTCAACTACTGGTAACAAACACATTTTTCAAAACACATTTTTCAAAAATACATTTACAGTTGACCCCGACTATTTGCAAGGAAAAGGGTCCAGGCTGGCTCACGAATAGCGAGAATCTGCATATAATTGATAACCATTGAAATTCAGTGGGGTGTAGGGGGGGTATTATTTTACCCCACCTACTGCCTGAAGACAGCTGGGAGAGGCTCCAGCACCCCCCCGCGACCCTTGTGAGGATAAGGCGGGTCGGAAAATGGATGGATTTGTAATCTGTTATTTTTTTTTTTTCTGCCAAAATTCGGCATCAGTCTCAAAAAATCCATATCGGTCGGGCCCTAATAATAATAATAATAATAATACATTTTATTTATAAGCGCCTTTCAAGACACCCAAGGACACTTATAGTCAGAAACTCATGTAGAGGGGTGTAATTGTACATTTTGATCTATTATTTTAGATGATTTTTTTTTGCCTCCACTGTCTTTATTTCAGATTCCTAAGGATGAACACATCCTGCGATTTTTGCGGGCCAGGGATTTCAACATGGACAAGGCTCGTGAAATTTTGTGCCAGTCGCTGACCTGGAGGAAGCAGCACCAAGTAGACTATCTTCTTGAGACATGGAGTTCACCACAAGTTCTTCAGGACTATTACACAGGGGGCTGGCACCACCATGATCGTGGTAGGTTGAAACATCAACCGTATCAGCATGCACACGCTGACTGTTCAGATGGGTTTACGTTTCCGCATACATGATTTATTTTGGCTATTCTTGCAAAGCTAGACGAGTTGGTGATCTTTGCTCTCGGGTTTCCTTCACACTCAAGTTACATGACAATGAACTCAAAGACTTTTCTTTTTTTTTTTTCACCCAAGGCCATTCAGAACACAAGTGACTTCAACGTGCATACATTTTTCAGCACTGCTTGGTGACACCAACACTAACATGCTCTTCACTTTGTACATGCTGTCATATCCTTTTTAAAGTTTATTTTTGTAGTCGTACTTCTGTTACCAGAGGAGTGTACAAAAGTGTTTAAATAGTTGTGAAGGATTTCCTTGTGAGAAGAGCAGATGGCTATAATAATCCTCAGCAGTTTAATATACAACCTCCATAGGCTGTAGTGTTTCTGCAAGTCATTTAAATGTGTATTATTCTGTGTTCTCTCTTCTAGATGGTCGGCCTTTGTATGTCCTGAGACTTGGCCAGATGGACACCAAAGGGCTGGTCCGAGCTCTCGGAGAAGAATCGCTGCTTCGTCATGTATGCACAGTTGTTATGTCCCATTTACATATAAACATATAAATACAAGTAGTGTGCTTAAAATGTGCACAGTGGAAATCACTGTCGTTGTGGAGTTGCTACATTTTTGAAATGCCACAATAAATGTCTTATGGTCTTATGGTATGGTCTTTTTTAGGTGCTATCTATCAATGAGGAGGGGCTGAGACGCTGCGAAGAGAACACAAAGGTGTTTGGTCGTCCCATCAGGTAAACTGAAACTGAATAAATATGAGGACTGGTAACATGTCAGGTGTGCTTTGTAGAATACGGCAGGTGCCACTTAATATTTGACCATCAAGCCACATGTTACCATTTACCGTGTTTGGATTTATTCTTGTGGCACATCCAGTTAATAGTCTTGAATGGCACCATTTGCGACAAGAGAGGTCGTTGTCGGTATATGTAAAGATGTCCACATCCATACATTTTGGTGACCAGTTATTGCAGTTTTCTCATATTTTAAGCGACATATGCTTGTATTACACTGATGGTGAGTTTCAGACTTTGCAATATGGTGGCCATCATACACACAAATATCACACCATTGTTTCTTTAAATTTTAATGTCTGGTGATAAACAACCCAACATTAGTATTTGACAACACAAAAGTAGCTTCTATGCTAAAATATAATAAGAATAAAGTTTATTTTTAGAACTCCGGGGGGAATCACAAGCATCTTGGTGGGCGGGCACGGCGCCCTATGGTCGCTCCATGGTGACTGGTCTGAGCAGAATGAAGACAATAAAGTATCTCGGTTTACAAGTGTACTAATGCAACTGACGTTGGGAAGAGTGAAGGGAAGGAAAGGAGATGGTATCATTCAGGCATCTCAGCAGGAGGTGGGGCAGAGATCTCAGCCACACAGGATGGCATATTAACTATGAATAGCCGTTGAGCTACTTTGGACACGAGCCAGACAAGAGGATGTTGAGGGAGCTAGTGAGTGAGTCTAGAATTAGCATGCATTGCTGTCACCACTGAAACCACACTTTCAGGCGACAGGTTCTAAATGGTCGCTTATCGGCTTGCGCTTTATGTTTGTTTTGTGGTCTCCTCTTCTGCTCAGTTGCTGGACATGTCTCGTGGATCTGGAGGGTCTAAACATGCGTCACCTATGGCGACCAGGAGTCAAGGCTCTATTGAGGATTATCGAGGTTGTGGAGGCCAACTATCCAGAGACGTTGGGACGCCTGCTTATCTTGAGGGCTCCCAGAGTCTTCCCAGTCCTTTGGACTCTGGTGAGCACAGGGGAACACTGGCAGGGACAGAAAGTGCTATATTACAGAATGAGTTCATACTTGATGGGTGTCAAAACAGTTTCAGGTGTTTGAGTTGCACTGAGACTGACACGATAAAAAGCTCAGTGTTCTACATTCTCATTCGACAAACACTCGTACCTAGCTAATACATTTGAGTGTAGCTAATTTGAGCAAGCATATTAAAGTAAGTAAGGTAAGATAAACATTATTGTGTGTAGAGGAGATGCCAATATAGACACTTACACAAAACTATTCATGAGCATATTCTGTGCAAATTCTGTTCACTATAACCAGTCAGTTTTGTCAACTTTTAACCTGATAAACACTTTCATGTTCCTGACTTTAGGTGAGTCCATTTATTGACGAAAACACCCGCAAGAAGTTCCTAATCTATGCAGGAAACGATTATCAGGGCCCTGGGGGGCTGGTGGACTACATAGACAAGGAGATTATCCCTGACTTCCTGGGCGGCGAGTGTATGGTGAGTGGAGAATTAAGCATCTATGTCAAAGAACATGATGCAATTCTAAGATCACCTTTACTGACCTACTTTCATCACACGTGATCTCTCTCTCTCACTCTCCTTATATAGTGTGAGGTACCTGAGGG
Source organism: Hippocampus mohnikei (assembly GCA_026261675.1). Lineage (NCBI taxonomy): Eukaryota > Metazoa > Chordata > Actinopteri > Syngnathiformes > Syngnathidae > Hippocampus > Hippocampus mohnikei. The sequence goes on from JAKGUB010000326.1 coordinate 9,894,098, forward strand.
AGGCCTGGTCCCAAAGTCGATGTACCGCACTGCAGAGGAGCTCGAGAATGAAGATGTTCGTCTGTGGACTGAAACAATCTACCAAAGCGCCAGCATCTTCAAAGGAGCGCCACATGAGGTGAGACTGAGTAACACATGCAGAACAACAGGATAAAAGCAGTGACACTTGCAGTCGATATGTAGGCCAAGACAAGAGCAACAGACAATGTCTCTGAGATTTTGTTTTATTGAAAGGGCTGCCATCTAGTGGTCGAAACCTGTAGACTGTACATCTTTATTTCCGACATGGAACATTCTTCAATGGCATAACATATGGTCTGCCCGGAAACATAACTGCAGTTATGTTTCCTAACATGATTTGACCAAAGCTATAATTGTCTCTCAATGCAACCCTTCCAGATGTACATTACAAAAATGTCAAAATTGCAAACAATTGTTTTCTATTCCTGTATTTGGTTCCTGCATGTTTTGCTGAAACATCTCTCCATTCTAATTTAGAGGGCTCTATACAAAGTCACAGTTCTGATCATTTATTCTCCTCCTTTTAAACAGCTTCTGATTGAGATCATTGACGCCTCTTCAGTCATCACCTGGGACTTTGATGTGTGTAAGGGTGATGTGGTTTTCAACATCTACCACTCCAAGCGTGCCCCACAGCCACCGCGTAAAGATCCACTCGGAGCTCATGGGATCACCTCCCCTGGTGGCAACAATGTGCAGCTCATTGACAAGTCATGGACGCTGGGGCAAGATTACAGCATGGTCGAGTCCCCTCTAACCTGCAAGGAGGGAGAAAGTGTGCAGGCAAGGTTTTGAGAATATAGAGTCAAACATTTGGTGTCTCTTTTGGTTTCATCTGACAGGACATCTTATTCTTGTTCCTCATTTGTCTGTGACACACCTTTGCTTTGTTTAGGGCTCCCATATTACACGCTGGCCAGGCTTTTACATCCTCCAATGGAAGTTCCACAACATGCCGGCCTGCTCTGCCACTAATCTGCCTCGGGTAGATGATGTGCTGGCCACGTTGCAAGTCTCCTCACACAAGTGTAAAGTCATGTACTACACTGAGGTGTTGGGCTCTGAGGACTTCAGGTTGGTAACTGATACCGTTGGCCATGAACGTTTCAATTGAAATGATCGAACGTCAATTCTTTAATGAGTTCAACTGTTGGTGCTCGTGTTTTATCAGTCCCCCTCCACTCCATACATACTGCAAGACCAAGTCATTATAAAAAATATATCAGTTCCTTTCCCAGACTTATTTTTTCCATTCATTTTTTTCTGTCCAATGCATTCCCGTTCTTTCTTGTCCTCCTCCTCCTGCCGCTCTTCTTCTTCCTGTGAAGAACGGCTTGCTGTGACGTGCAGAGTTTGTAAGTGGCGCAGTGGTTGCCCCTTTTCTTTTAGCACTACTCCGTCGTCATTCCTGCTTTTTGGCTGCTAACTTTACAGCCCACCTTCATGGCAGCTGGCTCGAGCAGTCACAATGTCCTGAGCACAGTCTGTCTTTGAGTCTGTTGACTTTTGCCCTGCTTGCATGACTAATAATACTAGCAATCACTGCCGTTATTGAAGTCTTGAAACTGCTACTTACTCTTCTTTTCCTAACGTGCTCTTTTTTTTGGTCGAGTTTGGGTTCATCGAAGTGAAGTGATTTGGGATTTACCTATATAAATTACTGAATCCAAAATATCCTTAATCCTGATGCCTCATGGAATTCATAATTAGTGCTAAGCATGCAAACCATCTGAACTATGATTTTTTTTCTCGTGGAATCCAATTCCTTCCTAATTGGAGTGGCATACTTAATTAGTTAGCTTTATAATACAATCAAAGGACATAGAAAGGCCCTTAAAGGGGAACTCCACCCCCTACATTTTCTTTACAATATTATGTTCCATGTGCCTTCACTAGTTCCATTCTGTTTAATATTGTGTTTGAATATGAGTTAAGCAGCAAAATCCACCCCTTTTTAGCCATCTCAAGGGGCGGCCATTTTGATACTTGCTGTCGACTGAATATGAATATGACATCACAGTTGGTCAGGGTTCAGGTAACAATCAATTATAGTTCAGCTCATCTGTCTAATGGGGGTGCGTCATGGTCACCTGATGTTCATTTAGTTGGTCAAACTGATTGGACTATAAAGGCGGAGAAAATGTTCAGGTTATTTTCCCTTACTGGACTATGTATGTCTCCTTTTACAGGGGTTCGATGACCAGCTTGGAGTCGAGCCACAGTGGCTTCTCTCAGCTCAGCGCTGCCACCACTTCATCCAACCAATCCCAGTCCAGCTCAATGATCTCCAGGTAGACAGAAGACGGAGAGCACTGTCTCCTATGTTGTGAGGACCCCAAGAACCCCTTTACTCAAGACTCGCACACCCTGTTTAACTTGGGGTGCTGACCAGCAGACAACAAATTGTGGGTTGAAAACACAAAAGAGAGACTGTATGACCTCCTTTCAAAGGGCTGATGTTCCTTTTTTTTTTTTTTTTTTTTTTGCACAAAGGTCATATTTCAGTGTGTGGTGTGTCTATGCTAGGCAAAAAAATGAGACCAAGGTTTTGGAGGATTGCACTTTGATTGTGGCTTGTACAGAGTGGAAATGTTAAAGGCAACAGGCTTAAATGTTGCATTATTGGAGGATTCAAGAAGCAATATTTTCATCCTAGGAATGGCAGGTTTGATTAGAGTTAGACACTGGAGCCGCTGTTGTATACTGTTTATGCATTTACACTCCAAATTCTGTAGGCAATAATCAGATAACGCACCCCTAATTCAGGTGCACCACTGTAGCAGGTTGGAAGTTCTGTTACACAAAAACATGTGACGCAAAGACTTTTGACATTGAAAAACCTCCCTCCCGCTATATGAAAGGTGTTTTCAATGTAGAGAGCAGGTGGAAAATGCTACACACTTCTTTAAATTTACTTGACATTTTGAGATTGTAGCCCACAAATCCAATGTGAATGTCTGAGTTGATTACATCCGCAAAACACAGTTTACTCAGATCGGATTGAAATATCACACACATTTTTTCAAACAAACACAAAGCTCCTGAGTGGATGGGACTTATTAAATCATGGCAATATAAAATGAATCAACGGATGGGGTTTGCTTTCTGTTGGTGTCCCTTAGTGTCCAGATGTTCTCTGAGCATCCTGACTGCCATGTGATAGCCCCATGTGGCTGGCCCTACCATCTTTTGAGGGCTCTTTCATACCATGAACAGCATACTTGACCAGCATCTCACTCTTCAGTGCTTGAAGCAATAACATGGGTTTTTACTGTGTGAAATATTTCTATTTATCATTGAGATGTCCATTGTAGATGGTGGTGATGGTGAGGGCTAATTGCAGGTGACCTTTATGTAATGTACAGGCAGGCACAAAGGCAAACTGAGCCACTACGTCTGGGCATTTTAAGAATATCTTTATGATGATGCTTATTTCTCAATGTTTTAGGGAAAAAAAATAGCGCTACTGTACATGTACTAGTTATATTTGAGGAGTGCTACTGTTTTTGACATACTTGATGGGTTTGAAACAGAGGGGTGTGTCACTGCATGCACATGTTACACATGGTGACTGGCTTTCCCAGTCTGCTATTTGTAAATGAATAGCCATTATAAGAGCCATTTTTCAAGAAACACCATTTTAGCCTTTGTAAGACTCACTGAGAAACAGCCGCTCTGTTCAAGGTCAATTAAATCATTGTTGTCGAAAAACATCATTTCCATGCAACAGTTTTACCAATGAACTGGTTTAGAAGCATTGATGACTTGACTGTAAATTGCCAAGAGCCATCAAATGCTGTATCGATGGACACTTAATACCTGAGAAGTGAGAATCATTCCAAAGGATACTTAATGTGCATGTTTTAGATACACAAAACTGTTTGTAACTCAGAATAAAAGGTCAATATTTTTTGTGTGGAATATTAGCAATAATGTGAAATGTTTTACCTCCTCAGAATGAGGGCTATCGTCATGTGTGGATGTACAAGAATGAATGCTGGAAACAGCATTGAAAATAAGACATGCCTGTAATATGTATCTACTGTACACACTCCCTCAGGGCCACTGGGCCTTCAACTTCCTGGCTCCCACTCTGAAGTATGTCTTGACCCACACAGTCAGATAGCCGTCAAATGCTAATTCTTGATTGAGATTACCAATTAAAGAAACAGGATTAGAATGAATACATACCCCCACTATATATATCAGAGTGGACCTTCGATTTGTACAACTGCATGGCTGAAATTAAGAATTGAAGCCATGGGCATAAAGTGTTCTTGTATCCAGTATTTGATTACCATGTGGATTCAGTGTTGGAGATACCGGAGACCCTTCACATTTTTTTGGGGTGTCCTCCTCAAATTCACACATACGTCTACATTTTCAAAGATCTCTTGAGGGCTATGAAATGTTTTTCATTACTTTTTCGTGTGTTTGTTTGTCCACCCTCTAGTCTGTTGAAGTTGCATATCTCCTCTTATCTTCATATGAGATATTATGTAAAAAGTACTAGTTTGAATTCATGAGAATATTGCGCCTTCACTTTTTTTGGGAAAACATTAAACTTGAATTCTGTACATTTTGCCCTATTCATTTTCATTGCTCTTTCATTTGTGACTTTTTCTCCTTTTTCGAGGAGCACTTTTTCTGCATTCTCAAATCAACAATATTTCATTATTATTTACTAAAATAGTTCTCGTGCATAATTGAAAAATGTCACTGCAAAACCTCTTGTTAAAGCAACTAATGCACCATGAATTAGATGTTTTTTTCTTATCATAGTGTCAGAGTTATCAATTTGACATTCATAATAAAGACCCAATGAGGAGAGGACACACTGGATTCTGATAACAATCACTCGCGGGGGGAACAAGGAGAAGCGTTTGGTTTCAGTTCTCTGCACGTCACCCCAGCATCTCCCCGCTCGCCCTCTCATTTATTTCTCATTGGGAATCTAATACATGGCTGTGTCCAACCTAAAGGGTGAGGGCTGTTGAAGGCACACTAAACTTGTTTGACTATGTGTGTGTATGTGAGTGAAAATTACCTACATGTGTGCAATCATTACAAAAACACCAAGTACCAGTAGGTTGGTTGCAACTGGTGTTGACAGCTCCATCCACGTCCGACCTTGCTCTTGTTTTGTCTCATTAACTTATCTCTTCCCAACCCCTTTCTCGGAAAGGTTGTTGCGTCCCTCAACGGTCACACAGTGCACTTAGCTTTCTTTATTATAAATGTGAGCATATCTTAATGAAAAGCATAAGCATTCATTGCAAGCATAATCAATTTGAATAAATGAATCTTTATTACACTTTCGTGCAACGAGACATCACTTAACAGGCATGCTCCGCACAAGAAACATGAAAAACAATGACGAACATGGGAACAGTGCAAAGGGCCTGTCGGTACTCACTGTAAAGTGTCTCGAGATCTTAGTTAGAAAGGAAACCACGAGGGGAGGGGTAAAAAAATGAGCCAAGCAGAAAAATTCATTGGTAATTATATGCAAATGTATCATAACTAAAAATCATGATCAATTTAACACATGGTAAACAAACGAAAACAATGTTAATAAGTAAATGTGCATAATAAAGACTCACAACATCAAATAAATAAGAGAGAACCAAAGGAAACGCTACTCCTGGTAATCATTCACTTGCCTAATTTCATTTCCTGTATCCAATTTTACTGCTAGATTATCTCGATTTGATCCGAAGGCTGAGAATTCTGATGGGAAAATGAAGCTTCAAATTAACTTCATGTGAACTGGTTACATTTAGTCCTCTAGATGGCATGTTTGTTTTAAATAAAAGGGCCTTCAGAAATGGCAAGTTCAGTGTGCTTTTAGCATAATGTTGAACAGAGAGCGTCATATTGAGGTGTAAAAAATGTGATCATACAGTTATTTGGGTTGACAGTCATAACACCTTCCGAATGAAAACACAACAATGCGCCCTGCAACAAATTGGTTTCACACCTTCTCATTTTGCATAACAGAACCAATCTACTGGGACACATTAGAGTAGGCTAGCTGATGATTTCACGTAGGAAGTTTCTCACAAATCCGATGTAGAATTTTAAAATGAAAGTCTTTTCAAATCTGCACACTGTATGTTCGCGTCAATATACGAGATTATAGAAAAGAAAAAAATATATATATCGTTATCGCTCTCTCTTCACATCCAATGTGTGGACGAGCGGCATTAGCGCACCTTGTGGGATATTTTCTAGCAACCGTAGGCTTTACGGGGATATATATTTTCATCACTCAAATATGTTATAGTAGACATAAAAAAGATGATAGACAAAGTAGCATCCATTCTGACAGGAGTGTGGGGATTTGATTAATAGATGGGCGCATTAAGCACGCATCGACTGGTAGCAAAGAGAATATCTTGATAAATCAGGCCTTTAAAAAAATCAAGTGGATTGTTTTCAATCATTCAAACTTGCCAGTATTGTAAACACACTCTTCTCTGTGTGTTGTATTTAGAAGGCAAATGTATTTTTCCCTCTATAGAGACTTTAATTAAATATGTCATCAATGAATTCCAATTGGCTACAACACGTCTGTGTATTTAATTTCAATTTCCAATTTATTATGTTATATTTCATTTAAAGCACATTTGATCCTTTTGTCTTTTTACCAACTGTGATTTTACTTTGTGCCCCTAGATGGTAGTATTTTCGAGGTTATTCCTTTTCGATGACGTCAGACACGGAAGTACAGTACAGGACGCAAATCTATCTCAAGTACTGGAGCTGCAAATGAAATAAGACTTGAATTATTTCAATGCAACCCGTCCTAAGAGAATAAATGTCTCCAACAGAAGAGTTGGTCAAGCAGTGGGAAAGGTCAGTGTGTTTGCATTTTTGTATATTTATGTTTGTTCAATAATGCTTGTTCTCAGCGAGCAGTCAACCACTTGTCACAATCCACGAGCTGTCAATACAATTCTCTCTGTCAAAGTTAACAGTCTTAGTTTTGAGTGACACCGACCTCTCAATACCCAACATTTTGCCTCAACACTCTCACATGTAATGACCAAATTGTTCTGAATAGTTGTCAGTATTTTGCAGCGCAATTCAAACCAGTGGATGCCCAATATAACGTGTAGTATTGTTAAATGACAACCTTGGTTTGTGTGAATAAAAACTGAGCAAGTGAGCATTATTATCTTTTGTACGACATATATTGTCACAACATTAGCACAGGATTTCCTCATGATTTGACTGTCGAGTGTTTACTCCTTCACCCCTTTTCCATTCAAAAGTGGTAGTGGCTATAATTTAAATACTGTACAGTGAACACCTGACTCGCCTTCGATTAGGGATGGACTGAGATTTAGAGCGACTATTACTTTGGGTGCTAAATGCAGTTAAAAGGCAACTCAAGTCAAAGATTTTCTTTACATATTCTTGTAACTATGCACTTCCACTCGTCTAAACATGGCTTTTGTGGAATGTAAATGCAGCAGCAAAATCCTTTTAGTCAATGGCAAGTGACTAAATGGATAAGGGTTGACAGTGGTCGACTAGTTAACACTTCTGCCTCACATAGCAGCAGTGCAGGGTTCGATTCCACACCCCAGCCTTCCTGTGTGGAGTTTGCATGTTCTCCCGTGCCTGTGTGGGTTTTCTCCGGCCAGTTCTGTTTCCTCCCACATTCCAAAACCATCCATGGCAGGTTAACAGAACACTCTAAAGTGTCCTAAATTGTGGAAATCAGCAGACACTAGATGCTACTGTAATTAGAAACCTTCTAACAACAACTACTTTCACACACACGCAGCAGCAAAACAGACAAACAATAGAGCTGCATACATACTCTCACACATCCTGTATGTTCTCTGTGCTCTTTTAGAATGATTATTATTTGAGGACTAAACTATATTGGTTAAGGTCCTGTGTCTCTTCGTTTGGCTGTTATTTACGCTGCATCTCTTCCAGTCTAAATATGACTTGCCTGCACACTATAAAAACCATTAAAGAAAGCGAATATGTCCCAGTGATGAACTGTGATAATGCGGGCCTTACGGTACATGTAAAGTGTAATGCTTAGCATCTGCTTTTGTTGCCTCAATCTTCTATCATGTGTGCAGTGAGCAAACCTGTCTCAGAGAGCAGGTGGTGGTGGAGGACACGGAGGACTGGCAGAAGAGCCCAGACTTCTCGGGACTGGAACGCGTTGCTGGACTGGACCTCTCCTTTATCAAAGGTGATGACGTCAATGCCTGCTCCCAGCTCGTGGTGCTCAGCTACCCTGATCTTGAGGTGAGCCGTGCCCGCTCGCCAAAATAAAACCAGACTTTTTAAATCACCGTTGTAGTTAATAAACACATGAAACACATCCGTGCATCCTTTGAAACAAATTTTAAATTCATTATTTTTGTTCAAACCTTTTGCGAACTAAAGCATTTCTTCAGTTCCATCACGTACAAATGAACAGCTGAACTTTATTAGGGGTTAATCAGAGGCACTTAAAATGGTGACGTGTGTGTGTGTGTGTGTGCGTGCGTGCGTGTGTGTGTGTGTGTGTGTGTGTGTGTGTGAGAGAACTCCCATTTAATAAAAGATTTAATTTTGAACACAGCCACAGCCCCAGTTATAAGGATGTTCACATTTGTGCAAGGGCTTTATCTCGGATGTTGATTTGTTTTTTTTTACAATTAATTTGTATCAGGTATAGATCACATTAAGGTTGGAAAAACGTTTTAAATAATTTATCTTGTCTTCTACCACAAAAACCTGGCTTTTGAACAGGAGTGTGTTGACTTTTTTTCTTTTACTATCCGCAGTCGACGGGCGGATGGACGGGCGCGTTGACTCGCCCGATAAGTTCGTTTGAATGATGCTAACGGGTAAAATGAGGATTGATTAACTGACTAGTGCACTCACAACTGTGACTGAGAGGCAAAGTACGGAATTTACAAGGGCAACGTGCTCTGCTGCCAGGCTATATTATGTGAAATGGCAACGGCACTGCGTATTGTATGACAAATGGACTTTGCTAACAGTGAATTGCAAGGGAGTGGGGTACACAATCACATTGTTGAACAGAATGTCTGACTAACATTTCATTAACTTTGATTGCATCGAGGCAATATACTCAGACGAATGTCATAAATACTAATGGGTAAGTCATTATGAAATGGGGAGGTGCCAACAAGCGAGCTCAATGCACAGATAAATACAGTGCTGTTAAATTTAAATTCAATGAAATTAACAGTGACCCTGTCATGGTCACGTCGACAGCACTAAAACAAGACGTTATGATCCAAATTCTGTTGGACAGAATTATCCATCGATGCATTTTCTGCTGCGTCTGTCCCAGGGATGGACAACTCCGGTCCTATTCAAATGAATCAGCTCTGTTGGAAGAGAGAACTTCTAAAACAAGCAGGACTGCGGCTCGCTAAGACCGTAGTTGCCTTCCCCGTCTGTGTCGTTTTTAGGGTCCCGGATAAACTGGAGCCTATCTTAGCTGATTTTGAGCAAGAGGCGGGATACACCCTGCACTGGTTGACAACCAATTCAGTCCGTTGCAGTCGGATTTTGTCCTTTTTTGTGAATTCCGGTTGTACATATTCGTCCGACCACTTTATTTTTTTGCTCGACGTAGCATGTGTTAAAACGTAAAAAAAAAAAAAAAAAAATTTGGGGGACAGAGCGAGCTAAATTTCCCGCAGCACTGATTGGACAAGCAATGTAATGTGATCATCTGCAGCCAGCGATGGCCAAGTAGGTGTGACATAACTAAATGACATGTTGAGTCGACTGTGTCTTAACCTGCATGGCAAAGTCTCTGTCGAATCCCTGAGACTGATTCACCGAACCCTTGGGGTTCGATCGAACCCATGTTAAGATCCACTGGGTGGGTGCAAGGGAAGGCCCGGTGTCAAACATCAAAATCAACCAGGGGATTGCGGCCAAGCTGTTTTGGCAAATATAAGACGAGACACAAAGATAGAACCTCAGATATTTTTCAAACTTTATAACTTTGATGTGTTTCCCCATCAATACCTCGAAATGAGCTGCTATTTGGAATGCTTTGAATTACCCCAAATAAAATTCAGATGATTGCTTTCTAGCAGAAGCCTGAATCCTTACAGTGGTATCTGGAGCTGGTTTATTATTCCCTTTAAGTTGATTACACCTACAGCACTATGCTCTACTGCAGGTATGATATTGTTTTGGTGATGCGGGGCTCGAAAGTGTGTCCAATATGCTCACAAATGCGGCCAACTTTTCAGTATGTGCTGGTAAAAAAAATTCATTCGGTCGCATTAGCGCATTAGAACATTTTCATGTTCTTACGGGTACCTGGGCGTCGAGACCATTTGAAAGATGGTTGTTCACTGGGTTTCTCATCAACCAAGATTGTTTTCACCTGGAATTACAGGTTTATTTCAAGTTGTATGAAATACTTCTGGCTGCTTGCTTTCTCCCAGGTGCTTTATGAGGACAGTCAAATGGTGACCCTGACAGCACCTTACATGCCAGGCTTTCTGGCCTTCAGAGAAACCCCTTTCCTCTTGGAGGCTCTGCAGCGGCTTGAAAAGGACAAGCCCACTCTTCTGCCTCAGGTGATCTTACATCGTAGAGCAGGGGTGGGCAATTCATTTTATGAGGGGGGGGGGCACATGTCTACAGTACAGTATATTATTTTTAATGTATTTCACTGTATTGTTCACTTGCTTGTGCAGCAAATGTGTAGCGTGATTCTGCCGTTCCTCTGCATCCTTTGACTTTAAGCTGTTTAATGACATACCATATGGAGTTTACTGTAAAACTAAACACACAACAGAAACAATTACATGCATTGTGTTTTTAATATACAAAACATGCTTCAGTTTCAAGACATTGCTAGCCAATAATACTGAAGTCAGTGTGAATTAGCATCGACTTCAGCTGATTGATATTACTTAACGAATAACGAATATAACAACGAATACTGACACACCAACATTGTGGATACACATCCACTCAGGAAAAATAACACGATTCAAAAGCACCAATTTTTTCCCAGTCTATGAAAAACAAATCATATTAATAGCGTTCAATCACAATTTTCTTCACTTCTCATTCTAAGTGTGTACTCCATCCATGCATGACAGAACACTGGCCCAGAGGCCATAACGCACAGCAAAAGCTGGTACTCGTATTTATTTGATTAATGGCTATTGTATTCTTAATTTCTTACAAATTAATTTTCTCGTTGTCCTTTCAAGTTATATTTAAAGTTGAGATTTCAAAGATTCAAAGAATTTTCTGTCCTCAAAATTCAAAGATTCAACGGTCAAAGGACTTTTTTTTTGTCGTACCGCACACATGACATGGCATGAAATAAGTCCCAGTTCAACCCAGTGAGTCCCAAGACTTGTAAAAATAACATAAGATTAAATAAATATGATAGAGTTAAGTGTAATGCTTAAGAATGAAAATGCAATAGGCTTGTATTTCACATGATATTTGTCAGATCATTTTGTACTTGACAAAAAGAATAACACGTCTAAGAATAAAATGTTCAAGATGCAGGCTATGATGATAGTTTTGATTAGCTGAATTTTAGAAGGTGAATAAGTACGATTTTTGTTGTTCTTCATTGTGATTTCAATCTGAATCAAAATAATTGTGTTTATTTATTCCATAATGATGCAACCCTAATAAGTAGTTGCAGTTTGTGCCACACTAAACATGGATCAGAGGAAGCAAAGGAAAGTATTGTCTGCGGAGATTAGAAAGAAATTACAGACAAGCACGTTAAAGGGAAAGCCTAAAAAACTATCCTCAAGCAGCGGGATGTTCTTGTCAGTACAGCGAAACAGTTATTCAGAAGTCTAAGATCCATGGAACATCCTTGGGAAGTGACCGCAGGAAGAAAATTGATGACAAATTGAAGAGACGGACGGACACTATGAATAGTACAAAAAAACCCTCCAAACAATCCCCAAAGAAAGTGAAGGTGAACTGCATGGTCAAGGTATATCAGAATGAGATGGCACTATCTGAGCCAAAATGGACTTCATGAGATGTGATCAAGAAGAAGACCGCTGTTGGAAATAAATCCTAAAAAACAAAATACCTGCAAAGCAGTGCAGAAGTCCCAAAAGGATGTGCCAAAAAAAACCCCATTTTAGTCCAGGCCTTTTACATGAATTATATTTCAAAATATTTTTAACCACAATTTTGCCCACATGTGCAAAGAAAAATAGTACTCATATACACAAACAATAGGAGTACACTCTTTTCTCCTAGCTAGCGTGGCAATTGTAATATTTTACCATACTTATTGGTGGCTACAGTATTTTAAAAGTTTCACCAATATATGGGAAAGTGGGATTGAAGGTATAACATAACTTCCAAATAAGAACTCTTTATGAACATCAATTATTGATCATTTTCATAGTCACCATCATTTGATTATGGAAAATTATGCAAGCATGCACATACACTTATGGCAAAGTGCGGATTGGAGAAAAAAAAAACGTTACTTTCAATAAGCTGTCTCCAATAAATGAGGTTAAGTAATACATTTCCAGTCAAAACTAATGTCGGCTGATTTTAATTAAGATGTGTAACTTCATAATCGTGATAGTCATTGATTGACCCCAAGGATAAAATGTCTTGCTGAGCCGGAAATGTCATTACCATAAATACTGTAAATTGGCCACGGTCGAGATCAATTGACAGTGCTAATGTTGCAATTGTAATCTGTGTGTCCCGTTAGGTGGTGTTTGTGGATGGCAATGGTCTCTTTCACTACAGAGGTAAGAGAACATAAAGTGCAATTTCCATCCAGTTGCCCACACCTCCAAACATATTCAACAAACACAAGTATCTCTCTCTCTCTCTCTCTCTCTCTCTCTCTCTCTCTCTCAATTTATCATACCGAGACTCGTAATAGTGCAGACAGTTAATACTGTAGCAGAAATGTCTGCATTACTCCAGCAAATTATTTGGGAGTTCTTATACCAAATTGGAGGTTCATGCTTTGACCCAAACACACACACAATCCATGCTATGTGGAAAATGTTTATGGGACGTCTATTAGATAAGAGTGGGGTGAAATGCACAAATTTGCTAGCGTTCATTCGATTTTTACATGCCAAAAACATACTGTGAACTCAGCACTTTGGTTTGTTCAGTTGAGGCTCACGAGATGGAGCAGGTGGAAGGAAAAGAGACTAAGATAAGAAAAATTCTATATTAAAAAAAAAGCAAAAGAGGCAGCATGAAGCAGCAAAACAAACACTTGGTCTGGTTTCTTGTGGCTCGGACCCCGTGGGGTCTCGGAGCTTTGTCCGGACCACAGGCAAGGACCAGAGCCGGCTTATTGCCTCAGCTTCTGCTCCTGCGAGCCGGCTTGTCACGGCTACCCTCACGCATTGTGGTGCTTTAAGAGACGAAAAACTAGAACTCAAACTAGTAGGAAATCCACCTCCGAAAAAAACTATTTCTGGGTTAAAGCCACTGAGACACAGCTGGCTCCCAACCTGTCGTCGTCAAGGCAAAAATACACTATATACAGTACACACGTTTTGTGTTTTACATTAACATTGAACCATATTTTCAAGATGTACCATGTATGAAATAGTGCGACAGTTATTCCTCGAGCTGCACGCTTACTGAATGGAGAGCTTCTTCTCATTCATTTGGCCACCCTTCCAAGTCGATGGCTGGTGTTTTTCACTCTGCGCCTTCCAAAACCCTCTGGAGAGTACCCAAAGCCTCCATCCCCGAGGCAGGGGCCACAAGTGTCGGGCCAGGGGAGCAGCGAGACTCCGCTCCGTGGCGGCAGACATTTTATTTTAGTGAATGGGACCAATGTAACGTGTGCAATCGTGAAAAATGTTACCCAAGGCTGAAATATCTATTCGTACATATACAATTTTATACAGTCATACCTCGGTTTTCGAGCATAATCCGTTCCAGAAGGCTGTTCGAAAACCGATTTGTTTGAAAACCGAAACCACACTTTAAAAAAAAAAATCTTTATTGAACACGTCTGCTCACAATGGAACGCTACACGAGGAAGCGTCACTTCCTCGTGTAAGGAAGGCGAGAGGCGTCAAGTGGTGCATTCAAGTGCGCTCAGTTTGTTCGAGAACCGATTTTCGGTCGTAATCCGAGGCATAAAAAAACTCTACATTTTTGGTCTAAAACTGATTTGGTCGAGAACAGAGACATTCGAAAACCGAGGTTTGACTGTATATGGTTCAGGAATGTTGTTTTGCGCTATTATTCTTATTGTATATGGTGGGGAAAACCAGGAAATGAGCATGTGCAGCAGGGCTCCTTACTACATTGTTGTCTGCCAGTCAGATGACACTGACGGCATAGCCCCACTCGGCCGGCATTTTAAAAGCACTTCCAAGATGGTTTTGGAAAGCGAAGCCATTGTAAACGCTTTACCTCCAAAAAGGCAAATTGAAAAGCAAGCATTCTGGGCCAAGCAAGGTGTTTCAGTGAGAAAAAAATGGGGATTTGATTCCTCTCAGATTGAGCAGTTCAATATGTGGGCATAATTTACGTCTCACAACATCCCTAAATTGTAGTTGTTTGTTTCAATTTCTTTAAATAATTTCATTAAAATGCTGTTAACATTCTCACAAGGAATAGATTTGTTTTATTGTGTTTCCAAACCCCCATGTAACGTCCACTCTTGTTTGAAATCGTATGATGTCATTATCTTCGGGTTACCTTCTTTGGAACCAATGGACTTCACTGGTGTATTTGAGTATTTACTGTTGTTCTCGTCATGCATTCATGATGTATATTTTTAATCTGCTGTCACTTTGTGGATCATGCAGAATTTGGACTGGCATGTCACGTGGGAGTACTGTCAGGACTGCCGTGTGTGGGTGTTGCCAAGAACCTGCTCCAGGTCCAGGGTGTGTTCAAAAATGAAGAACATCAGTCTCAGGTAAAGTCTTCTATTTCCTGACAAATTTACACTGGATTCTTTTCATGATGCAGCAATTTGTAATTGTGTGGTCGACTAACCTTGCAGAGGAAACTTACGGACAGTTATTCTCTTCTGGCTAATTTTCTTTTTTTGGTCCTTTTTTTTAATTCACGAGTATTAATGATTGTTTCTCTGTTATTGCTGGCAGTTGTAAAAATAAAATCATGCTATTCTCTCGTGATGACCTTTTTATTTTGCTCTGAACTTGTAGTTTGAAAAAAAAAAAAGAAATACGGTATGTCAGAAAGGGATATAGGACAAAATCAACCATTGCAACCAAAGCGCGGTTAATTTTTGCTGTCAACGGGAAAGATTTGGATTTCAAATCAAAAGACAAAGAAGAAATCAACAGTTGAGCTTTTTAAAAAAAAAAATCTTATCCACAACTTAGAAGATGGTGTTATGTTTATGAAAGAGCAGATTTTTAATTAAATGAGCAAAAGTAACTATTATTGCTGATCATGATCATAGCCTTTCCATGACTGATAAATGCTCTCATTGGTCCATGAAAGCTTCTCCTTGTTCATGAGTGGTTTACATCTACTGCTGCATGCAGCCTTTGTGTCTTAAGTCGAATGTAAACATTAGTTTGGGACGACACTTTTGCCCTTTGAAGGTTGTTGCTGATGTCACAAAAACCGTGTCTTTCTTTACAGCTCTCACAGTTAGGGTCGTCCCGATCAGGCTTTTAAGATGCTGATACCAATTCGATCCAAAGCAGGACATTGCCTCAAATTGACAAATGTTGGGGGAAGAGCGGCCTCCTCTTCCCCGCGTGTTGGTTGAATTTCGGACGAGGAGAATGTTGGTTCTTCAAATAAAGGCTGGAATCGATGAACAGTTTCTTCAAAGCTTTTAATAACAGAATATTCCGGGCACCCGCGAATTACAGACAATGGCTGCGGGTCACGAGTGCGAAGCAGGAAGAGATTCACATCACTTTTATACTATCAGAAGGGCGGTACCGAGGCACAAGGTGTGATATCATAACTTTCGTTTCTCCTAAACCGATTCTCAGCAGGGAGTATTCCAATTCCAGGTGATGATTGTTACAAGGACGCAAAGCTACACTGCGGGCATGGGAAAGTTATACAGCGTGACTGAATATGAGCATATTACAGACTTCACCATGTAGAAAATGCACAAATAAATTGCGATTCATTTCTTACTATTTTGGTCTAGAACATATCTGGAACTGGTTTTGAGATTAGAATGAAACCAAATTACCCAATGGAAAAGTGAGGATGAAGTGGTTCAGAAAATGGACGGATGGCTGCATGGAATGAAAATATTCCATATCACACATCACAGGGCAAATCAAAATGGAATTTCATTTGACTTTAAAGAGCTGGCACATTCCTGTTACCGATCCTGCTCGAGCAGGGGCCCCCAAGTCCGGTCTTCAATTTTTGTTTTGTCCGGTCTTCAAGACTGCTGATGAAGCTTATTTTCCCTCCTCCAGCACACCTGATTCAAATGATCAGCTCATTAGCAAGCTCGGAGAAGCCTGATAGTAATCCTGATCATTTGAACATGTGAGAAGAGGGGAGGCATCTAAAACAGGCTGGATCGGGACTCTGAAGGACCAAACTTAGGCACACTTGACAGCGACCTCCACCCATTGTGAAACTCTTTGCAGTGATTGAAGCTTTCCAACCGCTGAGCAGAGCGCAACAAAACCGAATGCGAATGCTAGTCCGCTGCTAGCAGTGACTTTCCCATCGAAGGCAAAGGCAGTGCATGTACATTGAAACTAAGTCAAAGCTTTTTAAATTTTTTCATTTTATTTTTTTTTACCAGCATGTCAATCCTTGTCATAAGTTTTTTTTTGTTCTATGAAAAGTGGCCGATCATGTTTGGTGGCCGAATGATCGAAGCACCACTTCTCACAGTGTTTG
Organism: Hippocampus mohnikei; assembly: GCA_026261675.1. Classification (NCBI taxonomy): domain Eukaryota; kingdom Metazoa; phylum Chordata; class Actinopteri; order Syngnathiformes; family Syngnathidae; genus Hippocampus; species Hippocampus mohnikei. The sequence goes on from JAKGUB010000326.1 coordinate 9,910,988, forward strand.
TCTTCTGCTGCTGCGGTCTTCCTTGATCTTTCAGTTTATGGCTGTGAGTACCCCAATGGTTTCTTTCTCGTTCACGACATTGCAAGTATGTATTTACTCATGTTAATGCAAAGGTTCTAATTGATTTTACATCTCATCTTGACAATTGCTTTTGTACAACTAGGATAAGTGCAGGATCACAGGATCAACCCACACATCTGTCACGGTGCATAGTTTTAATTGAATGGAAGTTGTATTTCAAATGCAGATGTAAATACCTGGAAATGATCTCTTGTTTCCTTTCCATCTACATTTTTTGAGTCCGCAACAAAAATAAAGGAATTAGGCCACCGTGTGTGTGTGTGTGTGTGTGTGTGTGTGTGTGTGTGTGTCCTCACTGTGCCACAAGTACGGGAATGTGTGTGTGTGTGTGCGTGCGTGCGTGTGTGTGTTCCGACGTGGGAAAGATTAAATACGATTTCATTAATATGCAAATTGGGCCTCAATGACTTGCTGAGTGTCCAAAGACATCAATTCACCCAATAAGCAGGCATCTCATGCAGACATGTACAAAATCAAAAGAGGCAATCATGTAGTTCGTTGTCGGATTCTGCAGAAATCATCTGGCGACTGCTGGATGAGGCCAGTGAACTAATAATACATTCTACTGCAAGTATTCATTCACTGTTTATTATTTTTTCTGAATTCTATACAAGTAGAACATCATTATAGGTGCAGTACAGTGAATGTATTCATACACTTAAATTATTGATCCGCGTCATTTGTATTTCTATTAATGTGTCAGATGTGGAAGGCTCCATCTAACATATTATGTAAATATGGTGTAAGAGAAATTGAGTATACTATATTCAAGGAGAGTAGAAATATATTCAGCATTTGACTATGCAACCAAATGTTCCAATCTTGTTAGTCCTCTTTGTCTTAGTCCTTTTGCCTTGTCTCTGCTGTCTGAGTTTACTTTTTTTTTCTTTTTAACTCTCTGTCTAATTTGGAGACAAAACATTGAAAAAAAACAATTGGAAAGTGTGTTCGGCTTTTTAAAAAAAACTCCCAATTTACAGTGCATGCTCACGGATGGGCACCTGCTGATTGTAATTTTTGTGCCTTTTTTTCAGTATTTCTTTTCTATATTGTTTTCCTTTGATGGGGAGCCAACCCATGTTTTTTTAGTGGAAAAAAATGTTGGCATAGCTAATTCAAGAACTTTTAGGGTTAAAAAAAATCAATTGCAATGCAAGTGAATTGGCATCGGTTATTCAGAGATTTGTGCAATTTGCGAGCAGGCCCTTTCCCGCTTGAATAGCTTGGGTCCACTGTATTACTTAAGGCAGACCTTAAGATTTAACAAAGTCTTGCAAAACATTGTGTCTGAGGTTAAAGTTATGACTCCCTAATGCCAAACTTGCTTTGTGGAGTAATGGTGGCGATAACAACCCATTGGCAGCAAAGTCTGTTTTATTGATCCTTCCAGCTTCCCAAAGACATCATTTTTGCCTCTGCTTTGGCCATGATGATAGTTGCAGCTTTGGGCCATGATGATAGTTGCAGCTAAGAGCAAATGCCCAAGATTGTAAATTTAGGATGTTTCAGGATGCTTGCATTTATGGCTGATCTTGTCTTTTTCTGCGAGGATGTTGGAAGCTATTGATTAAACTAGCCTATTGAGCTTGTTACAGGTAACAAAAGTCCACTCTGTACATGTATTCAGATGGTGGGAAGCATTTACCTGGATGTGTTTTGTTTTACTTTTTATAGTGTAGCTGTAGATCAGCGGTGTCAAACCCATTTCACATTGTGGGCCGTAGACAGCCTCGGTAGATGTCAAGTGGGCCGGACCATTGAAATTATACCATACTCTGCTATAAATAACCAAAATATCATGTCTTTCCTTTGTTTTGGTATAGTGAAGCACAAGAACATTCGGAAAATGTTGAAATTTAATGAACATATCTTTTATAAAACATGTCATGAAACACCTTAGATTCCCTTAGATAAATGTGCAATTTACTTTTATCATTCACATATGTGCATTGCAACTGATCCCACTGATTGTACAAACGCACAAAACTTTAACAAATAATTGGTATTGAAAAATATAGTAATGCATTTTAAGATTTAACGAGATTTATAAAGAAAGGAATTTTTAAACCACTTACACATGTGCTTATAACATCTAAATTTAATCCCTGCCGACACTTTACAAACTAAGGAGAAATCAGCGTGCGGATAATCCATGAATTGCATTTTATTAAAAATGTTAATTCCGTGTCTTTTATGCATTTCACTTTTAAATTATCCTGCAGGCCTGATTGAACCTCCTCGGGGGGCGGTTACGGCCCGCGGGCCGTATGTTTGACACCGCTGATCTAGATCTTCATTCAAAATAGTCATAAGAATGCACAATTTGCTTACGATATTATTATTAGTCATATTTTATTTGTATTTGTATTTTTTTTACAAGATCAGGACCGCAACATGGAGATGCCCGGGTTTGATAAATGGTGTTAGATGCAGAATTGAAAGTGTAGCCTCGAATTGGAGAACTATAAGTGTGACCATTACAGATGTGACTGAGCAGCAGGGCACAAATTGTGAGATTCACCAGTACTGCTCTACACGCATGGCTGGTCTTTTATACCCCAACGTTTGTATGTGTGTGTGTGTGTTTATATACAATTTATGACATTTAATGACTCTGAAAGCATGAACATACTCGCAAAATTCATGAAGCACAAACTCCAAAGCATAAAACAACAAAATCATAAAACAAAAACAAAGATATGACTTGCAGGAGATCACCGTCCACCACTGTTTCGCTCCAGCCCTGGCACACGGTGGTACTGCAAATAAATAACCAGGCCACACAGAGAAATCTTTCTGCTTAACCTGGTGGGTCTGACTTTAATTGACCCCAATAGAGTCGAAGTCGAAGAACAAAACGTGAAAGTCAATCCTTCAATGTTTTGCATTAGCCAGATTGGCACCATTATTGACCCAGAAAATCTCACCTTCCAAAAACCTCATTTGTCCTTTGCTCCCCTCTACACCATTTTCTTTAAGTCTTTAACATCTTAATCAACCTTCTTCTCACCCTTCTCTAACCCTCGTCACACCAACCGAGTGCGAATTCAAACCAACATGTCGATGAGGTCTTGCTCCCTTTCTGACGTCTGCTGCTGTGCCACGGATCCTGGTACTTGCGTCACCTTGCACTCTTCTCACAGTATGAAACACACCAACCCCAACCGATTTTCCAGCAGAGATCTGTAGCCCCTTTTAACCTGCCTGTCTCCTTGTTGTCTCTTCGCTTTGATGATTCATAGTTCAGTGGACGTCCCATTCATCCAGGAAGCACCTTTCATCATTCTGGCCCATAATGCACAGGAACTCCTACCAGCATCTTTCCACATCATGACATCTGACTTCATACTTTTCTCGGTGGTGTATGAGAAAATCTGGAATTAATCAACTACTTAGTTAAGATTATCCTTCTCATTCGTGGAAACTTATTGTGGAGATGCATTAAGATAAAGTAGCAAGGAAACATCTGTATTTGCTGTCCTAGGCTCGGTTAGGCGTATTCTCGTGTTGTTATTCAGTGCCGACCACTTCATTTCAGTGTCAAGGGTTGGACTTCATTTGAAATTTCTACATGTTCATTCAGAAAAACTTAAAAATACCTGTCATGTTTTATGCCATAGAACACTGGTAGCCACTGTTGTGTTGCCGTAACAACTCTAGCAGATGTTTCCTTGAATTCGCTTTACCTTTTCCAAGAATTGGAAATGCTCTCATTTCCCCCATGCTGTCGTGAAAAATTACAGTTGACCGGTTCTTTCATTGCTTTGATTCAGGTAATTTATGAGGAGTTGTTTTACTTCTGAGCAACCTTTTACAATATGTAATGTGTCAAATCCAAAATCATCCATTCCAAAATGAGTTTTAGCCTTTGTCCCCCAGGCTGCTTTAGGGTTCCGAAGAGGGGGACAAGGAGGCTCCAGATTTCATTAATCCCAAGTACATTTTTCGTTTTATTTAATTGCAGCTAGCTTTTAGATTGCTCATGATATTATTTACCATCTGCATGTTGCACTTTTTGCAGTAGCTGATAATTGTCTCTTCATGGAATTAGGTCTGGACTGAACAGATGTTAGCAACACCGTGTACAAGTACGATGTTTCCTTTCATTTTGTTGTTGTTTTGAATCTGTTTTTTTTTTTTTCAATTCTTATTTTCTCTTTGTGTGCCTTGTCCTCTACATGCTCCAGCTGCAACAATAATTTCCCTTTCAGGGACAGTTAAGAGTCTTGAATTCTGACACCAGTTAAAGGTTTTAAACATGTCCAGATGAGATGAAGGTATTTTTCTGTGCTTTGTATAAATGACTTAACTCGCCTCACCATATAAAATGGTTTAGATTTATCCTTGGTTTGTAAATGAAAGTGATTTACTGAAAAACAAATTGAAATATTAATGAAGATATCCCTGACATCAAGACCAAACCCCAAGGCCATTCTAGCACAATTCTCTTTTTTGAAGCAAGAGATGTTGGTATTGAAAAGTTCATGATGCATCAAAAAGAACCAGAGAATAAAGAAAACAAATCAGTCATACTTTTCATAAAGTAATTTTTTTTTACAGTAATTCTTAATGTTTCTGACCTCCAGTATATGTGGGTTTTTTCTTTGATAGATATCAGCACTGCAGAAAGGAGGAGACAGCTTTCCCCTCAGAGCAAACTCTGGCAAAGTGCTTGGAAAGGTACGTCGAATTTAATTGTGAATTTGATCTGGGTCAACAAGTTCAAGGGGGGGGCTAATACTTTTGCACTGTATATCGTAACTTGTCTCCTATCATGTCAATCATCACTCGTCCTCTTAGAAGTGAAACATTTCCAAACGGTGATTAATAAGAATGACAGAGAGAGCTTGATTTGATGTTATTGATTTGATCTCAGTTTTACTGTTTGGTGCCTACTACCATCTTTGTTACTGATTATTGCTTTATTGTTGTATATGTTAGTTGCTTCATGTACAGCACTTTGTATGCAGCTATGGCTGTTTGAAAGTGCTCTATAAATACAGTTGAGTTGAGTTGATGGACAAAAGCTGGCACTTAGTATGCTTGTTCCACAAAGCTCCCCCAGGTGACAGACTGAACAAAGGGAAGTAGTCATCCACCATACATGACAAAAGTTACAGTGCGATAATCGTTTGAGCTGCCGATGCCTCTGATGCTGCCACGATTTATTGTCAAACTTATGTAATGATACTTCTAATACCTTATTTGATACGTTATGGTCAGTTATTTTACTTACCGTATTTTCCGCATCTAAATGCATTCACTTTTCTCAAAAGCCGACAGTCCGCCTTATATATGGATCAATATTTTGATATCTAGAACGTAGTATTTTACATTTTCTCTGAATCGGTTTGTTACAGCTGCAGCGGTCATGAAAGCTCCATATAGTTTTGTATTGTATTCCCTTTAGCATACATAGTTCCATCTACTGGATGCATAACGCAACCACAGCCACTATTGTAGCTTCGATTGTACGCAGCTTTTAATGCGGAAAACAGTTTTAAAATAGGCCATTCATTAAAGGTGCGCCTTATACTCCGAAGCACCTTATAATGTGGAAAATACGGTCCTGTATTTTCAGTTTGGTATCAGATAGGAAATTGGTATGAGTATCGATTAGCAGGACGTGCACAAAGGAGCAGAGTGGCATTGAGTTACAATACAGAATAGTTAGATCATAGTGGAACCTTTTTTTTTTTAATTTAATTTTACTCTTTCATAACCATTCAACTCTTCATACAGGCACTGCGTAGCTCAGACAGGAGCACCAAGCCAGTCTATGTGTCAGTTGGCCACAAGATCAGTCTGGATACAGCTGTTCAGCTCACACACTCCTGCAGCCGGTTCAGAGTTCCGGAGCCAATTAGACAGGTACCAAAGAACACTGTTGCACGTGCACACACACATTTGTCATCTGCTAAAGCGCTAAGCCAACAGCTCCTATTCTGGAGCTGTGATGCCAATGAATTGTGATTAAGAGATCAGCACAAATATAACAAAGCTCTGCACAGGTATGTGAACCCTGTCACCTTAGATCTCTTGAAGGGCTGTTACATGCCGTATGGTATGAAAGTCACCTAAAATTAAACAGTCATTTTAGAGGTAAGATATCTGCCATAAGATGTGTTACATGCCAAAATAATAGTGTTTTGTATTGCCTCGAAGACAACTTATAGTTACTAAGTAGACAAAAGGCACAACAAGACAAGGTTACTTGGGGGAAAAAACGGAGCCAGTAGGATGGATGAAAAAGGTAAAACAAGGCCTGTGGATAATCATGTAAAAAAGGGCAAACTAAGAGGAAATCAGGTTTCCACAAAATGAATTTGCAAGGGCCATGAAGGCAACTGAGTCTTAACCCTCTGAACTTTCATTCATTCATCTTCCGAACCGCTTGATCCTCACTAGGGTCGCGGGGGGTGCTGGAGCCTATCCCAGCTGTCTCCGGGCAGTAGGCTGGGGACACCCTGAATCGGTTGCCAGCCAATCGCAGGGCACACAGAGAGGAACAACCATCCACGCCCACACTCATACCTAGGGACAATTTAGAGTGCTCAATCAGCCTACCATGCATGTCTTTGGAATGTGGGAGGAAACCGGAGCACCCGGAGAAAACCCACCCAAGCCCGGGGAGAACATGCAAACTCCACACAGGGAGGCCGGTACCTCTGCACTGTGAAGTCGACGTGCTAACCACTGGACTACCGGGCCCCCCCTGAACTTAAAATTCACATTTTTTTACTTGAAATGCAAATCTATAAAAACCAACAAAACTGAGAGAAGGATATCAAATTCACAAAAACCACCTCACGAATCCATCGTGTCAAGCTTCAAGTTGATCCTACAGTCCTTTGAGGGAACAAATGAACAGTTTAACAATTGCTATGTCACTGGACAGTGTACTATTTGCTAGTTAGTACTTTTCATACTTGCGCTCTTCTTTGTCCCATTTTGGGGCAAATTTGTTGTGTTTGTTCCATAAGTTTCTTTCAGTGCTTTTCAATGGAGGAGCCAGAAAAAGGTAAATGCGTAGTTATTGTTTTTGATTCAACCATGTTAATAACATCACTGAAGGAAGCAAAGAGGGTATTTTACTGAAAAGACTTGCAAGTTCTCAGTTTTTTGTGACAGCTAAATTCAAATGTTTTCTGTCCCTTGAGAGGATAAGCGGATTAGAAAACGAATGGCTGTGTCACATGATACATCAACTAATTAGATAATTAGAGATACCGTAGGGGGAAATTGTTGCCCTGTGATGATGAGTAAGATTATTACACTTCATTGTGAATGGACGACAGCTCATCTATTACTCATCTCCTCTGTGTATTCCGGGAAATATTCCAGCAGCTGATAACTCTTAACAAGGTACGCGAGTATTGAGAACTGCTGTTAGTTTTACAGCCCTCCTGTGAACAGTCAAATAAGATATTGCATTGACAGCATCTGGTCTTATTAAAACACCCACGTTTTTTCAGTAGGAGGCAAAAAACATCTTTTGGTTGACCTGAACTGATCCCGCCTTCCTCCGCCCCTTCACTTGCTTCCACTAGGCTGTGCTGTGTTCCCACACTTCAGGATCCTTTTTGCTTTCCACTGCAAGGAAATGCACACACGTTTTGAAAATCAGAAACAGTAGCTAACTCATCCTTGCCGGTGTGTGTTTTTATTTCATCCATGTGTTATTGTGATTTGTTAAACTAGTGGGAGGGTAGTGGAGGCGTCTTAAAGCAACAGCAGCCGGGTTGAACGTGCACAGCAGAAAAAGACAAGGCACTAAACTTTAACCTTTCTTCAGTCCACTCTACTGACACTGTTTTTTTTGTCCACACCTGTTCCCAAATACTATCTCTCCTGTGTCAGGCTTCATTTGTTACCTCTGGTGTCATCCACAAACACTGTATTGTCTTCATCACTGACAACATATACCACAAAAAAACAAAACAAATTGCAATTAATAACACTTACTGTGCATTGCTCTTCAGTTGTACGTGAATACAGTACATGGATTGTGCAGCAGATTCCGTCATGTGTAATGACAGATTCCGGTCTTCCTGTGTGGAGTTTGCATGTTCCCCCCTTGCCTGCATGGGTTTTCTCCGGGTATTCCGGTTTACTCCCGCATTCCAAAAACATGCATGGGAGGTTAATTGAACGCTCTAAATTGTGGTGTGTCTGTGAGTGTGAATGGTTGTTTGTGTATGTCTGCCCTGTGATTGGCTGGCAACCAGTTCAGGGTGCACCCTGCCGATTGCTCAAAGACAGCTGGGATAGGCTCCAGCACGCAAGCGACCTTCGTGAGGCTAAAACAGTTCAGATAACTAATGTGTGTGTGTGTGTGTGTGTGTGTGTGTGTGTGTGTGTGTGTGTGTGTGTGTGTGTTAGAGGGTTGCATCTCCCCACAAAAGACGATTCATAACGATACTCGATAAATAGATTACGATTCGATCCAAGGATCTTACCCTTTTAAAATGTAACAATTTCATTTGGTTCAATTCAGTGGGAGTGCAATTTCATTCAATCGGATTCGACTGTAGTTTTTGTAATGTTTATTCATGTACAACAACATGTAAAAGCTCTGCAATGGCCAAATTGTCCAAGTTAATTACATTCAAAGAAACGGCAACTAATCAGCAGCGTCAAATCGATTTATATCTGGTGTACATGTCGCGCTTTGCGAGCTGGTAGTTGGAGGACCCCAAAAAGCAGGGAGGCAGGGTAGCTGACAAAAAAGTATTTAACAAAAATACGAACAGGAATACACAGGAGAAACTAACTCAAAAACTCATTCAAATAAAGTCCAGCAAAATCACAAGAAATCAAAGTAGCAAAACCCTAAGACAGAAAACAAAATATGACACGGACACACATCAACAAACAGCAACAATGACCCGACACCGAGTGGTCATGCCGGGAGTCCTTTTAAACAAACTAATGATACAATGACCAACAGGTGTGCAGCTGCAGGCGGAGCCCGACAGAGCCATCTGTTGGCCACAAACAGAACCATGACCGTACATCTCTCATGAAAGACGATTCGATTCGTATCTTGATACATGTGCGAAAAGATTCAAGGATACAACAACATGAGAATGTCACAATTCTTTTCGGTATGTCAAATCACAACCAATATCTAAACACATCTGTCATACTAAAATATACTACGTCCAGCAACCTTCTTTTTTGTTTTCATTTTACTTTTGCTGTCATAGTCAGCATGGCTCAACGCGACTTTGAAATATAGTCTTGTGAAAAAGTGCTGTAAATATGCCTGATTGCTCATCAGCATTGATTGCTTTTTTTGTTGTTGTTTTTAATTGCATTCAGATCTTGTTTCAGGGTCAGGGCCATCCCATTCTCCTCTTGTCCTCAAGCAACTCTTGTTGATATAGATGTGTATTTTGGGTTGTTGAAAGGTGAAATGTGGTTTCATTTTCATTTCATGCACAAAACCTTTATATTTAGTGTCAGAACTGAATGATAAAACTTTAATTGATCACTCTCGCACACAAACATTAACCCCTCTGTCGCTCTGCTTATGACACAACTTGAAAGAAAAAACAACTACTTCTACATGCAGCCACATCAGGGTTTGGAAGAAAGAACTTATTCCAAGAAACTTGACATCATGGTGAAATCCTGCAGTGAAGGTTGATGGGTGAATGCACAGTCCAGCAGAATCTCTCCCACACTTTTTGAGTCCAACACTTGCCTACGTCTCATGTTTGTCACAAAAGAGCACAAGACAAAAGTACTGTCACACGCAATAATCTCAAGTCAGTTTTCTGTTTTCCTCTTTGCAACCTTTGAGTTGTGGCAATCAGACAAGGAATAGGACATGTCTAAAGGAGCTTTGCGCATGAATTTTGTGGCCCCCTCAAAAGGAGGTGTTTTGAATATTTTGTGATTTGTCGGCTGCCGTCACAAGTTGGAGCGCGCAGTTAAGTGTCTGCGTCTTTGAGTGTGTGAACCACCACGGCTGTCTGATGTGTGCCACACATGTACTTTGTAAAATAAAAGCTGTAGCCGTTTTCGATGCCCCAGAAAAATGTTTTGTCAGAGGAATCTACGAACAGAATGATACCATGTTTAAAGACGTGTAGTTAGCGCACCCCAAATGTCTGTGCGCAAGGGTGTCGGGGCCCGAGCGTTCTTTGAAGTCCACAGGGAGTCGTCTTACAGTTTGGGAGTAAACAGTTTTGGAAAGAAGTGTTTTAGAACATCAAAAGACTGTCTGGGAACTTGTCGCGGCCCAGGCGACCATTTGTCATCTGCAAAGTCTGCGACTTGTTTATTCGTGGGAGACGGTGTTCAAGTATCTGTGGTTCAAAGCTTGACAAAATGTAATCACATCTCCGACCGAGGGGCCGGACTGGGGGCGTGGTATGCAAATATCAGGGGCAGTGTTTTTCTTGTATTTTGCATATGTAAACAATAAAAGACCGACGAGAAACACGGGGGACTTTGAGTGTCATCGCAGAGCAACTAGCCCGACGTTCGCTTGGAGAGATCCGCTCCCGTCAGGCTGCACCAACGACCTTCCCTGAATCGAGTTCTTCTGTTCAAACTTGGCCGGGTATAACTGACATGTTTTGTTCTTGAGGTTGGAGGGAACAAAATTTTTTCGAAGTCACGCCTCCAAAAAACAAATGCCATAAGATTGTGTCCTCCGGTCAAATGATTTGAAAACCACCCGCGCTGTGCAAAGTTGTCAAGCGGTCACATGTTCAGAGGATCAAATCAGGCGTATTTTTCCATGAATAAATGATGCTCGTCCTCATAATCAGTCAGACGCCGCCGAGTTCTATTCCCTGCAGGCACTTATCTGATTTTGAAATAGAAAGATGTTCCATCATAAATGCGTGTCTTCTTACCTTTCCTGCACATTATGTTAGCATGTGTGATTTTACTGGTTTGGAGAATGTAACCTTCAATTACATATTGGCTTTATTTATTTGTTAGTCTGTGTGATACGTTGAGTGATTAAGAAGTGCAGGGCATGATTACATTTCATGCTTCGAAATTATATGTAGGAAGTGGTAAAGCCACAGGTTTGTGTGCATAATTGTTCCAATCCGCACTTTTGTCCGTGTCTTATTGATTTGCGGTATCCCAATAACATACTTATGTTCACACCACTCCTGTATGACAGATTTATGTCGTCATGGTGATCGCTTGCCAAACTGCACATCAAATTCGAATAATTTTATAGTTGTAATTGTCGTCGATAAACTGTCTTTCACATTAATTAATGCATCATTTGTCTTTACCTTTGTATCCGTGAATTGAGTGACAAGTGGCACACTCTGGGTAGGAAGATAAAATTAATGGATTGGACCCCATCCAGGTGACTCAGAAACGCATAGGCGGGTCTGCTGATGCACCATTGGTCATTCTCCCTATCGGCTGAAATCAATTCAACCTCTCATCCCTCCCCAACAGACAAACATCCAATGGTAATGGCACTCGCAGGAGCTCCCCGAGACACACAGTTAACATCATATTTCCAAATCCTCCCCCCTCTGTCTGAGTGTGTTTTACTAAGTGCTTTAACTAACTTTAATAATATTTGCTGCCTCCTGACATCATTCACCTGTACATTGCTTACCAGACTAGATCTTCCTTTTTGCATTTTCCTGTTGCGGAATACTCACAATTTATCAACTGCAGTGCCATGAAAAAGTATTTGTCATTTTCTCACACTCTTATTTTTATGCAGAGTTTCCCCAGGTTAATGTTTAGGACCATCAAACAAATCTAAATATTAGACATAGATAACTTAAGTAAAAATGAAATATTTTTCAAAATTATGATTTTATTTATTCAGGAGGAAAATATATTCAAAGCTACCTGGCCCTGTGTGAAAAAGCATTTGCCCCCTAAACCTAATAACTGGCTGGGCTACACTCAACAGTAAGAACTGAAATCAAGCATTTTCTATAACTTTATTTATTTCCAAGTGGATTTACTCATGATGACTCAGAAGTTGATTTACACATGATGTACTGTGCACGCTTCAATTTGAGATTACAAATTGATCGTAAAACATTCTCCTTAACGATTTTCTGGTAAAGAGCAGAATTCATGGTTCCATCAATCACAGTCGTCCAGGTCCTGAATTAGTTAAGCAGGCCCAGACTTGCCTCCACCTCCATGTTTGGCTGTTTGTATGATTTTCTTTATCTGAAATACGGTCTTTCATTTACATCAGACATAACTTCCAGAAATTTTAACTTACATCTCTGTTAGAATATGAAATACAATGTTGTCATGTTTTAAAGTTTCATCTTGTTACATGCTTGATTGACCTCAGAATGCTTGTGTTCAGAACATATCGCACACAATGGAAGCATAGAGTCAGAGAGATCAAGAGACCAGAGCAGATGGTACCTGACCACATCATTAGTAGACACACTGGTGCCTGTTATCTTATAACTTGGAAAGGAAGATTTAACCTTGGACGGAAGGGAGTACTTGAGCACTCCATCATGAGAAAAGAGTCACGAGCCAAATTATAAGGAGATACCCCTTGTAATGTGCACGTGTCTGGATGTTGGTGCGAGTACCAAGAGAATCCTTTGTGTGAGGGGCGACCCAATGAGGCCGTCCAGAGGTGTGTCATGTTAATGAAGATGGGAGTGTTTTTCTGATATGTTTCTCGTAATTTGCATATACAATCAATAAAAAGGTCGGCAGAGGTTGCAGGGGTCAGATGTCAGTGGGAAGCGCACACGGAGTGGCTTCGTAGAAAACTGCACCTCCTGCCGGCAGAGAATGACGATCTGTTCCTGTGTTCGAGCCTTTGTCCACCGTCCGAGCGAACATCTCTGACAATCTCGTAAAATATTCTCCCAAAAGACTTGGGAATTATTCAGATTTTTTTTTTCCAAAAGTAAGATAATGTTCTTTTTTAGTCATCAGTGGTTATGCTTTGGAAATCCGAATACAAATGTCATTTTTGCCCAGTCTCTTCCGTATTGTTGAGTCATGAATACTGACTTGAACTGAGGTGAAGGCGGTCTGCAGTTCTTTAGGTGTAGTCCCAGGTTCCTTTTGTGACCTCTTTGATCAGTCGTCACTGTACTCTTGGGGTTATTTCTGTAAACTGGCACACTTTGATGTCGAGAAACAAGCATCGTGGGTTCGATCCCAAATCCCATCGAGAACACACTTTGAGAAGTGTGTTTGAGATGTTTTCTCAATTCGTGGAAACTGGCTTTCACCGTGGTTTGCTGGAGCCCGGAATGACTTTGTTACCCTTTCCAGACTTATAGATGTCAGTTTCTTTATATCATCTGTTTTGGAGTTTCTTGTGGCATTTGGTTGCAGCTTTTTGCGATCTTTTGGTTGAACTTCAGTTTGTCAGCAAGGTTCCATCTAATCACAGTCAATTCATGATTTAACAAGGTGGAAAAATACTTTTCCACCCAGGAACGAGTATCTTTGAGTTTGTGTTTTTTTAATTAATAAATTATTTTACGTTTACTTGGGTTGATATTTACATTTGTTTGACGATCTTCAACATTAAAGTAAGGAAACTGCCCCAAAAAATAGGAATTTGAGAAAAGGGCAAATACGTTTTCACAGCACTGTATTTGCAAAAAAACTATGTTGGAAGCCGCATATCGATAACGTAAAAAGAAAAATAGCCAAAACTATAGGGATCCTATACAAAACCAAGGAAGTGCTAAATAAGAGATCCTTGTACACATTATACTCTTCATTATTATTACCATATATGAACTACTGTGTGGAAATATGGGGAAATGCTTGCAAAACAAACACACTCCCGATTCTAAAACTACAAAAAAAAGCAATTCGAATTATTAATAGATCAAAATATACGGAACCCACAAATCCATTATTTATCAAATTAAATACGATGAAATTTTATGACCTGGTTGACTACAAAATTGCACAATTAATGTACAAAGCACACAATAACCTGCTCTGCCAAAACATTCTAAAGTTCTTTGAAATTCGAGAAAGCAGCTATGATTTAAGAGGTACCAACTTATTCAAAAAACAAAAAACAAGAACAAACATCAAGCAAAGAAGTGTATCTACCAAAGGTGTTAATCTGTGGAATAATCTCGAAACGGACCTGAAAATGAGCAAATCGCTTGCTGAGTTCAAAAACAAATTCAAAAAAATAGTACAAACAACCTACATCAATCAGAGTTAAAATGATAAGTTCTAAACGTTAAATATAATGATAAATTAGAACTAAGTTGATAAATAGGGAAAGGTATGGAAATATCCATTATAAATACAAGAAAAAATTGACACAAGAGTGCCAGGGTGTGTATATATAAATCCGATTCACACCAAAAGTAGTAAAAATATCATGGTTAAGGGTAAAGCATGAGCCTTAATAGAGACTTCTATCTTCTTATTCACTTTCTCTTCTGATTGATATAAAAACTATTTATTAGATATAAACACATAACACGGGGTAGGACTAGATAAGTTCCTTACTTCTTCCTATTCCCTTGAACATAACTGTTTTAATGATGACTGTGCTGAATGATGACTGATTTCTCTTACCTTATTATTACTGTATATGTTTTATGTTATGTTCAATAAAACCAAACCAAACCAAACCAAACCAAACCAATTTGAAATGTCAGGGATACTGGTAACTGGGTTTTACTTGGGTTCTTTGTCTTGCTCCTGCGTATCCATCATGAAACACTACCTTTCTGCAGGTCCACTCACACTACAAGAAAGGCGTCTTTGCAATTCCGAAAGCTCTTTGGATATTGGATGTGTACAACCTCCCAGCTAAGAAGCAATTAGTGTGCCTCCATCTTGCGTTTCTATGCAGCCCGGGTGTCAGGCAGAGACAGGAAATGTAAAAGCAGCTGCAGTGCCAGATTGCAAAAACAGATGGAATTTTAATGTGAGTGATAGGCAATGGGTAGCCCGCATGAATGGAATGAAAGAGATTGAGGAATTCCTAGTGGGTGGGGTGGGTACCTGTGGTGAGACGAGGAGGGGAAATGCAACGTGTTTGTTTTGGTTAGACCCGTTGCCTGTGTGTGTTGTGAATATATTGAATTTCCAAATGTATTTCATCTAAGAACAATAGTTCATCCACTGCTTTTCCTCATGTTTTAGTTTTGTCACCACATTAATAGAAATACAAGAATTGTCTCTTCGCCTTGTGTGTGTGTTTGGGGGGGGGGTGTGCATGTGTGTGTGTGCGTTTATGTATGTGCGTGATAAAAGTTGATCACCTTTAAGCTTAAATCGTCGCTGTTTCCAAATCTCTCCTACCTTTTTGTCCCTGGTTTCATTCATCCTGTGTTCGCATGACTCTTTTATTCATCCATCTAGCCATCTCCATCCATCCATCTCCTTCCCGCTCTAATACTTTTTGAATAATTCAAAGCAGCCTAGCTTGCATATTTTTAGTTGTGCTCTCACCTCTGCCGTTCTAGACACAGACGATACTGCAAGACACAGTCCTTCATGTGCACAAGTGCCTGTTTGAGATCTCACAGACCAGTTTTTTTCCTTATTTGTAGCAGTCACCTACAGAGAGTTGGGTTCTTGCTGGTGTTGGTTTTGTCTGAGAGTGAACGCAATTTCTCAACAAGTTAAAAACAGATTTGAACACAATTTTGTGCTTCGCTGGGCAGTGGGCCGAGGAAGCTGATTAGATTTCAAGGTCAGCCAGTTGACACACTGATCTTGAGAAAGAATTGCTCGCGTCAAGATGAATTTTGCCACTGTGTAAAATATCTGCACATCTATAATAAAATGTAAGTAGAAGGAACATTTTTAAACAAATGTGAAAACTATAGTGATAAATAATTATGCCAGTACAGTGAACCACTATTTATCACAGTGGCTATGTTCTCGACCCACCTGCAATAGCTGAAGATCTGCGATATGGGGACACTGTATTCAAATATTGTGTATTTATATGTATAGTTTTATCCCATCCCACACACTTTAAGCATCTATAAACTGATGAAAAATACTTCAGTTTACAGTGTTGATAACCAGAGTTCCATTCAATCCATTCATTAGTTTTCAAATCTGCTTATGCTCACGAGGGTTGCTGGTGTGCAGGAACCTATCCCAGCTGCCTTCGGGTAGTAGGCGGGGGACACCAATCACAGGGCACACACATAGACAACCATTTTCGCTCACAACCACACCTAGGGACAATTTGGAGTGTTCCATTAACCTGCCCCAAATGTTTTTGGAATGTGGGAGGAAACCGGAGTACCCAGAAAAAAACCCACGCAGGCACGGGTAGAACATACAAACTCCACATAGGAAGGCCAGAGCCGGAATCGAACCCTGCACCTCTGTACTGTGAGGCGGACATGCTAACCGTATTTCACCCTTTTAATCGGGACCATAGGTAAGATTCCACTCTATGAAACCATGACTGAGGACCTCACAAAAATCAAAGACCTCCCAGCCATGTTGCTTATGTTTCATGTTGTGAATGTCACTGACATTGTTAACCATTAATTGTAAGAAATTATATATATATACACACACACACACACCAGAGGCGATTGCTCTAAGACTGCAAGGGAAGCTCAGCTTCCCCTAAAATGTCAAAAAGTAAGTGATCAAATATATGTGTGTACGTACAATTGTGTGGACATGTCATTGACTAAATATGCGGTACAACGCGCTCAACTTTTGTTCTGAATCAGCTTCTTATTACTGGTTACGACGCGACTCTCTTCTCATTCATTCCTGCAGCTTCACTGTGTTTTAAATTCTGTGGACACTGAGCGTCGACCGCGAAAGAGTTCAGTGTAGGTTGTTCCAATGCATTGAAATGACACGAGTCATTGGATAATGCTGGTTTTGTCCCGCCCACCGGACGCTCAGCATCTCTGGGAGTCTATGGACAGTGGCCGTGTACCGGCTGGCCCGGACGCTCAGCTTTCTGCATGATGATTGGATGATCTGTCTGAGGCTGAATCTCTTTTTGATTGACAGCGAAATGAGCCAATCACCGACCTTTTGGTGTAGGCATCCGTGGGAGCATTTTTCAATTTTTATTCTGTTCTGTTGAACTGGAGACTTCTTCTAATCATCTTAGGGACACACTCTTTGTTGAAAACAACCAGCGACAAATTAATCTTTTATTTCTGGTGGGTTTTATTGTAGTTGCTGTTGTTGTAGGACACCAGTTAAGTCCAGCAAACAGCAGCTTTTGTGTGAGTGTGCTCCCCGTGTTATACTACTTTTAACATCTGAAAAGTGCATCGGTGATTGTGTTGCTCCCTTCCCACATGCAAGGTAGACAGATTGTGGGGGTGTGTGAATTATGATCAGGGATATGGCAGGGGCACGCTATAAGTTCATATCCAAAGAACCACCAGTAGCCTACCATCTGGTTCTGTCTTCACCATGTTCATCTACCATTAGTATCCCCCAAAAGGCAAGGAACCATTTAAGATCACTTAAAACTGAAGTCAAAATTGATGCTAAACTCCACATCATGCAACAGTACAACCCTGTTATTTCTCTGTACTCATCAAAATATTGGTAATGACTTAAAAAAACAAAACATCTCATTTAAATTTGATTCAAGAAACTCACTGGGTATAAAATTTAGTTTCATTATTTCGAGGAGCATTCTTCCCAAACTCGTTCAGCTCAGGACCAACATTTAAAATTTGCTTCCTTCCCTTGGCCCAGACTTTTAAAAATACACAATGTCCAACCTAAAAACATGTACATTACCAAGAATTGGTTGAACCACAATAAATTGTGGCTCTTCCTATTTTCTGACACAACTTGACTGTTTTTCATTAAAATTATGGCTTGTCTGATGATTGATCCCCTTACCACACACGTGAAATAAAGACATTTGTCGACGTCTACGCAGATCATGCGAGACTGACGTCATCGCTCTGTTGCCGCCAGCTGTACCAGTTGACTTGTGGAACTTTTCGGACTGTGCCAAAAGGGATGTGATTGATTTAAATCGGACATCTCCTTTGGGCCCCGCGGCTGTCTAAATGTTAATATATGGCTGTTTGACATTCTGGTGCTGCAGCAACTGGACTCTAGGCCTTCTTTTGGGTGAAGCGTGGTGGGTGCCAGTAAGCACAATTTGAATTAGACCTGCTGGGAAACCTAATGATTCCAATTTCAAATGCTTCGGCTGGAACCGACATTCGAGGAGGTGGATTCCAGTGAGAAAGAATAATCAGAAAAAAGGGAGGCAGAATGGAGAGGACAAGTAAGATAAGATAAGAAAACCTTTATGAGTCTCACTCACTCACAAGGGGCAGACAAGCAGAGTGGCCTGGTTTAAGGGCTTTTTTGTCAGGCTAAATGATAAATACTTACCTGTGGCCACTGGTCCAGGCACCACTGCACATCTGTGGCTATGTGTGTGTGCGCGTGTGTGTTGCCTGAAAGCGCTCAAAGCTACTGCAAGGAGCCAGCCAGCGCACATCTGTTTGCTTGTGGCCTTTTCTTCACGCTGCATAAACACTTCTTCAATAAGTACAATGACTGTGCTCTCTTGATGTGGACATTCAAGACAATATATACACCCAATTCTAATGAAGTTGGGACGTTGTGTTGGACGTAAATCGAATCAGAATATATGCATCCATTTTCCGATCCGCTTTATCCTTACAAGGGTCGCGGGGAGTGGGGTGAGGAGGGGGGGGGCGCCCTATCCCAGCCATCTTCGGGCAGTAGGCATGGGACACCCTGAACCGGTTTGCCAGCCAATCGCAGGGCACACAGAGACGAACAACCATTCACGCTCACACTCACACCTCAGGACAATTTAGAGCACAGGTATCAAACTCAAGGCCCGGGGACCAGATCTGGCCCTCCACATCATTTTATGTGGCCCGCAAAAGCAGCTCAAACATGTCAACTTCCATGATCCTGTCTAAAATGTCTGCCACAATTTTGAATTCTCATATGTAATAAATAAGAGATATATTCTAAGCATTTTCTTGCTACCATACCCCTCATGATATTCACTTAAACAACAGTTGAATCAACAGTTATTCTTGACTTTTTTTAAATGCTTTCAGTCATAACGGCCCTCCAAGTGAAACGGTATATATAATGTGGCCTGTGCCAAAAATGACTTTGACATCCCGGATTTAGAGTGTTCAATCAGCCTGCCATGCATGTTTTTGGAATGTGGAGGAAACCGGAGTACCCGGAGAAAACCCACGCAGGCCCGGGAGAAAATGCAAACTCCACACAGGAAGGCCGGAACTGCAATTGAACCCTGCACCTCTGCCCTGTTAGGCCGCCTAAGCTCTATTAAAAAAAAAAAAAGACAAACGACTCAAAGTATTGTATGAGGAGCCTCAAAACGCTACCTAGGCTGGCATAGTTCATATCGCTGGGAGTCCACACAAGCCACACAACACATGCATCCATTTTCTGAACCGCTTATCCTCACTCGGGTCATGCAAGATGATAAAGCACAACACTCACGTTGATGCGCACACATGCTAACACAACAAGTAGATGTAAGATTGGTGTCAGTAAAACACAGTTACAATACAATGTGAATGAAATTTTCATTTATTGGTGACTTTGTCAATGTCCATGGCTGTCAGTAAGTTGTAATACAAAACCACACTTTCCACATTCTTTTGGGTTTATATTTTTACTGAAGTCATAGTAATATTGTTACCTTACTGTTACTGATATATCTGGAAAAAATACGAAGAGATGAAATGTTGGTCATATTGCAGCGCCCTACCGTAATTCTGTCAATGCTTCTGGAACACTTCACTTGCTAATTGAGACCGGACTTCATTCACGGAATAGGCTCATGCCATCGGGAGGCTGGAGATTTACTTTGAGCGCTGCTGTCTCACAGATTTGCCTGCAGATCGGATTATGCACAGCTTGAAAGTTTTGTGTTGATTCTCTGTGGATTCTTCGCTTCTGAAATTGTGAGTGAGAAATAGTGTCTGTCTTTACGTATGAGTTGTGAGATTGACCGGCGATCAGTCTACTCCGTAGCCTAGTTCCCTTCTCCAACTCCCCATTACATTGCAAGTAGATGTAGTCTGGAACATGGTGTGATGGATGGTCTACCTCTCCAACATAACCGTTCACGTGAAATTTGATAGTGTGCCGTTACACCTCCATCTGGCTGCACACAATCAGAATGGCAGAGGAAGCATTCCTGATGCAATTGTCTTGTAGTATTGATTTTCCATTTTTTTACCCTTTGAACTTGTATTCATGGTGGTCAAATAATGCACTCCAAGCCTTCGTGGAAGACAAAAAAGGTGTATCAACTAAAATTGTCTCACCAGATCCAATCATTGACCACATTTAGTGGGATTGGCCGCTGTAATATGTTTGTCAGGAAAGAACGGTGACACATATTTTTGGGGGAGTCCTGTCCCAAGTTTTCAATGCAGTGTTAATCAACAAAATGTCACACACGAGACAAGTTGTCTAAATCAAACAAAACAAGGCCTTGATGTGCCTACCGGGCGTTCGCAAAATGATTGGAGCAATATTTGTTTTCTGGAACTCAGTCATGGCTTTGTTTACATCTTACGTGAACAATTACAATTCCATCACTTGAGTTAACCCTGTAAAGTTAGGACGGCCCACCGAGGAGCCCTCCGTCATCTGCCAAAACAAATCGCTGATGCACGTCGTCAGCTGAGTACATGTGTGAACATGTCATACATCTTTTAAAAGTTGAGTTTCTGGAGATTTGAAAAGAAATTAGACAAACATAAGATTCCCTTTTTTTTACTCCAAATGGTTCAAGAACAGCTACAAATTTACTTTGGGTGCACCTTTTTTAGGCGTTTTTGGCAAAGTTGCCCTCGGCCTAAATTTGAAAAACATTATTTTTGCTTACGCAGTGTCAGAAAATTTATTTGGTGTAAGGCAACACAAATTGACCACAAAAAGCTGAAAAGTTGGAATGCACGTGATTGCGTCCTGTTTTTAAAAGGCAAACGGCTGTAGGAGTAGACAAGTTCTCGTCAAGTTCACTTTTTGACCAGGTGAATGCGGTCATGGCCGCCTGAGGGGAGTAACTCAAACAACGATGAAGGGGGTGTGAAAAGTCCTGGGTGATTCAGACTTCTTTCTTATGTACTGCGCGAATGTGCAGGGCTGAGAGAGGAGTTGGAGAGGAGAGATTTTTACTACTTGTTTGATGGCGAGTTTATTTTTGCTTTTTGCTGTAAGGAAGTTACACCAGGATTTGATGTTGGTATGTGAAAACAGAAATAATCAGTGAGCAGTGCAAGACAGTTAAAATGTCCCATCTGATGTTAAAATTCCTCAACCTCCATAGAAGAAACATGCGCTGCTGGGCCTTTTTGTAAAGTCAAGCCACATGCTGCGTGACAGGCGGGAGACGGTCGATCTCCTTCATAAAAACACCAACCGGTTCCATCACCTGCACCTCGAGCAGAAATGGCTCAGAGAGAGGATGTGGCGTGTCACGGTTGTCATCCCCCACTGCACAGCCCCCCGTTTTATTCACATTCCGTTCCAGTGAGATGAGAGCTTAGAGGTGAGATGGAGGTGGCTGTACCTTGTCCACTGTAGCCTTCCTCCCATTGAACCTGATGTTGATGGTGTTGAGCTGCTCTGCAAAAGAGGCAGCGTCTGAGCACCCAATCAATTTGCTCTCTGTTCTCTGCCCATCATTATGATGAGTCTGGCATGCCTTTGTCATATTTCCTCTAGATGAGCTTGTTCTTCCATCTTGTTCTCATCGCAAATACAACATTGTTGGTCTCGGTTTCCCGTTTCAGCTCTTTGACTCTTTTTCTCCTCGTAAAAAAGTTATTTTTCAAGGTTATGACAGGGTTTTAAATGTTATTTTGTACTTCCGCTGCTCTCCCGAATGTTCCAGGGTAAATGCCATCAGAGCGACGAAAATTGCAAAACCCTTTTTTTTAAATCCTTAGAAGAGACGTCAGGACGTGGGCTGGCTCTTGCAGGGCCTACGCGAACAGAAAAATATATATACCACACGGCCCATGGTCTCTGTTTGTTGTCTGAGCTGTGAAAGTACACCTTCCTGAAAGCTGAATGGCATTTGTGAAGATTTTGCAAACAAGACTTTCATCCCGGCGTGCCACCAGAACAATACTGTTTACTTTTGGCTTGAAAAAAATGCCTGAAATCATTGAGGTGAAACTCAACTCGACTTTATTTATTTAGCAATTTAACAAAAACAACAGGTGGAGTAAAAAAAATGTGAAAAATCCATCTATCCATCCACCAATCCATCCACCCACCTGTTTATTACTGTCAAAAATAAAGGCAAGTGCCTTGTAACCGCCACAGCCCTAAAGTGGAGTGGAATACAGTAGCTACTTCTCAAGAGGAATAATAGCCATCCATCCATTTTCCAATCCCTTTTGTCTTCACAAGGGTCGCGGGGGGGTGCTGGAGCCTATCCCAGCCCTCTTCGGGCAGAAGGCGGGGACACCCTGAACCGGTCGCCAGCCAATCGCAGGGCACACAGAGACAAATAACCATCCGCGCTCACACTCATACCTATGGACAATTTCAAGTGTTCAATCAGTCTGCCATGCATGTCTTTTGGAACGTGGGAGGAAGCCGGAGGACCGAAGAAAACCCGCAAACTCCACACAGGAAGGCCGGATCGAACCCACGAGCTCTGCACTGTGAGGTTTGATGCGGTAACCCCTGGACCACCGGGCCGCCCCTGAATAATACCTATAAATCTGAAAGTCCACTACCTCGTAAATCTTTGTGGGAAGAGTTTGGTGAAGGCCATTTTCAATTGTTGCATCACTTTGCCACAGTGCATAAAGCAAGGTCCATGAAGGCACGTTTGGATGAGGTTGGTGTGGGAGAATTTGACGGCAATGGATTTTTATCATTTCGGCCGTTCCAAGCAGGTCACAGTTTTGTTTGGTCCTCAAGTAGGACCTCTCGGTGTTTAGATAGAAATGCTGAGCAGTCTTGAAGTCCACAATGATCGATGGTTGTTACCTTTGGAAGCAAAGACCAGCGCTTTGTTTGTTCTGGGCAATGTCAAAGTCACCTCATTTCCATTTCAAACATTCAGTGTGTGTGTGTGTGTGTGTGTGTGTGTGTGCGTGTGTGTGTGTGTGTCAGGACATTCATGCACACCTCTGATTGCAGCTGATTATATGAGTGATGTCTTCCTTTCCGTGTCCTTTCCCTCGTAACATTCCTGCATCGTTCTTGTTTCACAGGCTGACTGTCGCTCCAGAGAGTACCTCCGTGCTCACTTCCCTGCTGCAAAGACAGGAACAGGAAGCACAGAATGAGGTTGGTGACTGAATGTACATGACATACTTTTTTTTTTTTTTTAAATGTACACACTCCCATTTTTGGCCACCCAATTAAGCAGAGCTCATTTGTCCCAAAAATATCTTTAAAGCCACATCGTATGACTCATTGAGGAAACTCTTAAAATAAATGTGCCCTGTCATCTTTGTTGCCAAATCTAATCCTTCACATCAAAATTGCCATTTCATGTTGACCTATGTAATCTAGCGGAGGGTAAACGCTCTGACGAAATCAGTTTTTGGTTATACATTTGCCAGAAGTGTTGAAATTTCCAATTAGCCTTAGGTCAGCGACCACGATGAAGCAGCGAAATTAGAGTGGAGTATCACAAACACAGAATTGTTTACATTACCAGGGTCATGATCCCTGCGAGAGAATCATGTTTTTAAACGTATTCTGTATCAACATGGGGATATGAGGCCACCAAGGTAGGGTAACTGCACAAAAGGACTTGTTTCCTGACAGATTACCAAACATCTTCGTCGTGTGTCTGCACAATTTGCTGGTCGGAATAGCTCTAATTAGACAGTTTCAAGATCATGATGTTCTGTCTACAAACGTGCAAATGTTTCATGCCCACCTTCCAATGGAAGGTTCTTAAGGTGACGGCGCATCTCGTACAGTTTGCCTCCCAGGTAGTGCTCCTTCAGCTGTGAGGAGAAGTCTTCATTCCTTTCCCCAAATGGAAAGTGTAAGGTGACAGTGGACACAAATGTGAATGTAGTGCACTAGATTGTACACTATTGCACGGCAGCAAAGCGGTAAAGTAATAAATCATGCGATGGTTTCCCTACCTTCGGGCTGTGTGGAAGGAGGAGGGTTTGGAAGATCGATGCTTTGCAAACAATCACCTCCAGAAATTGAGACAGAGTGATGAGGACAGACAGAACAGAGAAACATAAAAAATGTAGAATGACTCAACTTTTAAGTCACACCCCAGCAGATCAGTGTACGCTAATTCAAAATGGATCTGATTTAAAATTTAGAAGCACTGTGCTGTGTTCCTGCTTTGGAAATGTCAAACGTGCCGGGTGTCAGACGGTGTAGCTCAGTGCAACCCACGGGTAAACGTAATAGGATGTCCACGCTGAAAAGCTCCCCGACTCTGTGAATCCTCTGAGTACGCTCTTCTCTTTGATCACTCACTACAAAGGGGCTGAGAAGGGGAGTTCAGCTTTGTGCTGAGTCGGCAGGAATATAGCAGCTTCCTCTTGGCCTTAACCCAGCTTTTCCCTCTGAATGAATCAATGAATGAATTCTTTATTTCGAACGGTGTGTGAAAATGACAGATTTAAAATCACAAAAATACAATTAAAAATGTAATTAAATTGGACATGTTCAGAAAGGAAAACGGATTTACCGTATTTTCCGGCACACCTAAAAGCATTCCATTTTCTCAAAAGCCGACACTGCACCTTATAATCCCATGCGCCTCATATATGGATCGATATTCTGATTTCTTCTACGTCGTATTTTTAAATGTCAATGGGTTTTCGAAAATGGAAAGACAGCAATCAAGTGAAAGTGTGTGAGGCAGTCAGGAATATGAATGTCATGACTCTACAGTGTGCTTTTAACCACTTTATTTACACAGCCTGACCTGCGGTTTGAATTGATAGAAATCATTCCTTGTTTTGACCATGCCTTGTTCAATAAAACATACTTCACATTCATTGAACCGCATTGGGTTAAATTATTCATGTCAATATTCATATTTTTACGAACGCACCAAGTTTCTTCTATTTGCAGCATTGCTTCTTCTGAGATTGTCTTCCCTATGAAAGTGAAAATGGCACTGCGTGTAATCCTTAACTCAATCCAAAATCAGTCATTGTGAATCATGAATTGTAAATCCAATCGAAGGGGGCCCTTGTTAATGGAATCAACTCGATTTTGGAAATCTGATTCCATATCCAGTCCTACATACGTTGGTTGTGGTGCCTGTTACTCAAATCTAAGTAGCCTGTGGAAATAGGTGAACGAAAGCCATTCATTCACTTTGTGCATGTTGGAAATCGCTTTATTGGCATTCTCAAGCAAATACAAAACCGACATGAAGTGTTTGACCAGCGATTGGGGAGTCTCCACACCTTTTTTTTCTCCGCAGTTGAGTTCTAGCAGCGCACCGCTTCACTTCTTTTAGATTCAGCATTCGGCGTCTGCGTTTAGGTGCATGGGAGCTACTTTTAAAGGGTACATCGCTTCACCTCGTTTTTAAATTGAGGGCGTGGGGTGGGGCAGAGGGAAGTTTTGCATGACTATGTGAAACAAACCACACCAGTTGAAATGATCACAGTTTTCATACACAATCTCACCCCTGCTTACGCTAATTATCTGTATTTAAGTGTTCATACTGGTCCCAAACCGGCTGTCTTTGTGGGTTTTGTAATGGCAAATGAAGTTAGACGTGTGATCGACAAGATACCCATTAATTTCAAATTAATGATCCTTGGAGTTGCTCCCATCAATGCTGCTGTCGTTTCGGTCGCCACTTCACACGAACAAGTGACGCTGACTGGGATGCCTGTTTGCCATGAATGAAACAAACCCCTTTTTTTCTTTCTTTCTCGCTTTCTGTGCAATTATAATGCAGATTTCAAACTATATGTTGGTCAAGTTGAGCCCAAGTCAAGTCATTCCCAAATTTTTGGCAAGCAAGTTGCAAGTCCTAAATATAGACTTGAATCCCCCATCTCTGCCATTTATAATGTTTTCGCTACGACATTTTCTGAGGTTACATGCCAAAGGAGGAACTAATGGCTGTTAGAAAAGTGCAATTGTTTGCTTACATTCAAACTTTAGCTCATGTTATGCATTCTGTAATTGCGACATTACAAAGTCAGTATTTCGCAGCCATCAGAGTAGTCAGTAGAGACCGCAAACATTTTCCTGCATTGATTTCTTAATTTATTTATATTTATTTCTATTAATCGTTATTCTTATTTTTTCTGTTATACTTGATCTTATGTATAGTTTTGGGTGTTCGAAATATAAAATTTAATTGAGAGTTAAGTTGACTGAGTTAAAAAAAAGTACAATGCAGATGTGTGTGTGTGTGTGTGTGTGTGTGTGTGTCTCTCCAAAGGTGAAATTGTTCCAATCAACTCCATGCTGTTATACAAATTTCAGTGCCCTTTCCAAAAGCATTTCCAAAATGTCATGGAAGATGTTGTAAAGGCAATCAGCTCAAGGTTGAACCGATCCGCTCTGTTGGGAGTCACTGCTTTCATTATAAAGTCATCGTGGTACAAGGGCACACACCAGAGGCGCTGTTCAGTGTCAGTATTATCCACCGTAATCCATAATGTTGCTTGCTGACATTTTTAAGCAATAACATCAGTTGTTGAGTTTGATTTATTGAATGAATTGTCAACCGTGGACAAATGACCTTTTTGTAGCCATATAAAGTACCTTAATATTAGGACAAATATGACACTTCATGTGACACTTCATTAGCTTTCACAACGGGTACCTTTATTCCAGTGGGATACAGGATCATTACTACCTCCGAAATCCTGAAAAAATATTTGACTTTCAATTTTATTACCCAGCAGTTATTATTATTATTATTATTTTAACTATACAGTACATTTAAAACATCTTTGGGTTTTTACAGCTTTTTATCTACACTAATAAACAAATAAATTAAAAATGTGAAAAAAATGACCCGTACCTCTTTGGTGTTTCTGTTTGGCCCCTTGGACAACACTGGTTTAAATGAAGGAGCTGAGACTTATGTATTTTTGGATGAAATTGCCTCAACTTCCTGATTGATTTTAATTCTATAAACCAAAACTTTATTTTTATTTTTTATAATTACATTTATTATGAATCCCCCGCCCTCCCCTTGCATTTCATACAAATACAAATGGCATTATCCATAGGAGAGAAAAGGGCCTGTTGTCACATGGGTAGGTTGTCACATTGAAGTTATTTCCTCCATCACAGCACACAACTAAAAAGTAGAATGTTTGTTTTCTTCTTTTTAAAATATGATCAAGGGTTGTGTCTAGTCTGAGATGAGAAGAGCACACTGTAAACTGATATGAGTGCCAGTTAACCATTTTCAGTACTGTAGTTGGAAAATCAGAGCACATGAAAGAGTATGATTATGGGGGTATATTTAGTAATTTTACAATTTGGGATTTTTATTTTTTAATTTAAATGTCTTTGGTTCTCCTGTGTTAGCTCATTTTTTCCTGGTTTGCTGGCACCTAGTTATCATAATATTTTTGTGCTTTATGTAAATTTGTCTGCTCCTTTCTTGTTTGGTGCACGTGACTCTTCCCTTATTTGGCTGCAAAATGTTCACTGGCCCATTCTGCTCTTTGTCGAGCAGATGGAGTCATGTTGAATTAGTGAAGGATAATGTTAAGCCAAGGATGATCTTTTCTTAATTAATGAATCGCTAATAGACATTTTGATGTCATTTTTAAAGTGCTTTTTAATTACTTGATCCTCTACTGTATTTCCCAGATGTCACTCATGGGCAGACCTGCAAATTCAGACATAGCTGAAAGCATCAAGTTAAACCAGAGTTGTAAGGTACTTGTCATTTTTTGGGTATTAATTCATTTTATTAGTATTCGGTCGACCTATCCCATGGCAATGGAGATACACATTGCAAAGGCAGCAGCCTGAAGACCAACCATTTCTCTGAGATGATAGGAAAAAGAGGGTGGTGGTAGTGATCCTCTGTTACGCTTCTGTTGTTGTGATGCAGCGGAGGAAAATGGCATCCATTTTAATCGTAAAGGATTTCGCGTTTTACCTCACCTCTCTGTGCCAGAGCGTCACCAGGCGCCAATCGGGGATTGATAAATTGCCATCACTTTCCTCATTTTTTATCCAGGGTTCGTTGCTGTCAAATATTCACCATAGCCAGGTGAATTCCTCAGCCATGACAAGGACAATCGCCATACCACAGGAATGGGTGACAGGTAGTACGACGAGAAAGGCTTACAACCTGTCCTTGGTGTGTGATAGGCTTAAGGTCACTCGCAGCCCTGATGTGGATAAGGATTATTGAAAATGGTTGGAAGAAAGTACTGGAGTTTTAAAAATACAACATAGTGGCATCTTAATTCATTTAAGTTTAATAAATGAGCAGAAATTATGCCATTAATCAAGATGCTGGACTTTTGGTTTCATGTGCTCAATGAAGTACCGTATTTTCCGCACTATAAGGTGCTTCGGAGTATAAGGCGTACCTTCAACGAACGGCCTATTTTGAAACTGTTTTCATGTATTGGGCGCACGGCATTATAAGGCGCATTCAATAGATGGAGCAGCGCCAAAGGGAATACAATACAATACAATACAATACAATACAATACAGCTCTATTTAGATAGCGCTTACACAACTGCTGCAGCTACAAAGCGCTTTACAGAACATTGAAAATACTATGTCCAAGAAATCAGAATATTGATCCTTATATAAGGCATATCGGATTATAAGGCGCACCGTCGGCTTTTGAAAAAATGTCATTCTTTTAGGTGCCGTGTATAGTGTGGAAAATATGGTATGTTTTGTAGTTGAAACCGCGATAGAGAAGCCTCCAAAACCAAGTCCACTTAGTTCCATGATCCTGGCCCGGTCTTTATCTTTTATTGCTACTGTAGAATTCTTGCTGAGTTAGCTACATTGTATGAAGCAGCCCATATAACGTGTGCCAAAGAACTGACCACATGGAGAATTTGCACAAAATATCAAAAAACTTCAGCACTGCCTTCTCTAATTTTGGAACAGGCACCTCCCAAGAAAGGGTACTGTCCCATTTCCAGTTCTATATCTTGTTCGTCATTCATAAGCGTATTTGTCCTCATTGCTATTTGAGATACTTTGGTGATGCCACACAAAGAGAAAAATAATACACAGAAACTCCAACAAATACTCAAGAACATAATTGATGCTCACTCAACTGAAGTCCTGTGTGATTAGGTGAATTTTTGCATTTCAAATTGTCTTCAACTGAGTTTTGGCTTCACAGTTCCGCTCTATTTGGAACATTATAGTTCAATCTAGGAGGGCATGGTGACTCACATCTGAGGTTGGAGGTTCAAATTCGGGCTCTGGACATCCTGTGTGGAGTTTGAAAGTTCTACGTGGGTTTTCTCTGGGTACTCAGATTTCCTCCCAGATTCCAAAAGCATGCATTGTAAGTTAACTGAAGCGTCGAAATCACCCAAAACTGTGAATGTGACTGTGAATAATTGTTTATGTGTGCCCTACGATTGGCTGGCAACCAGTTCAGGGTGTACCCCACCTAGTGCCCAAAGTTAGCTGAGATAGGCTCCAGCACACTGTGATCCGAGTCAGGATAAGCAGTTCATGGAATGGATGGATGCGTGGCTAGTTTATAATGTGGTATTAAAAAAAAAAAATAGAAACACCATAATCTTTAATGTCATCCCACAGTCATTTCCACTCAAACAGTAAATGGTACATTGCTACCATGTTTACAGTCTTAGAACTGTAAATAACATCTCAAGGCACCCCGGTGTTGGGAAAGTTGAGTCACCCTATAGATCTCAGCAGCATACCACTGCATTCAGAATATCCTCTGGCAGGAAATCGGTGACTCAAAGGAGTCGAAGGACACAGAGACGAGTAAATCAATTGAATCGCCACTTTTTTTCTCGTTCTCATCATGCTGCCTCTCTTGTGACCTGACCCTCTGTTGGTGGATCATGTCAAACTGCGGCTAGATTCGCCGATCACTTAATTTGGCGCACCTGCAGGTTTCAATGTGCTCCTGCAGAAGAGCTGCAAGAAAAATATGAATTTACCCTGAGAATGATACCCAATTTCTACAAACACACATTTGCAGAATGCTTCATACATTTCATTGAATGCTGCACATTTTTCATAGTGGAGGGAGAGTGATGATAGACCCCGCTGCCAGCTAACACCGGTTAAACTTGTCCAACGATTTTGGCCCTCTTCGAAAGAAACATTTATAATTGTATGGATAATTGGCCCTTGTGGTTGGAAAATGGAGGTTGTGCCTCTCGTCTTGAGACCGGGGTTAAGAAGAAAAGATGTAGCCGTTATGCAACCAAAGACAAGCTGCAGTGGATACAAGCGGTGTCAAAAGATTTTGCTTCTCCTTATAGCATTTACAAGTGACAGAGAGCCAAGTGATCGGACAACACCATGCAAGGGCGTCAGAGTCCACACACACCAGTGTATAGTCCTTTGATAGAATATCAATGTATTTGCACTTTGGTGCGCTATAGTCATTTTAGCTTGCTAAAGCTAAAACTGTAAAATGTCAGTACCGGGTTGGCATTTGGTGGGGCTTCAGTGGAGATTTACCTGACTTCATCGGTCTCTCAGTACTACCACTATCACGTTGCAGTGAAAGAAACCCTCAGTTACGCTACACACAAATTCAGTGTGCTAGCCCGCAACAGTGCCATAATTGGCATCATCCAAAGCAGCTCAAAATAAATTGATTAATTTATCTAAAAATAATGAGAATGAGATAACCTTTTTTTTAATTGATTTTTAAAAAATAATTTATTTAGTTATTTTTTGTGGAAAACTCACTGAATGGCAAAAAATGGCCCAAAAATAAATAAATAAATACAACCCCCCCGATACATTTCAATTGGTGTCAGTTTTATGCATATTTTTGCTAATTATGGGCCGGCCCAGTCTCTATACGCTGTGAATAACGGTGGTCAACTGTACATCATACCTACCAGAGATTCTGATTATTTCATTTGTTCATCTGTGCAGAACACAATAGATGGGTTTTGTTCGTCAAATTTGGCTTGCTCTGACCAACCGACAAGAGTATGGAAACATGCTGATGCTATTATGGGCCCTCTGAGGCAAATCTGAAATCTGATTGGTTGAAGAAATGGTCCCATTGCTAATATTGTTTAAATGTCATCACCATGCTTTGGTTGAGGCCCTGAGCAGATTAGATGATGTGGCATCTGAAATCTGATTGCACCAAAAAAAAAAAAAAATCTAACATTCACATTCATGTATTAGAAGCAGTGCGGCCTAGAGAAACACTCCCAAATTAAGAGAAATAAACTGTTGTGAATAACTGAATACAATTTCATGGACCCCATATTAGAATCAATCAGTGTTTCAGATTGTGTCTCAGTCATTTCAGATTGTGTCTCAGTCAGCAGAGAAGACCTTCCTGACCGCTCACCACTCTCTTAGTAACACAAAATGGCCCCTTTTTCGCAGCCACCAATGTGACCACAATTTCCTATTCCGCCTTTTATTTCTGTTTTACTTTATGCGCACGAACATCATGGGCGCTCAATTTCATCTCATCGGAGCCCTGACAATGTGAGGGAAAAATAATAATAAAAGCAACGGACATGGATGCCCACTGATAACGTTGTTGTGTTCAGCGCTTGATATTGCTGTATCATTGCATTCAGTGCAAGCTCTACCCCGTAGTGCCAACATGCAGTGAATTGATGATCCACGCTTTTCATTCCATGTAACGTGGCTTGCTTTCATCTTGTAGGTATCAAGAAATAGTAACATGTGGCTCAGGCTTTAGAGAGAACGTGTGGAACAAAATTAGTACTGTGCTAGATGGTGGTTACGGAGCCCCAGTCAAATTTTATTTTAGGCTTGGGATGAGTTCCAAGGGCATCATGAAAAGCTTGCCATTGCAAGGAATTGTTATTCCTGAGAGACATTTCAATTGGCTTTTGAAAGCCAGCTTGCTCATTCAGCAACTACAGTGCTCTGGGAGGTATCATGATTACCGTGGATGGAAACGAAATGAAAACGTTTTGTCATAATATCACTACTTAATATTGGTATAAAATAAAAATGTCATGTGCATTAATTTGTGGGGGGGTTTCAGGTACTGATTAGATCAGAAGCGAGTGAGTGAAGGTGCGCTCGATTTCTTTTCCCTCTTGTCCAATAATGGATCAGCACTACTTCACCCTGTAACTATTTTGTGTGCATGCTGAAACTATTTCATGCGCGCGAAGTAATAATTTGTGCATCCGAGGTAGTAATTGGTGTGTACGAAATAGTAATTTGTAATATTGGATATGTAGATTTTCATGTACTGTTCTTAGGATATGTGTGTGTGTGGGGGGTCGAACAGATGTCAGAGTTGTGTGTGCATCCGTTGATATTTTATTCTTTTAGAGCAGTACAGTACAAACATAAGAGCAGTGAGAGCGTGAGATGGGTGAAAATTGTATCTCGCTCCAATTTTGACAAATGGCATTTCTTTTCGCAAAGGTGTTAATAGGTTTCTGAAATGACTTACCAGTCTTCCCACCAGGTTGCGCTATTCCATTTGTCCAATCGTGCATTTTAATCCATCCATTCATCCATCCATTTTCTGTTCCGCTTTATCCTCACAAGGGTAGCGGAGGTGCTGGAGCCCGTCCCAGCCGTCAGTCGGTGGGGGACACCCTGAACTGGTTGCCAGCCAATTGCAGGGCTGCATTTTAATTCCTCCAAAAAAATGAACAATCAGGACACATACATTTCTAATTCTGTTCCGTGTATTTGTCCATTTTGCCTTTGTTACTGTTTGCTTCGTACCATGTATGGGTTTTTTTTCTGTAGCATTTTGGACAAACCTGCCCATCAGATGGGACAATGCCAAGTGAAGCTGATCCTGTTTACTTCAGTGCACATGAGCTGCTTCTCAAAGGGAAAGTGACAGCCAAATGTTTGCCCAGGTGAAAAGCTCAAGCTTTTCTGCAAGCATGTGCATAGACCTTTCACATGTTTGCTGTAATGTAGAAAATCACTGCTCCTTCTGTTCCTTGCGGCCGCTAAAGACAAATCAATTGAAAGCAATCTATTGTAATAAGGGGCCGTCAGCCTTGAACTATGCAAAGGAGATGTCGCCTTTTGCTTCCATTGAGTGGCTGTTATGTGAAGTCTCTCCGTAGCGTCACCATTACTTCCGACAGGCCGCTTCCGTCTGTAAGGTGCTTCAGTCAGCAGGAATGCTGAGCTTTATCGGGAGGGGGATTAACGCTCTCAAAAGTCTTTGACACTGACAAGAGGCTTAAGAGCCTAATGAAATTCCTGCCCCTGCTTTTGTTTTCTAACATTTAAAGGGTGAGAAGTCTTTCAGGGAAAAAAAAGAAAAACTAGTACCTCCAATAAGATCAAGTTGTTTTATTTTTGTATAGCCCTGACCTCCATATTAGGTTCCAAATAACTGCATCCAAGTAGCTCACGGAACCATAGTCAGTCTGGGGCTGTGTGACTGTAGCTGGTGGACGATCTGTTGTCACAGCTCTCTCTGTCAACACTTTAGACTTTTTTTGTGCACACCCCTATGGTGGCATCGGGCGAGCCTTACTACTTTGACATAGCTGGCCAGAACCAACTAACCAATGTGGGACTCGATCCAACTGGCTTGACGCATTCCTGACGGAATGAACCAGTTATGACTTATAAACCTTGAGGAAATCTGATTTCGCCTGATTTCACGGGGTTCTCCCTCCCTCCCGTATCTACCCTGTCGCCCACTCACACTGCGCTGAACTCGGCTACACTTCAGCTTCTTTATGTGCGCCAGCCCTTCATCATAAATAATGCATAGCTGCGACATGCTTTGCTTTGTAGAGTCATTTGGGTTATACTGTCTATGATGCGAGATGGCGGTATTCATTAATAACGGCTGGGGTGAACAATCACATTGATTTTACTCCATGTCCACCAGCAGTGCAGAAGATGTACCGGGCTCAAACCCGCCTTCCGACCGTTTAGTGAAAAACACTAAAGAGAATTGAATGGAAGCAAAGTGACTCTCTTCTTGTCTGTTTGTTTTCTTTTTAAGTGATTTACCCTTAACCCCAAAATATTTAGGAGTGAATTCACCAAGTTGTATATGGCACAAATACATTTCTGCAGGGGGAAAATGAATCGAAACAAAGCAATCTTTATCTCTTGACATTAGTGGTCATGTGTCAAAATAGGGTCATAATAGTTTGGGATTTTTCATTACAGTTCCTTTTTATTTCATTTTGACTTTACTTTTTCAAATTCAGTGAGTTTTCAATTTGTGAGAGAAAGATTCTTTGTTTTTATTTTTTAATATGCTTTATTTAGTTTTATTTTTGATTGGTTATAGTAATCAGTTAAAAAAATGAAGTATTTGTCAAGTGCCAGATAAGAAAAAAAGTCAATAAGTATTACCGGTATGTCATAACGTAAACTACAGTTCTCAAACTGTTTGACCTTCATTCTCCTAAAGCTTATTTACGATATTGTTTGACAAAGACTAAAACGAAGAACATTTTCACTTTAGTTCATTTTATAAATGTCAGATGTAGTTTCTGTTAGTTTGCGTTATTTTAAATGTTTTTATTTTATTCACCAAAACGTGTTTTTCACTTTTTGTTCCAGTTATTTGGTTAGCTTTTGTTACCGATGAGAACCTTGGTGGCAAAGCACATCCATATGTGGTATTTACTCCTTCGAAACTTGTTGGGTTCATTAGTTTACCCATTTGCATTGTGTGCTTTGGTACCTGCAGCGGGCCTCCAGCAATCCGTGAACTGTTAATGGTGACCTCCAGCAAGTGAAAGGTTGGCTTGCTGTCCACTGCAATGAGTGGGTGTTTAACTTTGCTTTTGCATCAAGTTGCAGTTGCTGCGTCCTGTCTCTGGTCAAAATACCCCGTTGCCACATATGAACATGATGCTCAATGCATATGGTGTGCGTGTGAGCCTGAGTAACGTTGTTCTGGCCTGTTGGCAGGAATGATTGTTGGTATCTTGGAGTCGTTGGACTTTTATGCCATTCTTTAACAGGCAAATATTTTGAATCAAGGCCATATTATTTTCCCTGAAGTGCACAAAAATCAAATCAATGGACATGACATTAATTCAGTTTTAGTTGTAATTGTTAAGTACCGTGTTTTCCGCACTATAAGGTTCTTCGGCTTATAAGGCACAGCTTCAGTGAATGGCCTATTTTAAAGCTGTTTTCATGTATAGGGCGCACCGCCTTATACGGCACATAGAATAGAGGCTACAGTAGTGTTTGAGTTTGCGTTATGCATCCACTTGATGGAGCTATGCTAAAGGGAATACAATACAATACAGCTTTATTTATATTGCGCGTTCACAACTGCTGCAGCTAGAAAAAAAGCGCTTTACAGAATATTTAAAATACTACCTCCAAGAAATCGGAATATTGATCCATATATAAGGCGCATTGGATTATAAGGCGCACTGTCGGCTTTTTGAGGAAATTGAATGCTTTTAGGTGCACCTTATAGTGCAGAAAATACGGTATGTCATTGTCTGTCTGGACATAGAGGCAGCGGAACACGGTGTGGAGGGAGCGCATCCAACAAAGTAGGAAACCTGTGCTCAAAAATTCAATACAGATATTTTTGATGCGTTGCTGCAGGAAAGTTTGGTACTGATAATCAACAGATGCTCAAATAAGCACAAC
Source organism: Hippocampus mohnikei (assembly GCA_026261675.1). Classification (NCBI taxonomy): domain Eukaryota; kingdom Metazoa; phylum Chordata; class Actinopteri; order Syngnathiformes; family Syngnathidae; genus Hippocampus; species Hippocampus mohnikei. The sequence goes on from JAKGUB010000326.1 coordinate 9,946,800, forward strand.
CCAGAGCAGTAAATAACAGGGGTGAAAACATATGTGATAAAAGGAGTAAAGGGGAGCATCAAAGGCAGGCGCCAAAGGTGTTTGTGACATAATCTCCCTTCCCGTAATGCCTAATCATGAGGTATTTCGATACAAGAGAATTGTGGTGATGACGGTTGGCCATTGGGAGCTAGATGTCTCTGGGCTTCTACTGCGTTTTCCTAAATAGTCCAGCAACGTGATAAGCAAGCACGTTCTACTGGGTTATTGTGGTTTATCCTTTTCACGGCCATGTGTCATGTAAACACCAGCAATGTAACCTCTCCATCCAACCCGTTTAATGACCAAGCATGAGAGCACTTTTGATGATACACTGGAGCAGTGGGCTGATTTCGGTTCAAGGACACTCATCTGTGAGTATAAAGAGATTACTCACAGACAAGTGGTCCCAAAAAAATAAAACATCATGCAGAGTGCAAGCTTATTCGCCAACAGGTCTGAGAATAATATTAAGTGAGAGCATTTTTGTTTGCTCACGTTCCATTTTGGAAGATTTGTGTCAGAAATGTCTCTTGCTTGATGCATGTCAGTAATGCGACAGGCACATTAGATAAACCTCCTCTTGCGCACTGTGGAGAGGACTCTGTCACAGTAAAACCTTAATCCGATGGTCCCACTTTTCAAGTTTGACCGACTGTGTGTTCTCTCGATAGGGCGTCACAGTCCTCAGGCTCCCTCGAGGAAAAAGTGCCCTAGAGGAAACTTGGTCAATCCTTGGATCCAAGACATGCAATGTGATTTTCGCTCCAGCCTCACTCAGATATGAAAAGTTCTGTGTGAACCCTTCACCTGCTCCTTTTATCTCTATACGAACAGCAAATACTAGAAGACCGCATATTGTCAATTGAACTATTTAATAGAAGCCAGAAAAATGGAGACACGGCCGTGGATTCTTTTTTTGCAAGATGCGGCAGACGGTCAGCCGGTAATCTGTCCAAAATTGTTCCTATTCTTTACACTGCCAAGGTTGCCCACCCACAATGATGGCGACTTTCTAGCTCATGTGACTATGTGTGACTCTACGGTTTGAACTGGTTCCTACTGAATCTGTTTGCTGGAGTGCAGATATATACAGCAGGAAGATGCTGAGCCAGGAGGAAAGGTCACAGGAACATAATAGCCTAGCTCAAGGCACCTATCAAATTATTTATACCAGTAAGGCCCAATCCACCAGATAAGCGGGAGTTTTCCTGTCCACTCCACATTTGCTTTTTGAAAAGCCATCAAATGAGACTCTCAGTATTCCATGGCGACATGTTTCGTGGAACTTTGGAATCAGATCTGACTACTTTGGGTCATTTGGTCCGTGAATAGAGAAGGAGGAGCTCAGATTTTTAGACTTCGAGCTCTGCCAAGAGGTCAAATTGTAGGCATCTTTATGGCTTAAAAAGATCTCACCTGTGCTATTTGTGTAAATTAATTCCTTGCTGTCACACGGTTCGTCTTTCAACACTTTGCTGCGTCACAATTTTTATTTTTTAAGTGCATAATGTTGTGCGTCCTGATTGGCGAAGGGACTGTAGACCAATGTCACCAGTCTCCGCGCCTATTCGCTGTACAGCTTACCAAATGTTTTCCATGACTAAACCCACAATGTCGACCAAACGTGTGCGGCATTTCGAATAAAACGTTTCTGGGTTTTTTTTTTTGTTTTTGTTTTTTAAATGCTTGCGTCTGAAAAAATATTTCATCTTTGGTGTCATTCAATACAGTATTGTATTGTATAGGTAATAATTTTAAAAGATAAAGATGACTACTTCACGGACTTCATTCGGCACGGGTCCTTTTTGGAACGTAACGCCCGCCATTAACAAGGGATGACTGTCTAACATTAAGAGCAATTCACAGTGAAGAATCAGCTCCTTCAAAATGGAGGTGAAGGTTCTACCAAAAGTCAATGAGATCCTCGGACTCGGGCGTGTAGCCCTGCCTCATGTGAAGAATTTTAAACACTGCCATTTTGCTCACAAATGAGGCAAGAGCGGATCATGACATTGACAGATGATATCTTTTCGAAAACCCAATTGGGGCTGATTCTGTCCCAGCTGTGGTACTGTATATTGCTGGTTCTTTTCATAGCTCCAATATCTTCTGGTCTGAAACACCCACCTACTTCACCGTGCGCTCATCGTATCCCTCCGAGGAAAAGCCGAATGCATCTCACTGTTTCAAGCGCTGAAATGATCCCTTGCTAATCTGCAGAATCAACTTCTCATCTCTGAGCTGACATCCCATCAGTAGTCCGAGTGTTGCTACCCTCTTGCATGCCTGCTTATTTGCTTACCATCCACACTACAAGTATTCCCCCGAGAGCCCCTGTGCATCATGGTATTCTCGAGCTGGCAACTATGGGTGGTTCTTTTTTTACTCTTTCTAGCTGCCTTTGGGATGGCTAGTATGTTTGGGAAAAGCAACGATTCCTTCTTCGGCAAATGCGCACCTGCCCTGGCGCACAAACGTAGAGTATGCACACATCTTGACTCACTATAAAGAAGCCCGAAGCCTCCAGGCTATTCACTGCAGCCTGCTTTAATGCCCCGGCTCCCTGTGCCATTCAGAAGCCGTAATGGGCGTGTGCTGGTGTAGAGTAGATCAACATGAGTGGTGGTGGCTTATATTGCTTGTGATTTTCCCAAAGATACTTCATCAGGCTCAAGGCATCACACTCACTCCTACTCATTTGCATCAGAGGGCTATGGGTGTTTCACTGCCGGCAAGAAAAGTATGTGATTTGTGGATGAGATGAGCTGTGAATCAATGATGCTGATGTGAAACTTCAAACCCTAATGATGCGCAAATATGTTTTCACTCTGCCCATGCAAAAAAGGACGGTGTTTATTACCGCATTTGCAACACAGTTGAGTAGGAGACCCAACTCAGCCTCACAATCAAAGAGTGTTGTAAACCCTACGTCACGGATTTTGCATTTTATTTTCCTGGTACGCCGGCTTCCTCTCATGCTCCTAAATCAAAAAAGCATATGTTTGGTTCATTGAAGGTTGATTGAGACTGTGAGTGTGAATGGTTAATTTGCTTGCTCTTGGCTCGTTACCAGTCCAACGATGGCCTTGCCTCGAGCCTCAAGTCAGCTGGGATGGGCTCGAGCTCACCCGCAGACAAGCAGTATAGATGGAGGTAGGTGTTGCATCCCTGAGGTTATGATGCAGCAGAAAGGTGGTAAAAATGGTAAAATGTTTGTAGTTCAGCCCCCATTCAAAAAAATAAAACTCATGTACATTACTAATTTCAAATGAATAGGTTCCATGTTACCCGCAACCTTAATAAGGTCAAGTGGTCTTGAAAATGGATGGATGGATGGATGGATGGACAGTGGACGGACGGACAGGGGAAATTAGCCTTAAGCACTTGAATACGTGACTGATATGAGGCTACAATGGTTCGACACGCAAGCCTCTTGGAGCTAAAAGATGTCATGCAAATTTTGAGGCGAATCGATGACAGTGGCTGTAATGTCAGTTCCTTTCACTGACAAGATGCAACAGGACAGTCCTCGACCTCACAATAACCGCCCAGTGTCAAGCCTCAGCATCTGCCTTTTACTTTCACAGAAATATTTTTTCCCCACCTGTCTCGCTTCCTCTCCATCCCCTTTCTCTGTCTGCCATCAATCATGCCGGAGCTGCGTGACCCCTTCACAATGCAGTGGCTTGTATTGGGGGCATTGCTTTCAAACGGTTGGTGATAGTTGGGGAGCAGCTGCTCTGGTGCGGAAATTAAGGCGAGCCAGCCAGACAGAGAGATAGGCTTTTCATTGCACACAGATTTCATCTTTTTGAAATTCATCGGTCACCAGTGCCCGGGCGGAGTCAACTGAGCATGTCGGTTTAGTGGACAGTGAGAAACTTTCAACCTCAGCCTCTGCAACTGAGTTTTGCTCAGCCAGCAGGGAAGTTGAACATCTGTACTGCTGTCTTTCACTTTTTTGTAGTCGTTTGAAATTAAGACATTGGACTTACTCGTGTTAATTTTGAACTTTGCGTTACCACATTACTCATTGAGTAATTCGTATCATGCTATGCGGATTTAAGGCAAAGCTTTATGGTTGTTTGTAATATTTGTTTGTTGTACGTTGAGTTTGACAACATTCCCGATCTGCCAAAGTGCAAAGTGAATTGAGCTCGCTACCACCATCCAGCACAACAACTAATATTTTAGCTCATAAGTCAAAGCAAAACATCGTCCAAACAACCGCTCGTATGTCAAAGACCTGGTTTTGTTTGGTCACTTGTATCCGAAGGTATCACTCTTTTGTTGTTGTTCTCGTGTCTTCAGCAGGTGTCAGACTAGAGCCAATCTTTCAGTGTGCACACCTGCTGCCAATGTTCTCATCAGAGTTTGTCGTCGGGTGGTGAACAGTTCTCAGTATGCCCCTTGATGGTGTTGAACTCGAGCCTGTTGTGTTGGAGTACTGGTGCGGGGGTAGACGATAAGTTTGTCATGTCTTAAGTAGGCAGTTTTCCCCATCTGTCATCATGTAGCCATGTATTGAAGACTGCCTACCTGCAGTTGTCGGATTATTGTTGACCGTGCTGCTGCTATTGCTCAACTTCTCATTTTCTAGACCTGTCTCTCTTATGGTAGTTCTTGTTCCATGTTTTTGTAGGTGTGGCATTAGTTTTGTCATTTGATCTTGCTTTCCTGTTGAGTGAATTTGGACTCTTGCCATTTCGTTTGCTATTCTCAGGTTATTACTTCTTTGCCTTTTGCAAGCGCTTTTTGTGAATGTATTGTTTTCTTTTCCCTGGTTATTTTTGACCAGCGATTTCTGTTTCTACTTTGTCGGTGCGTTTTTTTTTTTTTCTTGAATAAATATATTTTTTTGTTTCAGAGTTTTGTCTGGTGTCTACAATTGTGGGATCCTAAACCATGATTTGTTTCGTTTCAAACCTGACATTTTTTAACAGCTTGTGTCCACATCCAAATGCAATAATGAATGTGTGACCAGCTCACATTGGTCGACATCAGTCATTCTGAACCGCACACAACTCATAATCATTCAGGGCCACCGATGGTCACTGACGACCATGTGGATTTAATCCCACCCATCTGCTCTGTTGGATTTAGCCAGTGTTCCCGCTAATTTGAAGAGGAGCCTGTCTGCCTTATAGTGTTTTCTTGCCTGTGGTTGTGGAACTAATACAATCGGGCTTTGTGAGCTAACATGCAGTAAGGAACACAAACACACACTGACACACACAATTGAGGTCTATGACGACCAGCATTTACAGCCAGTATGGCTCACTTGGGCTCTCTTCTTTTCCGCACACTCACCATAGTGACCCCATCCGCCATGATTCATATCCCTGGCGGTGTGACGTGTCAGGCAAATGATTACCAGTGATGGACTTGGCCCCTCCAAACAGCTACAGTTCTCTCGTCTGTAGAGGAAATGGGAAAATATTGCTCATGTTTATGGCTTTGTTAGTGTGTGTAGGCATGTGTTATGTGCAGTCGTAATGCCAGAAGCCTTACCGGCACAGCGTCGCATCTCACAGCCTTGTTTACTGTTTGAAAATGCGCTGACTTTGTGTGTGTGTGTGTGTGTGTCATTGCAGATGGCAATGTGTTTTTTTAGCTGTGTCAGCACATATGTACAGTATGGAGATTTTTTTTTTTTTCAAACTGCACAAATGTGAATATGAGCTGCTATTGTGAACAGTACCATCTTTATGAGTGGGTTTTTGGTACTCCATGTGTGTCCCCACAACTTCAATTGAGACAAAAAAACCCCAAAACAAACAAACAAACAATAAAATACACTGCCGGGTCAATCTGTTTTCCAATATTAATGAAAAGAGGAAGCCTTGATTACGTTATGTCTCACTGTCACGGTTTATTACAAAGCTGAAGACGGGGAGCGGAGAAATCTGCACTCAGTTTGTCCTCCTTGGGAAATTTTGGAATTTCGCACGAGTACACAGAGTCGCTACTGTGACTGCTGATTGTGCATGCAGGTGGTGCATTTATCATCTTTCCGGCCATTTTAATGCCACAAAGTGTTTTGGCATAATTTCTTACAGGCATCTGATGTAGCTGAAGCGACACACTTAAGTAACCCTCATATTAAAATGAATTAATTGAGCATTCTCGATCTTTGGCAACCTTCATGAATGTTGACGTGTGCGCAGATCAAGCGGGTCAATACTTCATTGTTTCACATTTGTCACCTTCATCTTTTTTTTACGATGCAACCTTTGGTCCAAACAAAAATACACCAACATGTGCAAAGCAGACATCAGTACCGTGTACAGTATATATTTTTTCTTTTAGTCGGAAACAGAGTGCAGGGTTACAAAGCTGATGTAAAGGCTTACATTTTGCTAAATATTTTAGAGCAAGAAAATGTAGTTGTAGTCCTGTTGATTCTTGAATGCTGGCTCAACTCAGTGATGTCACGTGCCATTCCAGCTTCATTTCTAATCTCTCTCTCTCTCTCTCTCTCTCTCTCTCTCTCTCTCTCTCTCTCTCTCTCTCTCACGCTCTCTCTCTGTGTCTCTCACGCTCCCCTCCCACCTCCACATACTCACTGACGCACTGGCTCACGTGCTCAGTTTGACGCAGTGTGACAAGTGCATGAAAGCTAGTCCAGTGCACACTCACAGGTCAGACAGGTGAGCAGAGATAATTGTGCATCGATCTCTTGCAGGCTGAACATATCGACCCTTATGTCTCTTTCTTTCCTTTGGCAGCTTCCTGGCTTGCGTCATCAAAATGTGTACCTTGGATTTCTCATTATAACAAAAATATTGTAGGACAGATTCAGGGAATACACCACTAATTAATTTTTCAATTTATATTACAATGAAGGCACTTTTGTGTATCATTGTAAGATAATTTAGGTTAATTATAAGCTGATGTTCGGCAATTTCAACAAGTAAAAATGAATCCCTACCCATCTTCTCGACTTTAGCCTTGAACAGTCCTTCTCAAATAGGGAAAGTGATGTGCGATGCCAGGGGGGGGGGGTGACAACAGTGAATGCGTTTTAATTGTGTTTTGTTGTTGTTTTTTTATACCAGAGTAAAGTCTAATTGTACAGTAGGTGGCAGTGGCGCTCTCATTGTCGGTGTGTGAGTGGGAGTTATTAGGACAGTGCTGTCCAAAGTCGGTCCTCAAGGGCCACTGTCCTGCCTGTTTTCCAGCTCTCCCGGCTGCAACACACCTGATTCAAATAATCAGCGACATTTTAATGCTGCTTCAGAGCTGGCTGATGCGCCGGACATGTTTTTGGTAGCAACAGAGTAAAGCTCTGTCTGTCTTTCCGTCCATTCTTCTGCTTGTGAAAAGGAATAGAGACAGGAAGCGGTTGGAATCATGAGAAGGCAGATGAAGCTGAAAGAATGACTGTTATTTTCTCATTTGATTGTACATTTTTTTTGCATTCAAAAATGTTTCCAGGAGCAACGAACAGTCATTGCAAAACGGCAGCGTTTTGTTATTCAGAGATGCAAACTCAGCCACCTCAATTCTCAGGTTTGATAAATCACATTGCATGTGTTAAATTAATCGATTTACATCTTCTCCTCCAGTGAAGGCAATAACGTGTGAAAAAGTTGCACATTATGAAATAACTAAGAATGTAATGCCTCACTTTTATTTGTCAAGATGACAGTTACTTTTCAAATGTGGACGTGAGTACATTGGTAATCACATTGACATTTGACACTTTTACAGACATTTGGAGCGTATTAATATTTCAAAGCACTGCCCATTTCCTCGCCAAATAGTTACAATTCACGGCCTGCAAATGGCATTAGTGAGAAAGAGTTGACAATTGTTACGCTCGTCTCACCCACAGTGTCTCTCTTACGCGTGTGTGAAGAAAAATAAAATACAAACATCTAATTCCTAACATTATAGTACTTACCGAAGTCACTGAAGAATTGCATATTATCGAACACGTATGGAAGAGGAATTGGCGTCATCGTTTTCAGTGCACAGACTAGTCACGTGTTTATAGATAGCAATGGAGGAAGGAGAGAGGTTTCAAGCTGTAAGTACAGTCTTAATATTCAGCTAAGTTGATTGAACACTGTGTGTTGTCAACAGAGGTTTTGTCGCTTCAAAGACAAAGACCCTGAAAGAGAAAGTCACACCAGATTGTTAGTGCAAAAGGTCCCCAAATTTAATCATCACAATATGAATGTCGTTTTGCCTTGACAATATGAATAGCTCAATGTGGAAGGAAAAAGAAAAGCCTGCCTTTATTTTAGATTTTATTCATGTTAAGTTTAACCGAGAAAGACTCTTTGTTTGCTTTTTTAAATTAAAAATTAGTAACCCTTTTATGTTGAGTGAAATCCCTAAAAGATTGAATTGAAAATAATTATAAGTCAAAATGGTTGCCTTTATTTTATTTTTAATAACAAACTTTATTCTTCAATGTCACTGTTAAAAATGCACTCCCGATAAAGTGTCAACTCATTTTTATGTCCAGCAGGTTTGCCGAATGTAACTATTGAAATAACTTACCGTATTTTCACGACTATAAGGCGCCATTAAAAGTCTTGAATTTTCTCCAAAATGGACAGGACGCCTTATAATGCAGAGCGTGTAGTGTATGAGCCGAGTTCCAAAGCCTGACTGATAGTGATGTGTCGTTCGCGAACGAACCGGCTCTTTCAGTCGGCTCTTTGAAGTGAACGACGGGAGCCGGCTCCTAATAGGGAGTCGCTCCTAATGGGAGCCGACTTGAATGCGGATAAAGCCGCACGTGATTGGTCAAGATCCGTGGTAGAAGAGGGAGGGGAGGGTTTTACACACACACACACACACACACACACGTGCGCTGCAGCAAAGAGAAGGGGGAGGAGTTAGAGCAGAGATGGGCAAACTACGGCCCGCGGGCCGGATCCGGCCCGTTGGGCTTTTTAATCCGGCCCGCCGAAGGTTGGTGCACAACACAATTAAGGTTCGATATAAATGATTGCATTCATTTCATTTGGACTTGTAATGACAGGCATTTCAACGCCAGATGGCGCAGTTACTTGAAGTTGCAGAGCACAGGGAGGGAGGGGAGACGATACGGAAGCCAGCAGTAGCGCCTAACTCAAGCAACTCCCGCCGATACGACGGAATAAGTGTGTCGCGCCGCTATTTTCTATCATTGGATCCAAAACAGCGACATGCAAGTGACTCTTTGTTGCAGTGAGTTTTACTGCAATTGCGAACATTTTCACGTCCTGTCGATCATGGCATCTAAACGAAGAGGAAGAGTAATGGCCACGGTAGAGAAAGTGAAGGGTATCTGATTAAACGAAGCGGGTTACAAAATACGAAACATTCAGGAGACGCTTGGAGTCTGAAAGACTCAAATCTACAAGACTATGAAAAACGAGGAAGTGATTTGTGCTCAGTCCGATTCTGGCTATTTCCATGCCCAGAGTGAATTGTGTTACGAGGAGTGAACACCCCTCTTTTGGAATGGTTTGCCCCAGCAGCACGGGGAAGGGCGTGCGCTTGTTTGTACGGGGCAGTATTGAATACAGCGGCACATAAGCAACAATCTGATGTCCGGTGTCTTTCTTATGCACAAACCATGCAGAAACAAATTGCTTGCGGCTCGACGGACAGTCGAGTAAATAAACGTTTCCTTGAATGGTTTGACTGCTATCGTGCTAAAAACTTGAAAGAGAGGAAGCGAGTCCCAGAGCGCTAACTATGAGCATGAAGTCTTCGAAGCGTCCCGTGTCTGGCTTCAAAAGTTCGCTACGCGACATCAGCTGAGCAACGCTGTCATGTGTGGTGATCGAGGGGAGGTCAAGTCAGAGACAATTACACGTCTCATTTTGGAGCAAATAGTACTAACTTTGTTATATTTTGTCATATACTTGTACTGCTTGCTGCAGTTTTTGGCCAACATATTGTTGCACTTTGTTGCTTGTGTTGTCACATGTATGTTGCTCACATACTTGAACCTTCATACAGGACATATACCATAGTTGTTTCACCGTTCACATAAAAAAAAGTATGGTAATACTTTTATGCTTTTGTTCTGTTGATGTTTGGTATGGACTGTCAACATATAATTATTTTTATATGTACCGTATCTTGTCCTGACACGGCCCACCTGTCAAATTTAGAAATCAATGTGGCCCCCGAGCCAAAAAGTTTGCCCACCCCTGAGTTAGAGACACACACAGCAGCACACTGTGAGCAGCACACGAACAGGAGAGACAGGGAGCCGAGAGAGAGCTCGATAGCTACAGAGAAAAAAACAACACGGAAAGTGGAAAGGTGAGAAAATGGATAGGAAGCGCAGTGAAATTTGGACTCATTTCAACTTAATTGATAGTTCAACAGCAGCGTGTAGACTGTGCAAGGTTAAAATATCAATATCAAATTTTAATTTATAATTTGTTTTGTGGTAATCAAAGCTTACTTATGTTGATTTACTGAAAATAGTTAAAAGCTTAGAAATATACACAATCAGAGATTGGAACTTTTTGTTGACCTTGTTTTGAGATGGGTCTTTGTTTTTGTACTTTGTAATTTATTTTTTGTAGCACTCCATGTTGAGTATGTTCAGAAGAATATAAATAAAGCCATATAAATAATAAATATTTGATATACTGTATATTTTTTGACATTAGTAATTCATTTTACACATAATTTTACATGATTTTTGGGAGTAAATTAATTTCAGCAACAAAAAAACTAAGGAGCCATTTGAGAGCCGAAAGAGCCGGCTCTTTTTAGTGAGCCGAGCCAAAAGAACCGGCTCTCTAAAAGGAGCCGGAATTCCCATCACTACTGACTGAGAGCACTTCTGGCCGACACGCTGTTTATACAGAGAAAAGGCAGGCGTGAGTGACGACAGACATGCGGAAGTCCGCCAATGAGTGAAGGGTGGGCGTGTAAGAGGATGCTAAAGGCACGTCCCTAGCAGTTACCAGTCGCCAATGAGTGAAGGGTGAGCGTGTAAGAGGTAAAGAGAAAAAGTGAGTACATTGTAAAATGGCTAAATAAAGTACAGCCGAACTCAGTTTTGCTTCCGTTGCCTTTTTAAAACGTGTTTTTAGCGTGCATGCATGCATGCGTATGTTTAAGCTGGCGTATGTTTTACCATGCCTGGCTGCGCCCAATAATACAGTGCGTTTTGTGTATGTGTCAAACACAGAAATAGCACCCGTTACTGAGACTGCGCCAACAATACGGTGCGCGAATGGTCGTGAAAATACGTTAATTACTTTCTAAATCAAGTAGCCAGTAAACTAAGTTAACCTCGAAAACAAGTAATCAGTAAAGTAACTAAGTTACATTTTCAAGAAAACTGTGGTCACTCACACTGTTCTCCTCTCGGTCTTTTGTGCATTCGGGTAGTAGCCCAGCTTCCACATCTTACCCGTACAACCAAGTTTGTCTCAATCGAGTAAATCAGACACACAGTGTGTGATGTACTCAAGATGGCGAACACAGCACACCACACATGTAATAATATCTCTTACGTCTGTCAAAAGTCATGTTGTTGTACCCAAACTGACCTGTGAGATGAAAACCTTCAGACCTCCAGAAAACACAATGAAGTAGAAAAAGTAGTCGTAGAAGTCGTAGCATAAACAAGCAGCACCTCTGCTTGAGGCAAAGTAATTAAGAATCAATTCCAATCAACAAAACATTTCAGAAACAACTCATTGACCCTTAAATGAATATTTCCATCCATATAAAAAGTAATTTGACCTTTCCAGTTTCCAGCCGTAGATAGTAGTGGATACAAATTACATATGCGGCGTATACAGGCGAGTCTGATAAAGTGCGAATAACCCCAAATAAACAGATTGTTTAATTTCATGTCGTTTGTCTTCCTTGTCGGGCTAATGAATAAATCATATTCAAGCTATGTTTAATATACGAGCAACTTGATAGATTTTTGCAATAAAGTCAAAGTGTAACCTAACAGCTTGTTTGCTCTCAGATTTTGTTCTCATTTGCAGGTCACCATTAATAATTTGCTGCAACTACTTACTTATGTTGATTTACTGAAAATAGTTAAAAGCTTAGAAATATACACAATCAGAGATTGGAACTTTTTGTTGACCTTGTTTTGAGATGGGTCTTTGTTTTTGTACTTTGTAATTTATTTTTTGTAGCACTCCATGTTGAGTATGTTCAGAAGAATATAAATAAAGCCATATAAATAATAAATATTTGATATACTGTATATTTTTTGACATTAGTAATTCATTTTACACATAATTTTACATGATTTTTGGGAGTAAATTAATTTCAGCAACAAAAAAACTAAGGAGCCATTTGAGAGCCGAAAGAGCCGGCTCTTTTTAGTGAGCGAGCCAAAAGAACCGGCTCTCTAAAAGGAGCCGGAATTCCCATCACTACTGACTGAGAGCACTTCTGGCCGACACGCTGTTTATACAGAGAAAAGGCAGGCGTGAGTGACGACAGACATGCGGAAGTCCGCCAATGAGTGAAGGGTGGGCGTGTAAGAGGATGCTAAAGGCACGTCCCTAGCAGTTACCAGTCGCCAATGAGTGAAGGGTGAGCGTGTAAGAGGTAAAGAGAAAAAAGTGAGTACATTGTAAAATGGCTAAATAAAGTACAGCCGAACTCAGTTTTGCTTCCGTTGCCTTTTTAAAAACGTGTTTTTAGCGTGCATGCATGCATGCGTATGTTTAAGCTGGCGTATGTTTTACCATGCCTGGCTGCGCCCAATAATACAGTGCGTTTTGTGTATGTGTCAAACACAGAAATAGCACCCGTTACTGAGACTGCGCCCAACAATACGGTGCGCCGAATGGTCGTGAAAATACGTTAATTACTTTCTAAATCAAGTAGCCAGTAAACTAAGTTAACCTCGAAAACAAGTAATCAGTAAAGTAACTAAGTTACATTTTCAAGAAAACTGTGGTCACTCACACTGTTCTCCTCTCGGTCTTTTGTGCATTCGGGTAGTAGCCCAGCTTCCACATCTTACCCGTACAACCAAGTTTGTCTCAATCGAGTAAATCAGACACACAGTGTGTGATGTACTCAAGATGGCGAACACAGCACACCACACATGTAATAATATCTCTTACGTCTGTCAAAAGTCATGTTGTTGTACCCAAACTGACCTGTGAGATGAAAACCTCCAGACCTCCAGAAAACACAATGAAGTAGAAAAAGTAGTTGTAGAAGTCATACCTGTAGTTGAGCATAAACAAGCAGCACCTCTGCTTGAGGCAAAGTAATTAAGAATCAATTCCAATCAACAAAACATTTCAGAAACAACTCATTGACCCTTAAATGAATATTTCCATCCATATAAAAAGTAATTTGACCTTTCCAGTTTCCAGCCGTAGATAGTAGTGGATACAAATTACATATGCGGCGTATACAGGCGAGTCTGATAAAGTGCGAATAACCCCAAATAAACAGATTGTTTAATTTCATGTCGTTTGTCTTCCTTGTCGGGCTAATGAATAAATCATATTCAAGCTATGTTTAATATACGAGCAACTTGATAGATTTTTGCAATAAAGTCAAAGTGTAACCTAACAGCTTGTTTGCTCTCAGATTTTGTTCTCATTTGCAGGTCACCATTAATAATTTGCTGCAACTAACTTCTTTCATTCCTCAAAGAACTCTTTTTTTTTCCTTACATTGCAGCTCATGTGTCTGACAAATGAACTAAGTGGACTGTAGCGAAAATGAGCTCTAAATCTAGTTTACGTTTATTTTTCGACCCACCATTAGTAATTGGGTGTTTGCACTTATTTTTTTAATTGCTGCGGCATCTCTGTCGCTGTATACCCCATGTATCATCATGCCCTATATTATATTTAATTAAAAACTATGCGTAACTGCCCATTAGTTGAGTCATGGAGCACCGAATCACCTTGGTTCATTTTAAATGCACTAGTTTCATCAAATAGCACTCATCTTTTATCTTTGTACCAACAGCACTCCTAAAAGAAAATAGGAAATCACGACTGGGCGAAATATGTCCAAGGCTGGCACATGTGCGATGGAAAAAGGCCACATTCAATAAGGAGAATGTTCTCTCACTTAAGTAGTGGATATTTTTGGAATATCCACACTAGGATGGGATCATATTCGGCAATGAAAGGAGAACAGGATGCATTCCTGGTTTATTTTCACCGCTAAGTCTGACTCAGGCTGTGCTGTGCCGCACACAGTGGGACGCCACCTGGTAGATGGGCGGGTCGTCCAATCTTCGGAATGATTTCTGTGATCGTTATCTTTGTAGGGTGCTGCGTGCATCAACATTTGCTTTGTTTGCTGGTGTCCACAATTTGTGAAGTGCAAAAATTGCAAAGTTTATTTTACTTTTTATTTATTCAGAAAGAAAAAAATAAAACTTGTTACATTGCTTCGGGTGTGTATACAAAGCTTCTCGCCCTGAATCAAGTGGGATTGGCTCAAGCACACCAGGCGACCCTGCTGCCGATATGCGGTACAGAGATGGACGAATGGATAAATGGATATACTATTACACTGGCCAAGATTTTCGTTGTCCTGCTAAAAGTTCCACCGTACGGTTCCCTGGAGCATTTTCCTTTAATTCTGACTCATCTTCCAATTCCTGCGGCTTAAAAATCGCCACAGCATGAAGCTGCCAGCACCGTGTTTGACATACGGATGGTTATTGACCATGTGATGAAAATCATTGGTTTCCTCCAAATATGAGATCCACCATTTACTGCCAACGGCTCAATCTTTGTCTCATCAGACCACAGAAAGTTCTTCTTCACGCTCTGAGTCTTTCAAGTGCCTTTGGGCAAACTCCTGTTGAGCTGCCAGGTACCTTTTATTCGAAAGTGGGTTTTGTCTGGCCGCTCTACCTGATCAGGAAATTTCTGTTGAGACAGATGACAGATTCTCCTCTTTCCACAGCATGAATTAAAATAAATTAAAAGGAGAAGTTACTATCAAACTGCGGAATAACAAATTCACGGAACGCTTGAGTTGAGAATTTTACTTTCATTATCAAGCTTAAGTGTCAAGCAGCAGATATGATAGAACCACATCCACAGTATTATGATTAGCAATTGTAGGATGGAGACCAATCTCAAATGGAACCTGATTTACATTTGGTTTATCAGTATTTTACTCTTTGATCATGCAGGGAATGGAACAAATGTGTTTTTTTTCAGTCATCACACAGCCCCTGCATTATTAACACCAACACAAAAATATCAGCATGAAAAAAATTTGTTCCACAAGAGCTCCCTGACATGTTGGTCGACTCTGAGGAATTCATCCCCAACATCTGCCTTGTGTGTACACTCCAGATGATACGACTCACAATTTGTAACCTTTCAGTAGCCATTTGACACGGTGACGGGCGATGATGACAGTCACAGCATTCGCTCTCCGGCCGCAGACCTCACACTGAAAATTTGTGCTGCGAGCCTCTGCTTGCTAATATTATTGCCTGCGTAGTGCACTGAGGGTGTCCTGGGTCAGTTTGCCAAACTAGCTGGACTTGATGAAGCAGCTGCAGTGTTGGAAAACAATAATGGAGGCTGCTAACGGCCTCGTGTTTCGACTGTTCTGGCACACATACCCACAAGCAATACACTGTTTTAAACAGGCCACTTTGCAAATGACCGTCAAATCAAGAGATGCCATTGAGACGGCAGATTGGGGGACACTTTCCGAATTTGTCACCTCTCCCCTCACAACACACACATTTTCATCCATTAAAACGATTACCGTAGTTTGCACACTAAAAGGCCCACTGGATTATGAGGCGCACCTTCAATGAATGGCTTATTTTGTAATGTTTTTCATATATTGGACGCACCATACTATAAGACACAATCTACAATGCATCTACTCGCTGCCCATCTTCAAAACCCTCCTCAAAACTCACTTGTATTCTCTGGCATTCGACTCAGCATGACTTAGATTTGTTCTTGGTTTTACTGTTTGGTGCTTTCTATCGTCTTTATTACGGATTTGTTTTACTGTTTATTGTATATGTTAAATTGCTCCATGTACAGCACTTTGTATGCGGCGATGGCTGTTTGAAAGTGTTCGATAAATACAGTTGACTTGACTTGACTTGACTAGAAGGAAATGCCAACAGAACTGCTGCAACGCCACTTGAGTGAAGGGCGCATCAGCAGTCCATAGTCCACTGCTCTCTGCTGTGCGTGTGTGAGTACGCACGTGGTTCAACCATTCGGCGCCGACGCAACCCACGTCACAGATCAAAGAAGCTTTGAAGAAACGACAACAGCTAAGGTAGCTTAGCTGTTGAGTGGCGTTGCTACAGAACGATCAAATGTCAGTCAAACTTATTTAATAAAGCAGTGACACAGTTCACTTAACCAACAGCAAGTTATAACATTGACTCTTTAACATTGAACTTTCTTGCCGCTGCTCTATTTTCGTGTTCAACTGCGTAACCCAATCGCCTTGAGTTTGAACTCTGCGCTGTAAGCATGGCTCTAGCAAGGAGCCATTTTGGGGTCGACATTACCGTAATAACAATACACAAGGCGCATCGGATTTTAAGGCGCGCTCTGAGCTTTTAAGAACATGGAAGTATTTTAGGTGCGCCTTTTAGTGCGGAAACTGCGGTACATTCCTGTGCAACATTTCGTAACACATTTTTCCGGGCTGCTCCAAGCGTATTGTATTGATGTTCACATATATGTAAATTTCCCCAGTGTGGGACAAATAAAGGATATCTTATCTTATATCTGGCTGAAAGACTTGGGAGAATATGCCCCTTAATTATTTGGCTACTTATGCTTTATGGATATTGAGTTTTACCTCAAGCAAAGTTTAACCGTCTGGTTATTTACTCCTTTGGGTCATGGTGGAGATGAGCAGTCGGATGCGAGAGGATGATCATGAACAATTTGGATGTTTTTGCTGTCATCTACTTTTGTATTTTGCTTAATTTAAATTTGATTGAGATGGCGTGTGTCTACAGATGGGAACAGATGTTTGTTTTTCGTGACTAATGCAACTCTTTCTCCCTCTTGCTCACTCTTCCTATCTCTGTCTTACTATTTTTTCAGGAAGTGAGTGATGCGGCAAAAGGAACTTTGAAGATCAGCAACTTTGTTGTCCTGCAAAATGCTGTGCAAATGCAGTGAGTGTGTGTGTGTGTGTGTGTGTGTGTGTGTGTGTGTGTGTGCGTGCGTGTGCGTGTGTGCGTTTTTGAGCTTTTAAAAGTGCGGGTGTTCTGAGAAGACGTGTTCAGATTGTCTACGTTTTTATGCACTCGCCCTACATTTAAAGTGGATATGGGTCAGGTTGACTCTTTTTATATACCGTTCTCATTACATTTTGGGTCAGTCTGATTTTTTTTTTTTTCAACATCGAGTGGCTTTTCAATAAATGATAAATGTCCCTGATATTCTGTTCCTCTAGAAATATGCATGGATGTGTGGTGGGGCAATTCAGTGGAAATATTTTCTTTTGTTTTGTTTTTTTTCTTAAATGCCTGCAGTGGGCGGCACGCAACAGTGATCAACTGGTTAGCACGCCCGGAGTTCATGGGTTTGATTCCAGCCCCCCGGGCTTCCTGTGTGGAGTTCTCCTTCTGCCCGCGTTGGTTGTCCCCGGGTACTCTGTTCTCTTCCTGAGTTCTGAAAAAATGCACAGTAGGTTAATGGAACACTCTAAATTGTCCCCAGGTGTGAGTGTGAGCAGGAATTGCTGTTCGTCTATGTGTGCCATGTGATTGGCTGCTAACCGGTTCAGGTTGTCCCCCGCCTACTGCCCGATGACGGCTGGGATAGGCTCCAGCAAAACCGCGACCCTTGTGAGAATAAGCGGTTCAGAAGATGGATGGATGGATGACTGCAAATGCTGACTTGCATAAATTGTAAAAGAGGATATTGTGCGTGATGTGTCATCACCAAGTGAGTCAGACTTGGCAGCTGGCAGCGCACTGCCACACGGGCCTGTGTCAATGTGAGCGGAAACCAAGGACAAGGTGGTGAGTGAGCGGACTCCACAGGGATGAGACCCAAAAATAGAAATGGGCAGTATTGATCAGTAGGAGGGCTCGGGGATCAACATACTGTCCCCACATCAATGAGACCCATAACTTTGAGGGGAAAAAATGGTTTGCCTGTTAAGATGTACATCCAATATGAACAATGTTCAAAATGTCTTTGTGAAAAGCTAAACTGTTTATGACTGTTAAAATGGTTTCCGAATGTCTGGCGAACATCTTTGCAACTTGAACGAATCTTTACGCCAAACCAACATTCGCGTCATGCGCAAACACTTGCAAACCCGCGAGATACGGTCTTTATATACAAAAGTATTCAATTTCACTACATTTGTGTAAAGATTTCTATTAATTACAAATAATGCGGCCCGGTGGTCCAGTGGTTAGCGCGTCGACCTCACAGTGCAGAGGTGCAGGGTTCAATTCCAGCTCCGGCCTCCCTGTGTGGAGTTTGCATGTTCTCCCCGGGCCCGCATGGGTTTTCTCTGGGTACTCCGGTTTCCACCCACATTCCAAAAACTTGCATGGCAGTCTGATTGAACACTCTCAACTGTCCCTATGTGTGAGTGTGACCACGGATGGTTGTTTGTCTCTGTGTGCCCTGTGATTGGCTGGCAATCAGTTCAGGGTGTCCCCCGCCTACTGCCCGAAGACGGCTGGGATAGGCTCCAGCAACCTCCCGCAACCCTTGTGAGGATCAAGCGGATCGGAAGATGAATGAATGAATGAATGAATGCCAGGTGTAGTTGCAGAGGTGCTTTTGTTGGATTTGAATTAGAATGGAACAAGACATGTCAATAATCTGAGAGGAGATTTGAATAAATAACTTATTCTCCAAAAGGAGATCAAAATGGTCCCACATGGCGGACAATTTGCGCTTCCCCGGGAGCTGCTCCATAATATGCACATACTTTGACAAGCGAGCGAGGGTGAGGTCTGGCTTGTTTCATCAGGCGGCATCGCGTCGCTCGACGGAACTTCCTTATAAACACAGCTTGGCGGGCTTTTGTGGTGTCAACGCCCCCTGGACTGAGTCGACGCAGTTCATGTATTGGTCACGTGATCGACTTGAAGCAGTACGCGCAACGACGCGGGGATTGCTCTGTGAGCTCGACGCGTGCATCGACGCATCGGTGTTGCTCGACCCATCACTACCACCAAGGAATGAGAAGTTGAGCGAGGAGGGACGGTGGGATTTTCGAGCTGAAGATGATGCTTTCCATTTTATTGTAGTTGAGTTTTTGTTCCTTTTATAACCTGAGGCAGTCGATGAAGGAGGAAGAGAATGGTAGAGATTTGGGATTTGGTGAAGATATACAGCTGTATTTGGAATGGCAGTGAAAGTGTACGTCACGGTGGTGCATGATGTGACCGAGTGTGAAAATGTACAGGATGAAGACAACGGGACCAAGTATTGAGCCTTGAAGGTCTCCATGTGAGACTGGGGTGCCGGGTGAACCAAGAGTGTGCAGAAATGGTGACGCCAAAGCAATTCGATGGCGGAGGAGGATAGAGCCAATGGAAAGCTTCAATGAGGTCGAGGAGAACAGAAAAGAATTACCGTAATTTCCGGACTATAGAGCGCACCTGATTATAAGCCGCACCACTAAATTTTTAAAGGGAAAAACATTTTGTACAAGGTATAAGCCGCACCTGTCTATAAGCCGCAGGTGCCCATATTGTGTAACATATTTATATAGAAAGACGGTACACAGGCGGCCGTGAGAAAAATCTTGATATCGCTTGTGAGAAAAATCTTTATATAAGCCGCTTCATTAAATAAGCTGCAGAGTTGAAAGTGTGTGACAAAAGCCGCGGCTTATAGTCCGGAAATTATGGTATCAGGGAGCGGAATCAGAGGAGAGTAGGTGGCCACCACCGACTTATAAAGTAACGCCACACTCTATGTCAGTCGCTAATATTCTATTGATATATTAGTTGTCGCATGTGGAGAAGCATCGTGAATCTAGAAATACTAGAAATTGATATTTAATTTTATAATGCACACAAAGGAGTGAGAAGTTTGAACCTTTTCTCAAACAGGTTGTTGGGAACCACTTATCAAGAGACTGTTTGCCAGTAACGGGGCAAATGCAGCATTTTTCACTTGGTGTTGTTGAGAAGACTAAAGCAAATCCACGGGAAAACATTATTCTACTCTGGAGCTGCAGTCTTCTGACAATCAATAAACTTTAATGTCACTGCTCGCAGCACCGACTGAAAAGGAGAGATCTGGCTGTAAAAATCATTGTGACTGATGGGAGTCGTGTGGGCTGTCACAAGGTAGTCTTTCATCAAAGTATAAGCGCGAGAGCAACAATCATTTTCTTTCAAGAATGGCTTGTGTGGAGGTGCTTTACCCTCCTGCTTTCGCTCCGCTTTGTCATCCCATGTCTCTTGATTGAAGCTCCTCTTTACAGAATGAAGCTCACAAGTGATACCTAAAGGCGGGGCTCTGTGTCTGCTCTCCCAGTTTGCATCGCCTGTCTGTTTTGTCATCGTGAGCTTCACTTTCTCCGAGTTGCTGAATGATCACATTGATTCTCTTGCTGTCTCATTCCTCCCTGGTAGCCATCATTTTCGTGCAACCCTGCTGTGCAGCGCTGAAGAAAAAGTCAGATTATCTTGTGTCTGTAAGGGCAACTTATCTTTAAGTTTTGTAATATTCTGCATATAGTATTCGTCCATACAGTTTCCCGGCCAGTTTGATCCACTGAAACAAAACCATTAACAATGGGCACAAATCAGCCATTAATGTCATGGGTTGTTGATTTACGCTACATTCTCAGCATCAATTCAACTCTGTCGCTCAGGTGAGGGAAATATCACCGGCACCTTGGCTGCCTCCTGCCCTGTTTTAGACCACTGCACCAGATGCACCTAATGTTTTCTTTTTCTTCATTGTCTGACTTGCGGCTTCTTCTACTTCTGTGATTCACATCATGGAACTGGACGGGAGGAGACAAAAATAATAAAGCTACTATTTTCAGATACATTAACCCTTTCTTGCACAAATAATGATAACCTACATCAGGATTCTTCAAGTGTTTTTATTAGTCTTTAGGCATGAAAAAAAATTAATGGCAGTGGGTGACAACACACATAAGGGTCCATTGTAGTGGTTGATGCATAACTGTGACATTAAGACGAATTAATACCAAAGAAATATTTGAATAGCTGTCCACTCTAGTAACCACTGTCCCTGAAAGAGTTAAGTGCACTCGTAACAATAATTATGATTTGAAATGGTAAAACGAATCGGTTCACATTGAATCGCTGTAAACCGGTAAACTTTTCACTCCGAGCTCGGTTTTGTGTGTGTGTGTGTGTACGACTCATGTGCTTCAGTATAGTATGATCACTGTTTAACAGTGGCCAAAGACTTTGTTGTCTGACAGCTTCCTTGTGGGGTCACAGCATCTGATTGCTAAGAGTAATCAACTTGGCTGTCCAATTACATCATATTTAGCTGCCCACATTGTACCAGAGTACCACTGTTCTGGAAAGAAAACTAAAGGTTTACCACCTGTGGGAAGGCATATACAGAACTGTATCCATCCATCTGCCAGTTTTACCACTTGTCCTCATTAGGGCCGCGGGTGTGCTGGAACTTGTCCCAGCTGACTTTGGGGGAGGGACAGGTTCCATATGGACAAAAACAAGCATTCACACACACATTGACACCCAAATTTAGAATCCTCCTTTTAACCCAAAGTAGCACGTTTTGGTGATGTGGGAGGAATCTGGGGATGTATCAGGAGAAAAATCATGCAAACAAATGTCTCAGTGGACATTTCGACCTATCCTGACTGTGAAGCAGATATATTACTCAATATTATCCTACCGTGCTGCCTATACAGCAAATCTATCTTACAATACAGATTTCCTTAACCAATGAAGCATCTAAGTGAGACGTCTTTAAATATGTATAGACCCAAAATGCATCTCTGTAACTTATAGGATGTAACAGGAAATACTAACACTGACATTTTTAGTGTGAAAATTAACTACCCGGTAGATACAATACATTCTGTCATTAGAATGAGACCCATCACCAGAGCCAAGCCTTGAGGGGGCACATGAAATGCACGGGGCTGGGGGAGGAGTCAATTATTATGAACACCCTGCAGACAGCACTTACTTTGCTCCGGTATTTAGATATATTCCTAGTAGGGATGAATGGCGCCCTTTGCGACAATCACTGTCAAATATTATCAGAGACAACATTTGCAATATATATGCATAGACACCTTATTGAGTATGTCGATGCTGCAGCCGCATTGGATGTGGCAAAGGGAATGTTCAAAGATGTCTCGTTCACTTTCTCCTTGGAGATGTATCACCAAGCAGGAACTCACTGAATGAATACTAAATCATTGATTTTGATTGTATGATGTTATTCTAACTTATCACTTTTGCAAATATTGTTTTTGGATTTTATGGCGAATACAATGACACATCCAATATGGCACAGACATATTGCTTCAAACGGGCCACCGTAGATGATGTAATCCCCAAATTCCTTGCAATTGTAGGTAGAGTAACATTGTCCATTAACTGTTCAACTCTTTTCACACGCAGTTAACAAAGAGGTGAGCTTCGCCCCAACTTTGCTTGTGAACGATTAAGCAATTCAGGGGAAGCTCTTTTTATACCCAATCCTGCCACCCACCTTTTCCCAGTTTGCCTGTTGCTCCGAACAGGTGTTTGATGAGCATTCCTCAACTTTCTCAGTCTTTGTTGCCGCCTGTCCCAGCTTTTTGGGAATGTGTTGCATCCATAAAATTCAAAGTTAAGTGGATTATTTGCTAAAAACAATAACATTTACCAGTTTGAACTTTAAATATCTTGTCTTTGTAGTGTATGCATTTAAATATAGTTTGGACGTGGTTTGCGAATCATTGTTTTGTTTTTATTTGCGTCCCAAACCTCATTGGAATTGCGTTTGTATTAAGTTAAAAAAGGAAATATGTTTTTCTCTAAATGTAGTTGATTATATGGTTCCCTTTCTGAAGTTTATACAGCCAATAGCACTCACAAAACCCTGATCGGAACTCCCGTAGCTATGAATTGAATCTTTCTGCCTCTGTGCATGTGTTTCTGTTCAACTATAAATATGCAGTGATGAACTTGACCTAATTACACATTTTTTGGTGTGATTTCCAGCTGGAGGCAAGGCAGGTTTGTCCGTGCATAAGTGTGTGTGTGTGAGTGTGTGTGAGAAAGAGAGCAAGAGAGAAAGAGAGAGAATGTGAATATAGAGGAGGAGGCTCCTTGGTTTGACACTTCTGTACCTTTTTTCCCAGGAGGGCAATGAAACTGCCTGCCTGAATGGCAGATTTGGGCCAATTAAGGTAGAACTGAAACATGGACTTCATGTAAACGCGCTCCCATTTGCAGACGACAGTTCACATTCTGTCGTCTCACGGCAACACCCTGCAGTCACAGCCTCCCACTCCTTCCAACGTACACACAGAAAATGGTTCGCCTTGTGTTCCACATCCCATGAGCCGCTCGGGCAGGTACTCGGCCTGGTTTGTGTCCACGCACACACAAGCAGACTTGTTTTGCACACGCATTCACCGCAGCGTCACCCTCACCCACATGCACTTCACCACTTTCGTCTTTTCCTTACACTCGTCGAACATTCACAAAGATCTCCAACTTTTACCCTTCAAATGAGCTCTTTTTATTCCCAGCGGATAACTCCTCATTCCCAAAAGGTTTCCCTCCAGCACAAGGAATCATTCAGGAATATTCATAGTGGATATATTTTTTTTATTGCTTGGTTGCATTACATATTCAGTTCAGCACACCGAGTCCTCTCCCAGCAGGGGGATGGCTCGGCGGCTTTCACTGCACGGATGGTGTGTGTTTTCAAGGGTATTCTCACACCGATGCATGCAGAATAACGCATGAGTATTTTATTTATGTTTTTTTTATTTTTTTTTGTGGGGAGGTTTATTTTGATTGGGCTTTTTGTTGTGAACGCTTGCCTAGACACAAAAGACACAAACCGCAACACAAATGTTCAGTCCCGATTCAGGCTTCCTCAATTATTCATTACGCTATTGCACTGCTGAGCTTCACAGCGAGAGAGGGAGAGACAGTGAGGGGGGAGAAAGGGGGAGTTGGAGGGGACTATCCTAAGAAAGGGAGCTTTAAAAAGGGAAAATGTAATTGTAGACAGGGAGCGACTGACTGTGAACAGCCTGTCAACCTCTCAAACTTGTGCCCTCTTCTTTCCCCATCTGACTTACAGTATGCCTCATTAGATCTCCTTTTCCTTTTCATCCTTGTCACCTCAATTAAGTAATTCAGAGGTTTCCCTACTCTTTTATTCTCTCTGTGTGTTTGGATAATCACCCCTTGTCTTACCATGGTTACATCATCTCACTGACAGTCCACCCTGCTCCCCTTTAGACTTTGAAGCATGGGATGTATGCTCAAAAAGATCAACCCCTGTATTCTTACTATTCAGCCGACCTCAAAGCTCTTGGCCATGTCGTCGATGCTTTTTATTTTTTTTTAATCTCCTCCGTGAGCATATCTTAACACATTAGACCACCATGAGGCTTATCCCTTCCCTACCTATTAGGGAAATCACGGGCCTCCTCTGATGAACGGTCCATATCCTGTGAGATATCGGCTATAACGTGTTCCCTGAGGAGAGAGCCTGAGAGAGAAAGTGAGAGAGAGAGAGAGAGAGAGAGAGAGAGAGAGAGAGAGAGAGAGAGAGAGAGAGAGAGAGAGAGAGAGAGAGAGAGAGAGAGAGAGAGAGAGAGAGAGAGAGAGAGAGAGAGAGAGAGATGCAAGCAGGTAACAGGAAGACGAGCATGCGCGATGGTGAAAATAAAGAAGGAGCACGCGTCTGCCAGTGCTGTGTTCACTCAATTCACGTGTAAAAGAATGTGAGTGCCTGCAAAAGAATAGATGAGTAGATCAAATGTGAAAGTATTGAGCATCGAAGTCGACAAATGTGAAGAGGAACTTAATACAGGGTAACTATTGTTCCAATGTATACGCACATGGTCACATAGACAGTAGATCAGTCAATTGTCATGACTTGGTTTGGGACCAACAGGTGGCACTGTAGGGCTCCCCTGCAGCTGCACACCTGTTGGTCATTATATAATTAGTTGTATAAAAGGACTCCCGACCACTGTTTGCTTGTCCTGTTTGTTTGTGTCATGGTTCTGTTCTAGTTCTTTGAGCTTCAGCCATGGTTTTGTTTGATACTTTGAATTCGTTTTGTTGTTAGGACTTCGTTTGTTTTGGATTTAGTTTTCTGTGTTTTATCAATAGACTTCTTCAAGTACACCCTGCCCCTCCTGCCTGCTTTTTGGGGTCCTCCACCACCACGCAACGTGACATAAATAATCCAGCTGTGTTTCAAAATTGCCAGTCACCACTGGAGAGATTTTACTAAATGTGATACGTGTTAGAAGTGACAGGAAATTAATGTTGCTAACCAGAAAATGAAAGCCTGTCATTTGTTCGGATGTTTTTTCGAATCAGTCAATCAGAAATAGTTCATTGGCCTGTGACTTGAAATGAATCAAAACAAAATGTTAATCTATGAAAGCCCTTGTTTACACACACACACACACACACACACACACACACACACACACACACATCTGTGTATATATGTATGTATGTAATTGCATAAAAAAAAGAGCAAGGACTCTCAGCCAAGATCTCCACTCGTCATTTGTGTTAACACATCATAGTCCAACAGATGTAAAATCCAGTTTGATTAAAATGGTGAATGGAGTGCACTCACAGAACAGTGAATCTGCATCATATGGTGGGTGACCAGCTTTACAAAGCCTCACATTCACTCATTTGCAAACTTCATTTATTAAACTGTTAAGTACAGTGGCAGGCATCCACCAGTATTCAGAACGGGCATCCGTTTTGCTGGCAGATGACAAAAGACAGAACATTTTGAAGAACTGATGGGATGAACACCATCGAAAGAAGGTTTACATCCATCATCTGAATTGTGACTAAGCAGGTCAGTTGTGACGGACCTTCTCAGTCTGTCACTGACAGACTCCGGTTATGCTGATTACTGACAGAAACACACGTGTGTAATATATGCAGGGATGAATACACCGGGCTTTGAGTGGAGCAGAGGAGGGGCCTCCTTGCCCTCTGGCAGAACAAAAACAAGATGTTTGAACGTCACTTGTCAATCTGGTGACCTACCTATGGTTGTGTTAGCAACTAACTAAATCTTTTTCGTTCCTCACTTGCCTTTTTTAGGTCGTCCCAGCAGGTAAAGGAAATTGGCTTTATTGTTGGTACATTTCAATCCCACAGGTTGCAATGACATCGTCCCATATTGTTTTTATTACCCAATCACCACACTGTGTGTGTCTGTTTTCAGTAAACCTTTATTTTGGCTTTGCGTCTCCTGTGCTACACCTGCTTGTGACATATTCTCGATGCCGCCTAAGCTATGCCGCCAAGAAGAAAGATCTGAAGGTCCTAAAGTAGCGGTGAGGAACTGTAACTTAGCAATGACGGAAGTGCAGTTAAAATAATGATGGAACGACGCACTGACGATGACAGATTCGGCATGGAATAACAATGGACTGACGACGAAGGAGAGCTGGCCTGGCCGCTGGCCAATGATGAATGACGGAACATTTACTGACGCGCCCACCTCCGGTAAATAGCAAGAAAATCAGTGCAAACCACGTCACAAAGAGCATCTGTCATTCGGTACAATGTCATTGAACAACTTCACGTGTGGGGTTGTGCAGTTTAAGTCTCGGTCAGTTAGTGTTAATATTTACACAGTGCGCCAAGGCGATAAAGATGAAATGCGCCAAACATTTTGCCAGCGTTGTTTCTGAAACAAATCCTGTGTAAGCCACGTCACATTTTGGGGATATCCGTCCATCCATTTTCTGATCCGCTGAATCCTCACAAGGGTCGCGGAGGGTGCTGGAGCCTATCCCAGCCATCTTCGGGCAGTAGGCGGGGGACACCCTAAACCGGTTGCCAGCCAATCGCAGCGCACACAGAGACGAACGACCATCCGATCTCACACTCACACGAGGGACAGTTTGGAGTGTTCAATCAGCCTGCCATGCATATTTTTGGAATGTGGGAGGAAAACGGAGTACCCGGGGAGAACATGCAAACTCCACACGGGAGTTGAACCTGGAATACCTCTGTACTGTGATTTCGACGCGCTAGCCACTGAACCACTGGGCCGATTTTGGGGACATTTAGTAGAAAATTATCCAAAAATGTAAGCACATTATCTTCAACCGGGATGATTAAGTACTGTGTGTACTGCTGTGTTTGCACATAGTATCCATGTGTGCCATTCGATGAATGAGAGCGCTCGAGATGGATCTAAGCGGATCACGTATCCGGGCTTTGTTTTTTGTTTTTGTTTTCTCTCTGACTCACCATTACTGTTTCAGCCAGTGTTCATGAAATTACCGTGTGCGCGATATTCCACTCATTCGATGCGTCATCACTCAGTACAGTGTTTGCTCATCATGAAGGATAAATACAGTGGCAAGCAACGTGAACCAAGTAGCATATAAAATTGTAGAATCAGTTTTCAGGGAATGTGTTTCCAATCTGCACCGGGGTTAAGTCCAAATGTTGAAAACGTTTTTGCCCTCTTCTCAAATTTTCTTGCATAGTGTTCTCATTTTAATGTTTAAAAGCATCAAACACTTGTCAATATCAGACAAGGGTTATCCAAATAAACATAAAATGCATTTTCTAATGGTGATTTTCTTTATTAAGGAAAAAAAATTCAAAGCTATCATTAATTTTTTTTAGTTTATTTTCACTGACCACATCCAAACTCTGGACCTGTTCAATCAAGCGATTACTTAAATAGAACTTGTCTGACAAAATGAAGTCAACCAAAAGATCTCCAAAAGCTGCAACAAAATGCAATTATTTGGCTGAATTCGGACTTTATTACTTCATTTATTTATTAATTTACATCCCACAGCTACTGATTGATTTGACTTTTTTGCACCTTCGACTTCTCCTGCCATGGAGACATCTCTTCTGAGACTTTTCACATTGTCACGTGCAAGCGGAGGAAATCCCCTCCTGCACAGGTGACTCTGGTCCTCGAAGGACGCCATCCTGCATGTTTTCCATCTCTCCCCGCCGATTCAAATAATCAGAATCGTTATCAGGCTCTTGAAGACCTTGCTGATGAGTTGATCGTTTCATCAGGTCTGTTTCAGCAGGGTGACGCGGAAAACATGGGGGAAAGCGGCCCTCAAGGACCCGAGTTTGACACCGATGCGACACTGTCTATGCACTGGATTTATGAAGCCCACGAGGACAAGTGTAGGCTGCATACTGTATAAAGAGGAATGTTAAAATAATCATTTTATCAACCGTCTTGCAGAGTAGCCTCCTGCTGCGGTCTATATCCACTTTGATCCGCAGCCTGACTAGGAAACCTCATTATCCTCTGCGAATACTTCCTGGAGGACTTTGCTGATCAGGAAATGCCACAAGTTCCCCTGCCTGCCATCTCACCACAAAGAGGAGAAAAGATGCAAAGATGAAGATCTATCTCTGTTTCCCACCCGTTTCCCCTCCCCTGTTCTCAACCTTGCAGCATCTGCAGAGAATCGGAGTTTACAATAAATCCGTCATCGGGCACTTACCGTATAATGGTCGGAAATGCATTTCTACAGACAGCCACCTTGAGGCGCATTTGTTGAGCGCAGCACCTCTCATCTCTCGTTACAGCCCGACGCATACATGCGGAATGGCCGCACTTGTGGACTGAAGCGGTATTTCTGTCCTGCCTCTGCCATAGGGGACAGCTGATGAACGAATATGATGTCAGCACATATGTCACCTCCTCATCCACTCAATCACCGGCAAAGACAAACAACCTCTGTAAAAAAAGAGATACGGCTTTGTCTCTTGTGGGGTCTTGGCACTTGAAGAAAATATGTGGACAATAAATGAATCACTTTCATTATGATATTTTGAAATCTAGTCAATTTGTGACTGATTCAGATTGGATGCGTGTTGGGTCAGATTAACTTCATATGGCGAGTAAGGGGGGGAAAAAAAGTTGAACACAAATATAGATTGGAAACGCTTTCGATAAAATGTGGAAATATTAACATTTGCGGAGTCATAAAACATTTGCATAAGCAACATGCACGCTTACTTAACATTTTATTGTTTGTTTGATTGACTCGTTGATTGAATGATCAGTGAATGCATTGATTGCTAGACCATAGTGAAAGCAAACAAGACAAGACCAACACTTTTGGTGGCCGAGAAAGAGACCAAGACTGTATATAACAAAGAACCCCTGCGCCCCAAAAAAATGAAATCACCAGTATATTTTTTTTCATTACGTTTGCAACAAAAAACAAATCCTGCTATGATGTTTTAGAAACAGTAGAATGAAACACACCTCAAATCTGAGCAAATTTGTTTTCTCAGTTCTACAAATTATGCAATCACATTCATTAAAACGGAATTATCCTGACAAGGTGCATCCTCACAATTTGCTGATGAAAGTTAGACTTTGTACCAGCGGTTTCTCTAAGCAGTGCATCACAGAATTTGAAATGTTGCAAAGTGTTTCTGCTTACATGTGGCTTGGCGAATGAACCCCTGAGGGTTTTGGAAACCACACTTAATCGCTGGCGAGTTTTTTTCCAAATTTTGTGGGGGCGCTGTGTCTTCATCCACTCTCTCTGTGCAGAGGGTGTGGCACTCCAGTTGACACTGGGAAGGCAAAGCAGTACCTGCAGTCTGTGTTTCTCACTGATCACAGTCCTACCGGCCTGGTCTCGACTGGCCTTGATCAAAAAATGCCAACTCCGCCCTGTCCGAGACAAGACAGAGTGAAAATGCCTTCGAGTTGAGACAGAGACCCTTAAAAAGTTGTCTCAAGAACGACAACACTAGTTGTTTGTACTGTATGTGTCCCGCAATTGGCTGCCGACCAGTTCAGGGTGTTCCCCACCTACTCCCCACAGTCAGCTGGGTTGTGCTCCAGCTCACCGGCAACCCTCATGAGGGGAAAAGAAGATGGATGGGTGGATGGACGGATGGATGGACGGATAGATGGATGGATGGATGGATGGATGGATGGATGGATGGATGGATGGATGGATGGATGGATGGATGGATGGATGGATGGATGGATGGATGGATGGATGGATGGATGGATGGATGGACTGCAGATGACTCCTGTCTGACCTCATCTGCCCAACACATAGCAAAAAATAGGTATTCAAAGCAGCTCCACCTTGAAGTCTTCTGTCACTCCAGCAACACATATCACCACTGTCCTGCTGTTCTCATTCATGCCCTGGACAAGTCAAACATCCTTCTCCGCCACTCCAGATTTCCTCATATAGTACCACTGCTCCTACATTTTTTCTAAATCCATATAGACACAATGCAGCCACTTCTTACTTTGCCCGTACTTCCCCATCAGCATTCTCAGTTCCATTTCCTGGTCTCCACTACTTTTTTTCCAAGTTTCATTATATGTATAGTATCACCAAATTCCTTTTTATTTGCTATAACAATGCATGTTATAGTTGCCCTTAAAAATTATTTATTTTTCCCGCTCCTCAGGCATATTGTCATTCTGTAACATCCAGTTAAAACATCTTGTCCAAACATTCATTGTCATCTCCCCGAGGCACTTCCATGTCATCACAAGTATCTGATCAGAATGAATAGCCTTTTTTCATCCTCTTTGGAGCGTTCCACACGTCATTCTTTCTAATCGGGTTTACCTTCTGTTTCACAGTTTCTACCTCCTCTCTCCTCCTGTGCCTTTAATTTTTCCTATTCATCATCTTCTCAACCTACTCATTCAATTTACTCAGCACCCCTTCTACACTCATCTGTAAATTTCCATCTCTGTCTTTAATCGCCCTAAACTGCTGCAAATTCTTCGCAGCTCGATCCCTCTGGCTGGACAAACGGGAGGGACAACTGCTTTGTCAATTTCTAGCCAACCTCTGCTTGACAATATCCAACTCCCTTTTGACCTCCAGTGTCCTCTCCTCATACTTAGTGTTGTGGTCCTCAAGCCGGTCCTTGGCCTCGAGGACCGAAGGTCGGTCCTTGGTCCTTGGCCTTGGGAGTCAAGTCCTTGGCTTTGGCCTTGGGTTGCCAGTCCTCGGACACAATGAGGGATGAGAGCCTCTAATCCCTCGCCCACAGGTATAAAGTGGGTCCGAGGACTGCAAAAACAACAAAGAAATCAAACAATTTCCATCCAGGGTAACCCATATTGATGGATTTATCTGACGCTTTAAGAGGAGCGCCTTTGCCACTGACAGGTGGCAGTTAGCGCAACTTATAAAGAGCGGCGTCACAGTTAGTTTCAATCGCGGTTCGTTCCGTTCGCGATCGCCAGTTTAAATAGCGTGTAAAGTCTTTCTGTAACAGTGGTGTCTTTTATGTAGTTATTTTTGCGCAGTCGTCACGTTTGTGCGGTGGCACTAGAATGTTTGTTTGAACCAAGTATCGTCAAATTGATAGTAGATTACACATGCATCGTCTTGGGAAGAGGTGTCAAGCCACATCAATACTTACCTGTATTAATGATTACCAGTAAATTAATCTTTGCAGTGTGCGATTGGAAAAAATACTCTGATGATGCCACATGAGTACACCAGTTTTTGATCCATTTATTTTTTGGAATAAACCTGGAGTACACAGCTGCTGATTTTATGTTCATTGTTAATGCATAGTTTTCAAACATTGACCCTTGAAACATTATACTTTTGAGTTTCAGAATTCTTGATTATGAATATCAGTCAAAATAGAAAAATGGGTTCCTATGATGAACGTTTACGGAACCCAACATTAGTTACCGTGGTTTCCCATTGGGTAATCCGACAGAACCGAAAAACGGTTACCATGAATTTCCGAAATCCTCAGGCCTGTGACTGAATTATTAGATTTTTTGCAGCATTTGTTTATAATTGCATGTATATGTTGTTGTTTGTGTTATTATAATATGCAATTGACCTTGCCTTGGAAAATTTTCCAAGTCCTTGGCCTTGGCCTTGGCCTCGGGTTGCCGGTCCTTGGACACAACACTGCTCATACTACTGCCGGCTGTCTTCAGTTCTCTCACTATTGCACCTTTTCTTTGTCGATCTCTCTTTCCACACAGTTCCCTAAATCTGCTTGCTCGATGGCCAAATTTTTGTTTCTTCCTTTTTCTGCGTGGGACAAACACCAACCACCCTCCTGCCTGTCTACCTAATCATTGTTGCTGTATCAACCCAATCATCCTCCAGTTTCTTAAGGCAACCTTGAGATTTCCTCAACTTCTTGTTGGAATCCTCACTGCAATCTTCTTCTTCTTTTTTTTTTATTTATTTTTTTACTTCCACCATTTGATCCGACCCAGTACTTTCTTTTTCTCACCTCCATCTGTCATCTTGACTCATCCCGGACGGTTTCAATGTACCGGTATACACCTGATTACAGTACTATTGAGACAAACATTGCCAAATGTCTGACGACTAAGAGCTGATTATTGAGGAGTTTACAACCACTCGGTGTTCTTTTGAAATGTGTGGAAGAGAATGGAAATATTAACATGGTGATGGGTCTTAGTAGTGTGCTTGCTGACATGGCTTTCATTTATACAACTGGCGCGGGCGTGATTTCCCTCCATTGCCTCATCCATGTTGGTCCTGTGACAGAGTGCTTTATTAGTCTATTGTGGAGTCAACTGGAATAGGCGCTCTAATGCACACAACCACAAACAGGGGAAAGGCATATCCCGTAAAATGGATTGATGGGTAGAGATTAATTTATATTGCGATTAATATGCCGTTAATGTTGTTCACTTTTTATGAGACAACCTAGCCTGACTCTGTCTCAATGAACAGCCAAGCCCCCCAACCTCTACGTTGTTCTCCTTACTGGAATAAAACAGAGCTCGAGTGGGACTCAGGAGCACTTTGTACAAATGCCTTGTCATTCTATTCACTGCTACTCGACCCAGGCTCTTTTCTGCAGTGCACCATGGGGGTTTACTGCAAAGTGATGCGTCTCTCTCTCTCTCTCTCTCTCTCTCTGCTAATGAAAATCCACTTCAAGGACAAGATTAACACCAAAAATCAGCCTGCGGTCTTTCTAAAAAGGTTTGCGTATTTTCTCTACATACAGTATATATACCTTTGTGGGGATTGATGTTTGAGGGCATGCTCACACTAGGTCATTCGAACCATTCCAGACATGACCAAAATCCTTTGCTGTCCTTCACTGGCCAGCTTCATTCTACAGTACAAAGCTGCATTGTTTTTATTTCTTCCGTGCGACTTGGCAGTTAACATTAACACATGGCCAGAGGAAAGATCATGACGGCAGAGTTAGCCATTGACTTTTTAAAAATTTGAAATTAGACATTTCATCCATGAACTGAACCACTTATGCTAGTTATTTACATTATTTGTATTGCTCACAGCGGAAACATTCATTAATGATTTGCATTAGACAATCACAAGATGTGATTCATACTGCATCAGATGTCGAAAACTTTGAGCATGTGCCCGTGCATGCCCGTGCATATTTGTAGTGGATTTTGTTTTTTTAATACTATGCAAAGTGACGGTCAATGTGGATAACCTGAAAGGAAAGCTCGCCTAACAGTTATTGTATGACACTTCTAGTGTACATCCATACCAAACTTGAGCACACATCAGTCTGCGACATGTTTCAGAACCAGATCGCCAAGGGTTGTGAAACCTGCGGCTCCAGAGCCCTTTCATCCTTTTGCTGTTGCCCTCTGTGACTTTTGAAAATATATCATGAGTATTCAATTTAGAATTAAAGTGTCGTTATTTCACTTTTCAAATGTAATCCTCAATATGAATTGAATGATTTTGGTGCACTTATGAAATTAAAACATTTTCCTTTGTCTTTTTGGGGGGTTCGCTCCAAACATGCGCCACAATTACAGCATCAAGCTTTATTGAGCTATTTGACGCCCCACCAGGCAAACAATGGATCAATCCAAGAAAAGACACGTTTCTGAAGAAAAACAAAACATTTCATTCTACGTGCCATATAAACGAATGTATATCAAATACAAAACATTGCTCATGCCTGACAGTTGGCAGCTTACAATTATGTGTGGAAATGAAGATGACGTTTGCAACCCTGATGTGCTGTGCGCTCAGGTGCAGGAGGAAAAAACCACATTAACCAGGGACAATAAATATTTTAATCGGCTATTATTTTGTGGATATATATTTTGGTTGTTACTTGAAATAGGCCTTTTGAATTTAAATTGAATAGCTGACCGCACGCTCCTTTTGCGATAAAATGATGATGGAACACAAGCAGACGGCATATTTGGTTTGCAGCTGGTAGATGATTTCAGTTTGGCTTTCAGTTCATGGAGAAGAGAAGGGCCCAACCAGATATTGACTCTTTTATTTGGAAGTAAGATTCAACCAAGCATCTTTTTGAAGAGTTCAAAATTGTTTTGGTTACATGCAGAAATAAAAATGTTGTGTTCTCTATAAAAGTTCATAGATTTCATAAATGCAACACTGAGTAGTGTTTTATACGTACAGGTAAAAACAAACAAAGAAACAAAAAAAAAACAATAATAACTAAACGAAGTGTTACTCTTGCTTTAGATGTCAAAATGCTTTTGTTATTTTTCTGTCTGTGGTCGTCTGTCTATTTGTATTTGTCTTGGAGTAGATAAGGTGGTCAACCCCTGCCTGAAGGTTAAGGTTTGATGAACTGAGTTGTAAGTGTAACCAATCTTTTCGTTTACCTTCCCAATATTGAGCATGCGTAAATCAACGACCATTCTGGACGGCTATTTATGAAATCGAAATGGCGACCTGTCACAAACATTTGCATTAACGGTTACTCGACATGAAGCAGACAAGGTACAGCAATACTTTGTGACAATATCAGAGTTGCCACTAAATCTTGGTGAATTTGTAGACAAAATGGACCATTATCTCAGCAGAAGAGCCTGTCTTTAGGCTATTGGCCGTCACATTTGTACTCTTGTGATTCGTATGCGTGAATACGACTCTGAGAACTGTGTTCCCCACATACATATTATAACGTATCCTTACTCTTCCCGTTATTATTTCTGTGGCTCGCAGTTTAGTGCCTTCGTTTTATCTCGACATTTTGCAGAACGTATGAGTTGAAGGAAAGACACCTTCCAAAATACTCTGATTGCCGTCTTCAAACTTGAACTGCTGATCATTCCGTTGCAAATCAAGAAAAAGCACCAGAAATGCACTGTGACATTGAGTATCACAATTTTTATTACAAAAATTAAATTGTTCATCTGTCATGTTTGCCATG
This sequence comes from Hippocampus mohnikei, assembly GCA_026261675.1. Taxonomy (NCBI): domain Eukaryota; kingdom Metazoa; phylum Chordata; class Actinopteri; order Syngnathiformes; family Syngnathidae; genus Hippocampus; species Hippocampus mohnikei. Next base: position 9,982,153 of record JAKGUB010000326.1, read on the forward strand.
CTTGGAGCATATAACAATGCAGTAAAAAACCCACACCCAAAGATAATAAAGCAGATTTCAACAATGCTTTCACAGCACTCTGTCATCCATGCTGTTACTATACAGATACTGTAACATTCCTAATACAGAGCAGTACAAACACCTGCCAAAACAAACGTTGGGGAAAACAATCCGAAACCATAAATTGAAAAAGAGAAAACGAAAACCGATGAAGACTGAATTTGCAACTTAAACATTGTGTGTATGTGTGCTGAATATTTGGACCACCAAGGCACCCAGGCTTTGTAACAATGTTGGCAAGTCGGCGACATTCTTACAGAAACACTTGAAGCGAACGACATATACAAACTGACTTGTGCCACTGTCTGACTTTTCATTGTTCATTCATGCCCTACATTCGGTCCGTCCGTTCTCTTTGTCAGTCACAGTGCGTGTTTCGGAGGGGGCCAAGTGGTGTCAAAAGGGAGGCGGAGGAGAAAAGCCTCACGCTCGACATCTCTTCACAGCGTCAACTACCGACGAGAATTGACAAGACTTCCTCTGAGAAACAGGTGGGAACTGTTATGTAATTCCTTGCTCGGATGGTGACTTGTCCAGATACGGAGCGTACGTTGATGCTCGGCCCAGACGACAGAAGCCAAAACAAAAATCGAAGTTGTGCTTTCAAGTGAACACATCAGAAAACAACAAACCGAGGTGTCCCAGAATGAGCCCGCCAACCCCCAGAATGAGAACAGTTGTCCAGCACATAAATTCTTGGGAATGGCAGAAATTCCAGATTGAAGCTTACAACTAAAGTCCAGATCAAATGGCCTCTAACAAACATCAAATGAAGACGAGAACGACATAAACTCAGAAATACACAGCAGCCTTTTCTCTATGGCTTCAATTCAATTCAGTTGGCTGAACGACAGGGCTCAAAGGACCATTTGGTTGCTCCTCCAAATATTTCGATGTTGCTCTCCATCCAAGAAAATACATTGCCGGCTGGTGCTTTACTGTTGCAGGTTGCCAAGTTGTAGATTTCGGTGATGGATAGTTTCCGATTCCAGATATTCAGGTTCGCTAACTCACCTACGAAGGCTTGTGTTGCATCAAAGCCTCCTCCGAGTGTATCCTGCGAAAGGAGACACATTTTTAAAAACGGTTGTTAAAACAGCGGTCAACGGGTTAGCACGTCGACCTCACAGTGCAGAGGTACCGGGTTCAATTCCAGCGCCGGCCTCCCTGTGTGGAGTTTGCATGTTCTCCCCGGGCCTGCGTGGGTTTTCTCCAGGTACTCCGGTTTCCTCCCACATTCCAAAAACATGCATGGCAGGCTGATTGAACACTCTAAATTGTCCGCAGGTGTGATTGTGAGCGCGAATGATTGTTTGTCTCTGTGTGCCCTGCGATTGGCTGGCAACCGATTCAGGGCGTCCCCCGCCTACTGCCCGAAGACAGCTGGGATAGGCTCCGGCACCCCCCGCGACCTTTGTGAGGATAAAGCGGATCGGAGAATGGATGGATGGAAATTGCAATCACATGCAGCAGTCTTGTGGGAGATGAGCCGGAGTACCCGGAGAACACCCACGCAGGCGCGTTGACAGCATGCAAATTCCACACTTGAAGGCTCAAACCCTTCGCCTCTGCAATGTGAGGCGAACGTGCTAACCAGCTGTCCACCGTGCCGCCTTCTTTTAAAGAGATATTAAACAAATACGAAGATAGTCTGTATCGTATTTTCTGAGGTTGGTATAAATTCACATGAGAGGCATATAAAAGGGTTTTATTTAAATGACTCGGCCTACTTTGCTGGTTGCTTTACTCTCAACCTATGAGATTTTCTACATTCTTCTACATTTTAGTTACAGACCTTTTGCTTGGCCCTCTGGATGGATGGGTTGTTAAAATAATATTTGGAAAGATATTGCTGGTGGTGACTTGTTCTTATTAGGGTTGTTAGTGAGCCGATCCAAGCTGACATCGGGTGAGAGTACACGCTTGAGTGGTCATTGGCCAATATCGGCGCATATCGGTCTTGCTTGCTTGTTTCTTTCTTTTTTTTTTTCATTCTATCTTTTTTAAAAAAAAAGATTGAATCCAGCATAAAAAAAACTCCACTCTTGTTTATTCACCTTGTTGGTCAGCCAATATTCAGTTTGTTCATTTGAAGAAAAGAGCTTTCCTTTGTGATTTATTGAAAACAAGAACACTTTATGAAACACTCCAAAGTCGAATGCCGTGAAAGTCCTACTTTTGTTTTTTGGGTTTTTTTGTAACAAAAATAAAGTAATCACATCATAGGAATGAGGCACATACGCACGTGTCAGGTCTGCTCAGTACCCTTTTGTAAGGCTGAAGTGACACAATGTCAACATCAATAATATAAAGGGATGGAATGAACACGGCAAAGTAAGCTGTGTATGGAGGAGTTAACCGGTGAATGTCAAGAGACATGCCTCCCAGGCACAAGCAATATATCCTCCTTCTACACTTTTGCCTCTGTATCCGCCATGCGTCGTCAAAGTTCAGTGAGTTCATAGTTCCTTGTTTGATTACGTGTTTTTGTTTGTTTTTTTACCCAGCAGTTAACATTTCTTCAAAGGGTGAGTCATTGCATTTTGTTGCATGTGTCTCATTTCCAGTGATTATACTTATTTCTTTGCTTGTGGGGAAGTTAATAATTTTGAAATGGAACTCCAGCAAAAAGTTGCACAATTGATATTTTACTGCTGCGCATTTTCACCGCAATCCGTATGTTGATCTACCTGCTCCTGTCCCAAGACGAGCACCCCGTCTGGTTTGATGGGGTGATATGGTGCCAGATTTTCACCGCTTCCCCTCATCACGCCATCCTGGAAGGCCTCCCACATCCCATCTCGGGTGGTCCACGTGATGCACAGGTGGTGCCATTTGCCGTCATTAATGAGGAACGGCAGCTTTGCAACCTGCAGCAGATACATGTCGATTTAAATCTTCATTCGGAGCGCAGCGTTTGCAACTTGAAAACCGTCCTCCCGGTCCTGCTCAATAACAACCAATGTCTTTTATCTTTCTCACCTCCGTACCATCTTCCTGGTTTGGATCAGGGAAGTTACAGGTTGTTCAATCGAATGCATCTTTTAACTTTGTCTGACAGTGTCATACAATATGGACTATACATGCAGCTGCGTAGATGTTGTACCTTGTCATTAATGAGAATCTCCATTGGGTTGTTTCCCCATTCAATCAGCACCATCTCGTTGGCCTGACCCGGGACAGCGTAAGAAAAGGGTGTCCCCACCCCTGGTGAGGCATTGGACTTGATCCACAGACAAACGGTGAAGGAGTACATCTCGGGAAGACTCCTCTTGGCTTTGGCGTACATGTAGTTGGTTCTCAGGGGGAACGTCAGCTGGAACTTATCCGTGGGTCTGTTTTCGTTGCCTGCACGTGAGATTAATACCAGTCTGTCTGTAAAAGTTTGCTTTTGCTCACATGGGAATTATTTTTATCTAGTGGGTCTATTTGGGGATTAGGAAGAGGTAGAGCAACATTCATCAAAATTCATGTTTATGCGCATGAGCCAACAATGAAGATGTGAATAGAATTCGTATGAGCACAACTTAAGAGTGACAAATGGAAGACATATTTTCTGTCCTGCTGTTTGTAATACCAAATAAGTCTATTTCCTATTATTGGCTATACTTTCCATTCCTTTGATGTACCCATGACACGTTCATCCATACGTGCATTTTCTATACCACGTGTCCTTTTGCGGATCACGGATGTTCTGGAGCCTTCCCCAGCTGATTTTGGACAAGAGGCCTGATATGCCCTGGACAGGTCTCAAGCCAGTCACAGGCCAGATAAACTATAAACTCACATTCACATCGATGGCAATGTCAAATCTTCGTTTAGATTACAGGACATGCGTGTTTTTTTTTGGTAATGTGAGAGGAAGCTGTGTTACACGCAGAAAAAAAGAAAACACAAGAAGCCTGTTTTGGTCGTAGAGTGTGACTACCAGCATACACACGCACACACTCTCAAACTCACGAGTAGGATAGTTGAAAAAGCCCCATAAATGCTCCAACTCGCCCATGAGAGAAACGCGTTCAGCAATTACCTCCCCGCGACAGAAATGTACTTGTGATCACTTCAGGCTTCTAGTTTTTCTTCTATTGTTCTTTCTTCCTCCTCTTCTTCTTTTGTCAGTCACTCTGTAACACTGTCTGCGCTTGACTGCAAAGCAGCAAAAGGCTCAAAGGAAAACTCGTCTTAAAATATGCAAAGCAATGCAGCTTTCTTCCCCGAGTGTGCGCGCGAGGCGATGGATGCCGCAGCAGCAGTAGCAAGCGAGAGAAAAAAAACAAACAAACATCTGAGTCCATGGGAGTTCATGAACTCATCGTATCGGGCTTCGGGTGCATGACGTGCACGATCTTGGGCAATAAATCGACTTTAATTACACTCTCCCCAGATCCAATGTACACACCTTTCTCCAGGTCTGTGATGCGGTGGTGCAGAGAAGTGAGCGTGGACTCCACTCGGTTCCTTTGCTCGCTGTCATTCCTGGAACCACTTTTGGCTTCCTCTAACGTGTTGACCCGAGACAGAACCTGCTTCTCCATGTCATCAATCTTGTTTTGAATCAGATCCTTCAGACTGTTCGCCTGCACGGTGTTATTCCCTCGGCTGTATTGCTGTGGCGTACGGAAGGGGAAAGGCATTTGTTAAGAGCCGAAAGTTAAGGACGAATTGCGGGCGGAGATCTTTATTTTTAAATTACCTGCCTCGGCGTTCGTGTATTTACAGATGTTTGGCTCTACGTCAAATTGCTGTGAAGAACTAATCACTGTTTCCCGTATACGCACTCGTCGGGTTAGCTATTACTTTCGAAGGTCGGCTCCACTTGCGCAACATACCAATCATATCCAAGCTCCTCTTCGCTTTTAAGATAACTGTGTTTGATCGGGGCGGGGGTGTTATTTCAACGTGAAGTTAGTTGTGGTTTACAAAGACATCGAATCGCACTGAAAGCGACCCTAAAACTACATGTTTACACAGTTGTGATGGTCGCCACTGCGAATGCGATTCATACACGCTCACCGTCCCATAACGTGCAACGGCTAATTACTTCGATTAGATTTCCTACTTCCTTGTCAACGGTGCTCTTTTTATTAATAGTTTTTACTCTGCTGGCTAATTCTCTATTAATGCTATAGCCATACGTGAATAATGCTGCTGTGACAATATAATTCCCTCATGGGATGAATGAATGAATATCTATCTATCTATCTATCTATCTATCTATCTATCTATCTATCTATCTATCTATCTATCTATCTATCTATCTATCTATCTATCTATCTATCTATCTATCTATCTATCTATCTATCTATCTATCTATCTATCTATCAATCAATCAATCAATCAATCAATCAATCAATCAATCAATCAATCAATCAATCAATCAATCTATCTATCTATCTATCTATCTATCTATCTATCTATCTATCTATCTATCTATCTATCTATCTATCTATCTATCTATCTATCTATCTATCTATCTATCTATCTATCTATCTATCTATCTATCTATCTATCTATCTATCTATCTATCTATCTATCTATCTATCTATCTATCTATCTATCTATCTATCTATCTATCTATCACTTTTCGAGATTGCGATCGAGGTTATTTTTCCAACTGTGTGATACAGTGCGTGCATTGCATCATTCTACCGTGCGGGTGTACCTAATGAATTGACACGCTAGTATTCTGCCCATGCTCAGTAAAAGATGCACCGAGTGTGGACGCGTGGCTTGGCTTCTTACAGAGCCCCAGAGAACGTGGCTGGACTGGAGCTTGCTTACCTCAAGGTTCTCCAGTCTCTGTTTGAGAGTCTGTAAAGTGTGTCCCAGCTGGGCCAGGGTCTCTGCGGTGCCCCGTGAAATATCCCCCATGGTGTTCTTGGCGCCCGGCCGCCTCCCTCCGGGTCCCGCCGCGGCCGGGAAACTCTGACTCTCGCAGCGACTCAACTTGGACGTTAGTTCCCTGATTGTCTCCTTCTGGTTCATAATGGTCTCTTTTTGCTGCAGCACGGTCTCTCGCAGTTGCATCACCGTAGTCTTCAGGTCCTCCGCCGGCCCACTGTTTTGCATGGTGGCCGCACACAAGTCCATATCCTTGGGCACCGACGTGCAAATAAACTGCCTCTGTCCCAAGTCTTGCGCGGAGCTCTCCGCGGTGGCCAAGCAACAAAGGAGAAAAACTTTCCACGGGAGTCGGTCCATGGTTCCACTCGTGTTGCTCTCGATGTTCAGCACCGCGGAGCTGTTCACTGAAGCTTGGAGCCGCAGCGAGCTGCGCGCGTTTATATAGCGCGCTTGACGCAGCCCCCATTCATCGCAGCTCCGAGAGGAGGCACCCGGAGTCCGGCCCATTCTTTAAGGTCGCGCACGATGCGTGCAACAGTCGCCCACGCCGCTTGCTCAATGCCAAGCAGAAGCTTTCAGCCTCGTGCTTGGACACAGTCGTTAAAGCAAAGAAATTAATGAGGAGGGGAAAAAAACATGCAAATAATGAACACAGATTATCCCAGTTATTGGATATTATAGGCACGCATCACAGTTTCAAATCAAAATTCTACAGGACTGGCAAATGACTAGGAATAAGACTTTAATGAAAAGTGGAGGCTTCTACGGTATAGTAATGATTGCGCCCCCTTAAAGGAGCCTGAGGGAGCACTCCACTAACCCCTCTTGCCCCCCAAACGCACACCGTATAAATAGCTGTACAGTATTTTAATAATGATCGACTTCTCTTGTTACAGTAAAACCAGCAATCTGCATGATCTCCCAGGAGGAAATTTGCTTGGTAATGGATTGAAAGCAGCGGACGGATATGCTTTCCTTGCATTTTCCATTCAATGAGTGTCTAAATAATAATGAGGGTTGAGAACAAAGGGTTGTGTTTTATATGTTTTTTTTTTCTTTCTTTAACCGTCAATTGAGTAACCATTCACATTAATATGTCAACATGAAGATCTAACCCTCTGGATAAGCTCGTGTTGCAGAAACACATCATCTACAAAAAGATGACTCATTTACTACTTACTACTTTTATTGAAAAAAAACCACGACATGACGGTGTTTGATTTTCCACCAGTACGCAATAACACATTTTACACTAGAAATCTAGAGACAAGAAATAAATGTGAAATGTGCTCTTTATGTTACAGTGCATTCTCTTGCCAAATGAGCGCAACTACTCAGAGACACATCGATTTTATGTCCCGCTTGCATCACTGTGCTGTGTAAAACTATGGTCGCAAACAGAATTGCGGAGACAAATGTTCTGGTGAGACATTTGTAATTCGGTTACATTGCAAGAAGTTTTTTAGACTTAGCCATGGCGACTCGGCGGCCATCGACTAAAGGTGGTAGGAAAATTGACCCATAAGTCCACTTTAATTTGTTTAATTATTGATCCTGTGTGTTGTAATCAGCAAAATGCCGAGCCGCAGGCAAGCAGTGGCATATGAAACAAATAGTGGATGGAAGCTTGATTGCACCAAGACAAACATGTACAACATTCTCCTGACCTCAGCAGAATGCGCCACATTAGATCTCATAACCTTGCTCCAAATCTACAAGGGCCATTTTGTTGTATTTGATTGGCCAACAAGGAGCAAAGTTTTCAGGTTTTTAATCACGATGCAAGTGTGGTTTGTTATGAAAGATGTGTAGTTTGCCATGCGATCCACAAGATGTCACGCCTTAAAAGGTGTCACAGCACCATATGGTCTGTCACATTTTCCTAGCTTCCTTCCTTGCATGTGTCAGCTGGAACACTGGGGGGGTATTTTCAGACAGCAACATATAACTGACACAATCATCTTTGGTGCTCATTGTGGCAAGCAGACCGGTATCGTAAGCTCCTCAAGTCCGCATCCATGCTCAGTTCCATACCTTTGCCGGTAAGCATACTGAGTTGGACACCAGGGGCGGGATGGAAAATGACTCAAATCTGGAACGATCAGTCTCTCAGGCCTGCTGAATAATGCAAAGCTTCATAATAGAACCTACTGTCTAATGGAAAAGACAGATACGAGCCATTTCACACGCTGGCAGAATGCGGCATGCTTATTTATCCAGAATTTGCACTCGCGGTGGAGAATATAATGCAGAAGGATTGACTGAGAATCGCCGGAGAAAGGGAGAAAGGTTGTAGAGAGTGCAGAGATGTATGCTTGGTGCACTTTGTAATACACTCGCTGGCAATAACATTGGAAAATCATTTCTGTTTCATGTAGTAAAATAATGTGACTAAAATGTTGTTGAACGGCCACTGCAAACTGCAACAAATAATTAATTTTTCAAATGATTCAACTGGAATGGTATTCAGTGGAGTGCAGGCCTCAAGCAAGGTTGTTCTGTAAACAAAAGGTGGGGGAAAGCATTATTTGTCGGTCATAGCTACTTTCTTTTTTGGGGGCAGATAATGGTACAACACATTAGGAACATTCTAGGGCAGGTGGACTAGACTGAAAGAGCAAAAACTAAAAACAATAATCATCTAAGCGTATTTGTATCAGGATTTGCATAGAAAGGGAAACGTGATTGGATTTTTTTCAAGGACAGATATTGAGCTTTGTTTTGTTCCAATACACAAAGAATCAGGAAGGATAGGCAAATATAAACAACATATTTCTTGGCTCATTTTAGAACCAAATTCATGCAGTGTCAAATCTCTGGCTTAACACCATTCATTATTAAAAACGTGTATATGCAAAGGTATTTCTAGCACATTTATTATTTCAGAAGTGAGGATCAAACTGGTAGCACTTTGAATTAATCAGCGTCCAACAAGTAGCTCTCACTTTGAAAATGTTGATGATCCCTGACATAGACGAACATAATTGTACCATTAATATCAGAAACAAATGTTGATTACGTTGCTTGTGATAATCATTGCCAATCCCACCATCACTGTTAACGTTTTGATTTACACATGATAAGTGTTTTGGCCTCAATGTGGTTCTTTCTCTCTGGATCTGAGGCCAACCAAGCTAAACAGTCATTGATTATGACACTCTGTGTGTGTGGGAGGGGGTTAGAGGGATATGTAAATTTACCCCCACTATTTTGTAGCAGTGTGGTGGACGTGCAGAAAAGTTCACTCACAGGGTGATTTTTTTTTTCCTCCCCGAAATAAGCATTGGTTGTTTTAATTTCAAATGTGATGGTTGGGCAGGCACGTCAGAAGCCCAAACGTATACAAACATTAAGAAGGAAACTATAATACCATGATATATGAATGTAAAGATATATAATGATAATAGTATCATATTTAAATGAGAACATAGTGACTGAGAGTGAGAACATAAGCGGTGCAGAAGAATGCATGGATGGATGGCTAGAACTGAGGTTTCCCTCTATTGCAAAATCATTTTATCTTAATTTTCATTTAAGATGATTACAATTATATGTCCATCTAAAATACATGCATATATTTTACATTTTAAAGATGTTATGATTTTAATGATCTTTAAGAAGAGATGCTTTCCCGCCTTAGGAAGCCTCAAAGCCTTGTCTGGTAAAGGGTTAAACATGAAAATAAAAGGTTCGACTGAAGTACTTTCTCTCCGCAGAGGCGTCATACACGTAACTGGAGCGAGGGAGCTGCACTGACGTCAGCCGCCCAACCAATAGCAATACAAAGAGATGAAGAGGGAATCGAGAGGCATGTGCTCAGCAGAGAGCTTCCTCGTCACTGCGAACTCGAGTGATGATGAGGTAAAGGCCGTTTTTACCTTCTGCACCTGCTGCACTTTGACAGTAAACACTACTTAGAAAACGCAACGCTCACGACATGAAGCTGTAGAAGTAAATGTTTTTTATTCACTGGAGGCTAAATGCATGTAGGGAAAACCCCCCAAACTTTGCATTTAGCACTTGCACATGTCGCTGTTCACTGAAAAACGTGTCAATTTTGTGATTTAAAAACAAAAATACGTTGAAGTGGCACTTTTTAAGGCTCTTGAATGCTTGACCGACGATGTGCCAAGGTTGCTCGATGCCCCGGGTCCAATGGCTGTTTTTCATGCAACAAAAATATTTTGTTAATACGGTGCGGATGAAGTTTTGGATAAGTGCTTGTTGGAGCAGTAGAAGCTCACTCAGTCAATGATGTCACCATGCATCCTTGCACAGAAAATTGCGCCCTCCCCCACGGACGACTGTTGTTGTCTATCTATGTATGCCCTATGATTGGCTGGAAACCAGTTCAGGGTGTCCTCCGCCTACTGCCCAAAGACAGCTGGGATAGGCTCCAGCATGCCTGCGACCCGTATGAGGATAAGTGGATTAGAAAATGGATGGATGGATGGATGGATGGATGGATGGATGGATGGATGGATGGATGGATGGATGGATGGGTGGATGGATGGATGGATAGATGGATAGATGGATGCATGGGCTATAACTAAGACTGAAGACATTTTATGTTACTGTTCTGTTGATGGCGGCACGGGCACCCGCAGCGTCTCCTCTCTCTCCTGTTTGAGAGGAAAGAAATTTCGTCTGTACTGTATGTTGCACATAGAGTACATTTGACAGTAAACTTGACTTGTACTTGGACTTGAAATTGAAATGAACCCTGCACCATAAAGCATTTTTGTACCATTTTTATATCATCTGACCTGACGTAGACCAGGAAAGAAGTCTAAATTAAACAGTCTCGTCACTTCATGAATTTCACTTTTTGCTGATATTTTTGGCCCAACCATGAAACACTCAGGAAACACACTATGCGTGTGTCCGTCTGTCGCCAGCGAAAAGGGCTCATTGGTCCATTGGTACTTGACGGATTTATGATGATTAGACTGATGGACAAAAACCCACTAGTACTTTTGTCCCTTTTTTTTTTCAATTATTATTTTTTGGTATTATTTTAAATTTGTCGTCATTCGTCAGCACACAGGACATCCATCAGTGATAGACTTTCGTCAATCCAGTAATACCCAACGATTTATTACATGAATCTGGAATTGTGTTTTGTTACGGTGCGGCCACATAATGGTCTCTACTAATTAAAACACAAAGTGACATCAACAAAATACTCTCCGCTTTTTGTGTTCCACTAAGCACAAGGAGAAATTCATCAGAATTCTCTAAAGGCTGCACATTAAGACTTCCTCACGACAGCGCGCTTCATCAAGCCACCCGTACAGGACTCCCTTCACGAGCAACATTTTCTTCATCAGAGCTTCTCTACACTAGGCCTGTCGCTAAATGTATGCAGGGAGGAAGTGGGATTAAGGTTTTTACGATCAGACCGACTGGAATGGCATATTCATTTCTGCTTGGGTGAAATATTTCCCGCAGAAAGGAATTTATTTCATTTATTTTGTTCTGACTTTGGGTGAGAGACTGGTTGCCAGTCAATCGCAGAGTTCATTATACATGACACGATAAAATACTGTACTACTATCATTTACTGTAACTGTAAGTACAGTACAAGGCTATGAAATCCAGATTGCTTCGAACCAGAAGGGCATGAGCAGTAATTGAATAGCATATACAAAATAAATCAGACGTGGGCATCGTCAGACCGTCAGTGAGCTGCAGTCAGTATTTCAGGCCGGCCAAGTCTAAGTCGTCAGCAGAAGCCAAATGTTAGTCTGACAGAATGCCCACCTCTGGTCTCTACAGCCTGTAAGGAAAACAGTATATGTAACACAGGAGTGTCACACATGTACACTGTTGAGGCTGTGAAGAGGTGAATGCTACTTTTTATTGGCACTTACTTGGAGCCTTGCATATTTGATACTGCTCTGATACCTTGACTTTTACATCAAACTCATAAAAAATAACTTTTCATTAAGTTTTTGCACTCATATTCCATTTATAGTATAGGTTTGAGTTGTATGTACTGTATTACCGTATTGGCCCGAATATAAGACGGCCCTGATTATAAGACAACCCCCTCTTTTTCAAGACTCAAGTTTGAAAAAAGACTTTTTGAACACCAAATTAACTTTTATACAGAAAATAATTACAGTACATCTAAAACAAATGATTCTAACAATATATTTGAGAGAAAAAGCATGTTATTTTGCCTCATTCAAATCTTAATATCTGAACATTTAAATATGTAAACTAAAGTGCAATTACATTCATAAATGAATGGCTTCTGGTTTTTGAAATGTAAATGACATCATAACTTCTCCTCAGCTGCCGGTTAACCTGGCCGATCTTTGACCCACTTCTCTCCAATTTGTCGCTGTTTCTTCATTTCCTGTTATCTCTTGTATTATTTTCTTCTCTTTTCTTTCTTACCGCTATTTTTTATTTTTCTTCTCTGTGCCACCGCGATTTTTACTTTTTATTCATCGTGACAGCGGTTCACTTTGGCCTGGGGAGTCAAGTTCAGCATTCGCTTCAATGATATATGGCGCCATCTAGCGTCGTGAATGGGTATAATGTCTAGACCCCGAATATAAGACGACCACCACTTTTTCAGTCTTATTTCAATGCAAAAAACACTGTCTTATATTAGGGCCAATACGGTAAATAGGAACCCTGAAATTGAATTCACTCTCCAGTATTGCAATTCAGAGAGGAAATATTTACTTTTATCCATTACCAGTGTTCTTTGGGCCAGAGGTGGGGTACACAGCATACACAAACAACCGATTCACATCTATGGACATTATACTCTTCAATGAACCTAACAGGCGTTTTCAAAATGTGTGAGGAAGCCGCAGAACTCACGCAAACACGGGAAAAGGTGTAAATGAGGCACAGGGAATCCGGCGCTGAGATTTGAATATCAACCACAGAAGAGTGAGGCAGATGTGAACATTTTTATTGCAACCAACTCATTTAATTTGAGAAAAATGCAACTTTACGAAGCACAATATTGTTGTCGGTGAGTCTACAAAGATTAGACAAGCCGAAGCACTCTTTGGTTAGTGGCCATCACCTTGGGAGAGCAGCTGTGTTTTAGGATTCAATAAAAATAAATAAATAAATAAATAAAAGAAAGAAAGACCCTGTGAAGGGCTCCTCCAGGGACTGAATGAGCCCTCTGCACATCCTCTCTGAATTGCATCAAATATAAGCATCTTCTTCCCATGGCAGTCACTCAGAGGTGCTGGGTGGGTTATTCTGCCCACAAGGTTTGGATGACGTTACTCTGAAGATACTCCACAGAAATGGAAATAGATGTTCAAGTGTGTTTCCTATTTATTACGGCCAGATATGGCTAGTAATGCTCTACATCTACAGCTACCGTATTTTCACGACCATTCGGTGCACCGTGTTGTAGGGCGCAGTCTCAGTAACGGGTGCTATTTCTGTATTTTACACATACACAAAACGCACTGTATTATTGGGCGCAGCCAGGCGTGGTAAAACATACGCCAGTTTAAACATACGCTAGTTTAAACATACGGCATGCATGCACGCACGCTAAAAACACGTTACCTTGAAGCATAGCGTAGCATGCTAAGACATGCTAAAAACACGTTTTTAACAAGGCAACGCAAGCAAAACTGAGATCGGTTGTACTTTATTTAGCCATCTTACAATGTACTCACGTTTTTCGATCAATCATCACCCAGAAATCCATCAAAGTCCTCATCTTCTGTATCCGAATTGAACAATTGTGCAAGTACCGGTAGTCCATAAAAAACGCTGCTCTCGTTGTCAGAGTCACTCTCGTTGCCGTGTGGCTCCACAGAAATGATGCGCGGCGACTTACACGCCCACCCTTCACTGATTGGCCGGCTGCTTTCCCGCACTCCTGGTCTCACTCGCAGCCACTTACACACCCACCCTTCACTGATTGGCGGGCTGCTTTCCCGCATGCGTGGCCTCACTCACGTCCTCACTCACGGCCACTTACACGCCCACCCTTCACTGATTGGCCGGCTGCTTTCCCGCATGCCTGGTCTCACTCGCGGCCACTTACACGCCCACCCTTCACTGATTGGCTGGCTGCTTTCCCGCATGCCTGTTCATGCTCACTTCCGCCTTTTCTCTATATAAACAGCGTGTCGGCTCTCAGTCAGGATTTGGAACTCGGCTCATACACTAGACGCTCCGCATTATAAGGCGTCCTGTCCATTTTGGAGAAAATTTAAGACTTTTAATGGCGCCTTATGGTCGTGAAAATACGGTACATTTACTCAAGTAACATTTGGGATCAATTGTACTTGGAAGAGTAGTAATTGTACTTTTACTTGAGTATGTATGTTCAGAAGAAACAGTACTTTTACTACATTACATTAAAAGTGTCATGATTCGGTTTGGGACCAACAGGTGGCACTGCAGGGCTCTCCCTGAGCTGCACACCTGTTGGTCGTTTAGCAATTAGTAGTATAAAAGGACTCCCTCCCGACCACTCAGGGTCGGGTCATTGTTGCTGTTGTTTGCTGCCATCAGGTTTGTCATGTTTCGGTTACTGTTATGTTTTATCTTCAGTCATGATTTTTGTTTGCTACTTTGGACTATGTTTGTTTTGGATTTCGTTTTCTGTGTTTCATTAAATACAATTTGTCAAGTACACTCTGCTCCTCCCTCATGCCTGCTTCTTGGGGTCCACCACCACCACGCTACGTGACAAAAAGGCATTCCGATTGTTACTTTTATTTTCTTTTTTTTTTTGTTGCATAAACAATCTTTTTTTTCTTCTTCCCATATATACCACTGTTTTAACAACATATTATATTTGCATTTAGTTAGTTTAAACTTTGGCAAAAAAACACAAAAACAAACAAACAAAAACAATAAAAGTTAAATCTATAAAACAGCTTTTTACCAGCTGAAAATGTCTCCAGACTGAAGGGTTGCATGCTGCAAGCAGACCGGGAGAATCTCATCCATGTTTTTTATCTCCAGGAGACTTCATTATTGCAATGGTCTTCTGACTAAACTGAACTGCCTAAAAAAAGCATCAACCAACTGCAGCTCATTCAGAATGTCCAGAATGCAACAAAGAGAGCAAAACATATTACTCCAGTCATAAAGGCTTTACACTACCGTCCAGTCAGCTGTAGAATAGATTTTGAGATTCTGCTTACAGGTCTGTAAATCACGAATGATTTGGGTGCTGAATACATTAAGGCAGGGGTGTCAAACTCGTTTTTGTCGTGGGCCGCATTGTATTGACAGTTTCCCTCGGAGGGCCATTATGACTGTGAAACTACATAAATGTTGAATCACCTCCTCATATTATTACACATAAAGTACATAATTAATAGATTTTGAAATCAAAAGTCAAGGAGAGTAGTTTGTTCCCCTGTTGTTCAAGTTTCTGTAATAATGTGAAAGAAGAAAATGCTCGCAATCGCTCAGCATGCCTATTTATTACACATGACAACTTGAAATTTTGGTAAGGATTTTAGCAAGTGTCATGGAAGTTGACCTGGTTGATTTGCTTTCGCAGGCCACATAAAATGATGCGGCAGGCCAGATCTGGCTCCTGTGCCTTGACGTTGACACCAATGCATTAAGGAAATGCAAATGGTTGTTAAAACAGTAGTGGTCAAAATTTGTTACTCTCTGCTGTAACGCGGTTCCAGTGAAAGCTATGTAACAAGTGCACTGTATCACACAAGAAAATATTCTGGTGTTTTGCGACCGCATTTCAATAATTTAGCAAATAACATGGCTTCCCGTTTTTCTCTGCGCCTATTCTTCATCATGTGTGCTCTTCGGTTGCCGTGGAAGTGATGATTCGTGTCTTTTGTTTTGTTGACGCCGGACACAAAGCGAGCTTTTGCCCTCGCGTTGTGTTTCACCACGTTAGCTTTCCAGTCGCAGCTCGTAAGTAGCAGATGCATCGCAAGTATTGTAGTCTGCAACAAGCAACAGTGGTGAACAGCAAAGTGATGCAGGCGTAAAATTTGGGCAATTCTGTCACAGTGAGGAGTGCGCACGGAAGAGTATAGAAAGATGTCATCAATACGCATAACAGTGGTTGAATGGTAGGGTCCAAATTTATTGATGGCAAATCCATATCCTATAATGAATATACTATTACAGATATGTAATTACGATTGTGTGTGTCTCATGTGTTGTTTTGTATTTTGTCTTTTTTTGTTAACTTTTCTTTTGATGGCGGCGCGGACACCCGCAGCGGCTCCTCTTGTTTATGTTGAGAGGGAAGAAATTTCATCTGTGCTGTATGTTACACATACAGTACATTTGACAATAAAGTTGATCCAATCCAATCCATATACCATGCCTCTAGTCAAGATCCAACTGACCTATGACCCTAATGAAGATGAGCAACATAAAAAATGGATGGACAAATGGATGAACTCTTGTTTTTTTTTTTTTTACCCTTTTGTTTTATGTGAATGCAAAATTCCAGAGTAAAAATCAAATCAATTACTGTATATATTTTTGGTCCACACATGCTTATTGTGGACCTTCAGAAAAGCAAAGTGAGCTTTTGTCATGTTAATTCAGGAAGTACCTCTTGAATCACTGTGTCTGTTGTTGACATTTAATTAACACAAAAGCCCTCTGAAGTGGTCTGAAATGGTCAGCCCTCTCACCCTGACACTTGAAACCACAAACATTTCTCCTTGTGATGGGCACATGCTATACTGTACTTGTAGTGACAGCATGTTCACTCAGTGAGTGTTTTGTCTTTGCGTGTGTGTGTGTGTGTGTGTGTGTGTGTGTGTGTGTGTGTGTGTGTGTGTGTGTGTGTGTGTGTGTGTGTGTGCGCGCGTGTGTTTTGGGTCAAAGTGCCCCTCTGAACCTCTTGATGAGACAAGGACAGTGTGATGTTCTCATCAACCTTGCTTCCTCTAGACATTTCAAGTCCATAATGCCCCTTGACCTGTACTGTCCTTCTTTTCTCCTTTCATGTGTGGATATTTTTCATTTTGAATCCAGTCCAAACAGCCAAATGAGAATAACAACAATTTTTTAAAAGCGTTCTATACAGTTTTTTTTTTTGTAAGCTTTGAACTTTAACAGTGATTCTTACAGCACAATGTCAAAATCCATTAAAACCACTCACAGCACAAACTCTGCTTTGTATTGAGTGTGTAATTTTGTAACACACGACTCATAACTATACACATTATTTACATTACCGGTACTATGAAACTGTCACAGGAGAAAACTGTTTTGATAATTAGGTCACTTTGCAATCAGCCTGAGCTCTGTCAGTAAGCCGTCAGTGCGGAATAGAATTCATTCATTCATCTTACGAATCGCTTGATCCTCACTAGGGTCGGGGGTGCTGGAGCCTATCCCAGCCATCTCTGGGTAGTAGGCGGGGGACACCCTGAATCGGTTGCCAGCCAATCGCAGGGCACACAGAGACGAACAAGCATCCACGCTCACACTCACACCTATGGACAATTTAGAGTGCTCAATCAGCCTGCCATGCATGTCTTTGGAATGTGGGAGGAAACCGGAGCATGCGGAGAAAACCCACGCAAGCCCGGGCAGAACATGCAAACTCCACACGGGGAGGCCGGAGCTGGAATCGAACCCGGTACCTCTGCACTGTGAAGCCGACGTGCTAACCACTGGACTACCGGGCCACCAGAAATAGAATTAGTGATGATATTAGAGCTACAATCGTGGACCATGTAATCGTGGAATGACGCAGAGGGACGACGTGATGTAGGCTGAGGTTGTAGTTAGTTATTTGGTTAGTTATTTGTCTGTACTTGTCCTTGAAAATCAAATTTTCAGTGCAGAGGTTCCAGCCTTCCCGTGTGGAATTTGCATGTTCTCCCCACGCCTGTGTAGATTTTTTCCATGTACTCAGGTTTCCTCCCACATTCCGAAAACATGTTTTTGTGTGTGTGTGTGTGTGTGTGTGTGTGTGTGTGTGTGTGTGTGTGTGTGTGTGTGTGTGTGTGTGTGTGTGCCCTACAATTGGCTTGCAATCAGTTCAGGGTGTACCCCACATCATGCCCGATGACAGGTGAGAAAGGCTCCAGCACACCCGCAACCTTCATGAGGATAAGCGCCTTGGATAATGGACAAATAGATACTTAGTGACTGAACAACGGCTGTAATGAACATTCTTCTCCGATTCCAGGCTCATCTCTAAAGATTTTGAAGTTTTAAAAAGCTCTCAGCATCTTCAACTCAAAACATACAATACTTGATATTCTCTGACATATCTACTTCTGGTTTTGACAGCTAAAACACAAATATGATAACACCTGAGATAGAATTTGCAACTGTTGTAAAACTGTTGTTATCTAGATATTGCTTAGGGCAGTGGTCGACAACCCAAAATGTTGAAAGAGCCATATAGGACAAAAACAACAAAAAACAAAAATGTCTGGAGCTGAAAAAAATAAAAGCCTTCTATCAAACTTAGAATGAAGGAAACACATGCTGTATGTATGGGGGAGACTGGACTGTCTCAGAATTGTTATTCATTCCTTTGTTGAGTGTTCACAAACGCCCCCAATGAATTTATTTTGTGATTTCCTCGTTTGATTTTCTGTTTTGGTACATTATTTTCGCTTTTCTTAGTGTCATTGATGTGATCATTGCTGTGAATTGGGAATTTCTCCATTGCGAGACTAATAAAGGTTTTCTTATCTTATTAATTTCCGTTTTTGGGGGGCTGTCTTTGAACGCCCCTCGAGTGGAAAGAGAAGAGAGGAGGCATGCAGTCCGACGCAGACATGTCTGTTTGTCGAGATTGCATAAATAAACTGTACGTTTTAAAAAAACCAACACCACAGCTCTCCTTTTTTTGGAGCTGCAACATGTATCTATATCTATATGAGCCATATTAGCCTACTATCAAAATGGCAAAGTTTGCTACAATTACACGATGAGCCTTCATGATTAAATGTTTTTTTCCGTGCAGTGCATTCTGTAGAGCAGGGTTGGCCAACCTTTTTTTTGTTCAACCAACCTACCGCGATCGACCCATGCATACACAACACACTTACAGACGCATGCTTACCTACCTTCATCGGGATCTGACGTGGAGGCACGGGACGCACTTTTGCAGTGTTTTTGACTATGTACACTCACATGTACCGCTTTAAAAATGCTTTTCACGGTCCTCCAGATTCTCTTTGACCAGTACCCTCGGTGATTTGTACATGAAACGCTGTGTTTTTGGGGGGGTTTTGCAACAGTCACCTGCCTTGCATCCTGCCCTGCTAATAGAAACGTGTGTCGCAGGCTTTGACCCATATCTTCGTTGACAGAAACGTTGAAATGTAATATTTATTCTACACATTTTTACGGCATTGGGAAATGTTAAGAATGTTTGTGTCATGTTTTTACTCCGACAGAAACCATATTTAAAACAAAAAATAAATTTCCCTCTCACATATTTTTCCATTTTCAAACATTTTTACAAAGCGCCAGAAAGCCACTAGATGGTGCTAAAGAGCCGCGTGCGGCTCTGGAGCCGCGTGTTGCCGACCCCCGGCTTAGGGGGTTTGCGGATTTCTTCTCAGTCAATCCTAAATGCAAATAATGAAAAATGATCTTAAAGGACTTGAAGGAGTTTGTGCTCATCTTATGCATCACTTCCTATTCACGTCATCTTTTTTCCTCGCTGTGTGGCAATCAGATCTTCTGTCTCCCTCCTGTTTCCAGTTAGTCATGTCAGCCTGATCCCTAGAGAGAAGGACATCTGAAGAAAAAGGAACACTAATCTCTCTTTCATCCTGCCTTTGTTGCAGATGAGCCAAGCCAGGGTCTCAACCTCCTTCACACCTCAGATTGGATTGGTTCCACCTAGCCGTGGATCCTCGCGATGTGATGCAAGAGCCTCAAACTCACCAAGATAGACCAATGAATTTCTTCCAGATCAGATTGCTGCGCTGCCGGAAGCGAGACAGGTCAAGAGGTCGTCGTGATGATTACTACATTGGTAGATGCATTGAGAAGCCTGTTATCACTCTCCAGCCATTGGATGTAACAATTGAATGTTTTCTGATGAGCGGGCAGCTGAAAGAAACCTGTTGTGATCTCTCCCCATCTTATTCTTTTGTATTCAAGAGAGCCTGTCTGATGCCCGATTAACGTGATCAAGACCCACAAGCAAATTTCTTTGTTGACCAGGAACAAAGTGGTAAACAGGTTGATTGCAAATCCCAATTAGATGACTCTTCGAAATGTCACAACATACTGCCCAAGTGAGTTCTCGTAAACGGGTCACTTGGGACAGGTGCAAGAGCGTATACACTCTGTGATGTGTGCACTTAAAAAAAAAACAAAAAAAAACCTTTAGCTCTTGCTGTTTGAGAAATGAGTGTGAAGCTTGACAACAAAGGATGATGAGACATCCCATGTGGAAACTCGCTTTGTTTACGTGACTCAGGAGGAAACAATTTGCACACAGCAATCAGGATTTTGTTGAAGGAAAACACGTGAAATCAAACTATTCATTGATGCAGTTGCTTAATCATATTTCCAAGCAACTGAGACAAAACCAAGTGCAACGTGTTGCTGATCCAATAACAACCCGAGTTTATCGATGGAAATTTGAGCCACATACACATTGTGCTCTATAAAACACTGCCTTTAACGCAAAAATTAAAAATATTTAGCAGAAGAATCTTTAATCGCATTAAAAAAGATTTTCAAAGTAAAACATTCTGGAAAATACCCATTCCTATTTTTTTGTTATGCTTCTGCAATGCAATTTTGTAAAGAGAAGATAAGATAACCTTTATTTGTCTCATAATGGAGAAATTCCCAATTTACATCAGCAAAAGTATGAAAGGGAGAAAGTAAAAGAAAAAATATATATAAATAAATATAAATATAAAATCTAAATATAAGCATTTTAAAAATGGGTGAGTTGGGGTGAGTCCAGGTTTTCAGGTCCGTCTATTCAATAGCCTGACAAGTCGGCAGGAACGAGCGGTGGTATCTCTTCTTCTTGCAGTGCGGATGTATCAGTCTCTGGCTGAAGAAGCTGCCCAGTGCTGTCAGAGTGGCCTGAGGGTGTGGGCGGGTCTGTCCATCACAGCTGTTAGCTTAGCTAGCATCCTCCTTTTGCCCACCTCCTCCAGAGTGTCCAGGGAGCAGCCCAGGACAAAACTGGCCCTCCTGACCAGTCAGTCCAGTCTCTCTCTGTCCCGGGCTGAGATGCTGCCTGACCAGTAGGCTATGCCATAATGAATGGCTGAGGCCACCACAGAGTCATAGAAGGTCTTAAGGAGTGACCCCTGAACTCCAAAAGACCTGATCAGAGCGTCCATGTTATTAGAATTTACTTTGAGGAAGTGTTTGTATTATAGCTGCAACACATATTCACATGTTTATTTGTGCCATTTTTAATAAATATACAAATCCCTCTGTGTGATAGTGTTTGAGTCTTTATATCCTGAGATGTCAGATGACATTTCATCAACTCAAGAATACTGAGAGGAAGAGCATTTACAAGACCCTTAAACTCGATAAATTTGAATGGAAAGGACTTTGTTTTCAAAAAAGATGTCATAACTATAAATATTATCTTTCAAATAAACCGAAACATACATTATATCTCTCTCAATCCAGACTCTATTATATCGAGTTTTATTTTGATGGTAATAATTGCTATTGTTCCAAATACAGTAACTTCTTTATGAGGAGAACATTTATGCACATTTCATCAACTCAAGAATACTGAGAGGAAGAGCATTTACAAGACCCTTAAACTCGATAAATTTGAATGGAAAGGACTTTGTTTTCAAAAAAGATGTCACAACTATAAATATTATCTTTCAAATAAACCGAAACATAAATTATATCTCTCTCAATCCAGACTCTATTGTATCGAGTTTTATTTTGATGGTAATAATTGCTATTGTTCCAAATACAGTAACTTCTTTATGAGGAGAACATTTATGCACATGACATAATTTCCACGCTATTCAGGCCTGTTGATGACGGTTTGAAAGTTTTATTGGAAAAAACGCGCAAAAAAATGTCGACCGACAACTGTTTTAAATATATTATGTGAAAAAAAATCCAGTTGACGTTTGTCCCCGCAGAAGATGCATGTGGAACCGGAACGACAATTGTGACGTCAAAACGGTATCGTGTCAACAGTGCATTGTGGGTCGAACCCAAGATGGCTGCGCCCTTGCAGGAGTGCTGATGAAGTGGTTCTGCGGTGAATTTCTTGGACTTGTCTGTGCTTTTCGTGAAATCCGGTGCACGAAACTGCCTGGTAGCAACCCGGCTTGTGGCAGAAGACCATACGAGCTGAGTCGTCGTTGAGTGTGTGCGGTGGCTCGCGTGGCTGTGGCTGACTGTCCGTGTGAAGATGGGCCTCGTCTCCAGCCGCTTCCCATAGCGAAGAGCCGTGGGGAGAGGAGCCAGAGATTCCCCTGCAAACATACACCCGTTCAACTTGGATTTGACGGGTTTGACATACTGTATAGGCTGTGGACGCTGTCTTACAATTTTCTCACCGGCATTGTTTGTGCGACGGTATCCGTCATCGTTCGGAGACGAAGAGCTTCCCCAGGCCGGCTGGTTCGTCCCTCCACACCGAGGTCTGCACATTACTGCACGCTGCGTGGTCACATCTGCACGTCTCTGTCTTTTTGTGATTCGGCTAAACTCGCGTATTCAGTGGCAGAAAGACCTGTCAAATGAAGCTTGCGAACGCAGCTAACATTTGCCTAGCCAGCACGGTCTCGCATCATGTCAACGTTGACTTCGCGTTTTAAAGCTACTGTATCCCAGTTTGTCAGAGTAACCTTCAGTATTTTATTTTTCCTATTCATTTACCAAAACAATTCTGACTTTGTACTAACAATGCTGCTGCAATGAACAAAGTCAGCATCCAGCCATTTGGCTGTTAACGTGCGCGTTTCAATTCACAATCGGGCAAATGTGTGCTTTTGGGTCATTTTGAATGGACAAACAAAGACATTCCGATAAATGTAGATTTTTTTACTACATCGTTTGAATTTGGAGCACTCTGGTTCCGATTCTGGTTCTTAAATTCGGTTCTGATCCCGATCATAAAAAAATGGCATTAATCTGAGATATTTTTAGGATGAAATCTTATAAACTTGAGTTCTTTGATTTCATGAACGTTTTCTGTTTTCTGTTTGTGAACTTCACGTATATTAATAGCGATCCTACGAACTTGAATTTTTCACACAATAGCTTTGTTTTTGAGAACCTCAAGAAAATTCAAATAAGGCATCAGGTACCTAAAGCATGAGTTATGCACAGAACCAGTGAATGGTTAAATAGTGTGAGAGGTACAACACAGATCTGTGCATTCAACAGTTGGCATAATGAAACATGTCTCCAGTAGAGTCGACAAAGAAATGCGCGTAACTTGAAAAGTTTGTAAAAACGGTCATTCATAACTTGAGGTTCCAGTAATGCACTGTAATGAGTTGAATGGGGCTTTCTGTGCAGGGTTGATACGTTCTCCCCCTTCCTGCTTAGGTTCTCCTTCTTTTGACTACAGTCTAAAGACTTGTATATTTTGTTGAGATGAAATCTCACAACACAGTTGACATTGTTCATAGTCTGTCCTGAGGCATCTAGGGAAGGCTCCACCTTTCCTGTGACCCTGACTTGGAGAAGCTTAAAATGGAAGGATAGAATGTTAGTTTAGTAGTCCAGCTGTAGCTAACGTGATGTGTGTTCCTGACATGAATATGTTCTTCCTTGTAGGGTCCTAATGAAAATGGATGCGGACTTGCTACATTCACCAGCTGTGGGCTTCGCTGAGGAGGAAGCTGACATGAATGACTGGGAGCTGCCCCTGGCCTTCATGAAGAAACGCCACTCGGAGAAGATCGAGGGATCGAAGGCCCTTGCACAGAGCTGGAGGATGAAAGACAGGGTAAATATCTCATTTTCTCCTCTCAAAGTCTGTGCTGTATTCTTGTGTGTGGCTGCAGGGCCGCCTTGTCCCGCAGCTCTTGCTCATAAAATTTGTTAGGTTGTTTCTTTAGGCAGTATGGTAGAGTTGTGCTTAGCCTGTTGGCCTCACAGTCAAGAGATCTTATAAAGATATATTATAAAAGGTGATGATCCCTACACTCTTAACGTTTTGCCTAAATATGTCAACAGAATTACACATACAGAAGATGGCATATAAAGTGTGCCCGTTTTTTTTGCAATGACAATATGCCGTTCTCCAACTTCAGACTTGTGAGGCATGACGTGTAACGTCACAGTGCAGAGGTCGTGGGTTCGATCTCGGCTCCGGCCTTCCTGTGTGCATGTTCTCCCCAGGCCTGTGTGGGTTTTCTCCGGGTACTCCGGTTTCCTCCCACATTCCAAAAACATGCATGGCAGGCTGATTGAACACTCAGTTATCTCAAAGTTGTTCGTCTGTGTGTGCCCTGCGATTGGCTGGCCACCGGTTCAGGGTGTCCCCCGCCTACTGCGCGAAGACGGCTCGGATAGGCTCCAGCACCCCCCGTGACCCTTGTGAGGATACAGCGGATCGGAAAATGGATGAATGAATGGATTCTAGGTCTTTAATTTTGCCAGATAAATTTAGAAATTGTTATTCAGTGTCTTTAAAAAAGGAGACTGGAAGTCTTACGGGTAAAGCCTGAAATAAGAAGAGGAGTCTTGGGACTGCATTCATTTTGACTGTCTTTACTCTGCCAAATAAAAAGAGGGGGAGGACCTCCCAGTATGTCAGGTCAGACACTTCTTATTTGTGTCGCTTACTTACCATGGTAAGCCTTGAACAATTCCCTATGATCCCCAAATGATGAAATCCTTGTTTGGTCCAGCTAAATGAAAATTTTGTATTTAATTCTATTGCTGAATTTCTTGACCTCATTGCCTCAAATTTTTTTGGGTTCATTTTGTTTCCCGAGATTGCCTCACATTCACGAGTGCCGGTGCATATTTAAGTGGATGTTTCATGAACTATGACCCTCTCTAATCGGCTCAACTAATCCTGTCGCTTCCTTCTCTGTCAATCTAACCTTTTTCAAGAGACTTGACAATCTATTTGTCATCTTTCTTAGATTATTGGGCTAAACCTCATAAAGCATCATGTTTTGCAAATGCCTGTGATATTTCTTTTGGGTGTCTCCGAATCTTACGGTTTTCTGGGTGTCTAATTTCAGGGACTATCCAATTAGATTGCACCTTCCAAAGTTGGAAGGCCAGCAATCTACGGTACTTGTCTTATTTCCCATTTTGTAGAAATTTTCGACTTAAAAACCTGAGGGCCCCCTAAGCTTTGTACGTCAACATCTCATCCAATATCAGCCTGGCCTCTTGCAACTTTTTGTGTGTCTTGGCTGTTTTCTTTCCTTTACGTTCCTTCTCCAACTATTCAGTTTCATTCCCCAATTCAACTTGTTTAACTATCCTCTGTTTCGTGAGACGGGATCCCAGAGATATAATCTTCCTTCTCATTGTGGCCTTGCTTGCATCCCACAACTGAGGGAGAAACTGAGTGCGATTGTTATTCATGGCAGCATACTCAGCCACAGCTGATTTAATTTCCTGTTTCATATGAGCATCTGTTACTAAAGAAACATTAGGTTTCCAATATTTAAAAGTACTATCAGCCCTTCAGTTCATTGACATAGTATCTAACTGGGCTACGATCAGAAATGATTGATGCTGGAGCTTCTCAACCTGTACAATACAATACAATACATGCTGATTTATATAGTAAATGTGGGGTTTTGAAATTAAAAAGTACCGGTAGTGTATTCTCGAATAACTTCCATGCACTTATGACATCAATGTGACATTTTTGTCTCTTGGATTGAAATACATCCACCAAACCCAATTCTCCTGTAACGTTTCAGAACATTTTTGACTTTCGAGATTGGTGCTTTGTTGCTGTGGGTAATCTCTTTGATTTGTTGTCGAGTGTACAATTGAACTCTGCCCCCCTAAAAATGACACCATCTCCTCCCTCTGCCAGAAGGGCTCCATATTTTTTTTCCATTAAAGTGAGGGCAATTTTCATTTGGTGCATATATATTAAGGACAGTTTAATTTCTGTCTTGTTATTGTTCTAACCACCGTCACATGCCGGCCCTTTGTATCTTGAAAGATCCGCGTGCTAGGCCCCATTCACTTGAATGAGAGAGGCGGCCAAGCCTCCCTTGGCGTCACCTGGGCCGACGGCCGTGGCACTGACTCAGGGGTGGCCGTGCATTTTGCATTTTAACTATACTTTTTCCTTTGCTGCTGGATGCTATTATCGGGTGGATGTAAGCAACAGTGGATTCCAGTAAAAATTGATTCTAGCATATTTTCACTGTACTTTGAACATCCCGGACGAGATAGCCTTCCAGCGGGATTGTTGTCGGGTTAGACAGATGTAGAAGGCGGCGGAGGCAGCGTAAACAAAAGCAGGACAGTCTATAGCGAAGCTTATCGCTAATAGCGAAGATAAGTGGTTCACAAAATGGATGGATGAAAAGCAAACACTATGACACTGTATCCTATTGTACTTGTTGGAATACAAATGGCCCTGGCTTGTTTAAGTGAAATGCAGCTTGATGAGTGATAGTTTTAATGACTCATTTTTATTTTGATCCTTGAAAATGTCTTCACATAGGCCTGATTACTGTATCGACTTGTCGTTTGATGAGAAAAAATGGACAACAATTTTTTTTTGCACTTGATATATGGTCATTTGCATGCGTTTTTGTTTACATACATCATCAACATTCACTTCATTCACTTGCGCAGCAACTCCCCTCTCCTGTCTGTCAGCTTGTTCGTTGCTGACAGAGTTGGCACGCGCAAGCAATCCCACTTACATACGCTAGTGGTGGAACGGCTTTTGCAAAACGGTTCAGGTCGACTGTCCCAGTTCAGTTCCCATTAATGTTAATCAGTTTAAATGGTGTCAATGTACGTTCTGGTAATTTTAGTAAGCTACTTTTTTTCCCCCTGCTTTGCTTTAGAATGTCATTAACTGTTGTGTTTTTCCTTGCTTGTGTGAAGCAATTAGAATTTGAATTATTATTAGAATTAGAATCCCAATTCACAGCCGCTACGTAATATGTGCTACGTAAATAAAACTGCCTTGCCGTGCATGTCTTATCCATTCATGGCGCAGTGAGGCACAGCAGTGTACAGTAGCGATAATAATAGCCAAGTAGTGCTAATGCTTACCATAGTTCAACTAACAGCTGTTGTCTACTGTTCTCTTTTTGTACTCTTTCATTACTTTTATTTATGCACTATTGCTTCTGCAAACATTCGCTACGCCCGCCAAGATCGTAAAAAATCTGGCGACAGACACTAGAAACCCTTTTTGACTGGCAGAATTGACAGCGAGACCAGCGTAATGATGATTGGCAGTTCTCTGGATTGAACTTTCCACATGCCACAAAGAGACTCCTTTGTCATCTCCAAAGAGGATGCTTGTTTGCTTCTAAAGAGGGGGAGACCCTTGAGACACACAGATTTCAGCGACACTTGACATCCAACAGGACAACTGCAGAAACTGCAAATGTCTTCTTTGTGTGAACGCACAAGGGTAATTCAATTACAAATCCTCATCTATATGCAATTTTGTGAAGAAAAAACCCTACTAGATATTGAGAATGTGTTTTATTTTTGTTTTTGGTTCACGTCTTATTATGTTCTTCAGCATGCAGGTAGAGGAAGAACAACACAGAATTACAATATGTGATTTTATTTCGTAATTGCTTGTGAAGGTATTGATTTTATGGTACATATTACATATTTTTCAAATATGTACCATATTTCCCGCACGAAAAGGCGCACCTAAAAGTCTTCCATTTTCTTAAAAGCTCACAGTGCGCCCTGTGTATTACGGTCATGACGGTAATATGTCGACCCCAAAATGGCTCCTTGCTGGAGACATGCAATAGAACACGGAAATAGAATAGCGGCAAGAGAGTTCAACGTTAACAAGACAATGTTATAACTTGCTGTTGGTTCAGTGAACTGTGTCGCTGCTTCATTAAATAAGTTTTTGTTGCAGCTCCAAAAACAGGAGAGCTTTGGTGTTGGTTTTTTAAAACGCACACTTCATTAATGGTTTTCACAGTCTCAACAAATACAGGTACGTCACGTCTTTGTCCGTCTTCGTGCCTTCTTCTGTGCGACTCGAGAGGCGTTCATGATCGCCTCCGAAAAACGTAAATTAACAATTACTTCAATGAAACTACGAAAATGGAAAAGAATGCATCAAAACAGAAAATCAAGCGAGGAAATCACAAAATAAATTCCCCCTACAGAATTTATTTAGTGATTTCCTCGTTTGTGAATATACAACAAAGGAATAAACACTTCTGAGACAGTCCAGTCTCCGACATTTTACTGACATCTGATCCTTCTGTTTGCATTTCTTTGAGCGCAGCTCCATCTAGTTGATGCATTGTAGATTGCGTCTTATAATCCGGTGTGTCAAGTATATTAAAAAAACCTATAAAATAGGCCATTCATTGAAGGTGCGCCTCATAATTCAGTGTGCCTTTCAGTGTGGAAAATACGGGATTAAATGCAAAGTATACTTTCTGGTTTCACAGAGAATCCTCATGTGCAAGTGGAAGGTTCTCTTTTCAAAAGCAGGCAGCCATAATGAAAAATAATAAATGTTATGCCGGTGCTTGCTTAATAATCATTTTCCATAATATAGTATTGATTATCATTATTGGTATCGAATATTGTTCTTACCAGGTTGGTTGCTGAGGTAATGAACTTGGGGATGTGGGATACCTTGAATCGTTCACATTTCCATTCATTGATGAATAATACAAAGCACATCAGTCTAAACGTACGGTGCTCTCGGTAGTCCACCTTGCTGCCTGTCGTATTTTTAATGCCTCACAAATTCAAAACATTATCTGAATGATCATGAGGAATGCCACGTATCTATTAAAAAAAAATCAAAGAAGAGTATAACATCCCTCTGCAGCAACTCTTGTATGGACAGTATCGATTTAAAAAGTTAGGAAGTCTGTAGGAGTATATAGGAGCTGAAATGACTCATCCTGGAATTTTTCCGATAGGTTTTCATGACTCATAACTTGATGGCAGTGATCTACTAGTTAGTGAAGCCAATGTTTCCCTTCACAGAACAATGATGAGGAGTTGTGTTCTTTGAAAATAGGTTATTTGTGGCATTCACTATTTCTTCATTAGATGGCAAGATTGATGGATGCATAAATACCCTCAACCCAATCAATACATAGGCCCAAGCCACTGGCCTCAATTGAGGCATAAAACAGTCTAATTGCTGTTGCAACAAAGTACCTTATGAAGCATCCAGAACATGAATATTTTGAGATGAAAAGGGGGGCGATGGTGTTGTCCATGAGGGCACTTAACTTGTTCTTTATCCGCCTCTCCACCGCCGTCTCATGACGGTCAGGGCTCCTCCCGAGCACGGAGCCAACCTTCTTAACCAGCTCGTCCAGCTTGCTGGTGTCCTTCTCTATAACCCTGAAGATAAAACTATGCTTCCATGTGGAGGTGCCATTCCTTCCCAGCTGTTTAGGGCTATTCATCTGTAGCTTAGGCCTTGTAATTGCTTGAGGTGATTTCAGAATGTAGCCACAAGAAGGCACAAGCCAGTGTCTTATTGTGCCGGTGCCAAGCCCGGATACATACGGGGTTGTGTCAGGAAGGGCATCCGACGTAAAATTTTAGCCAAAACAAACATGCGAATCAAACCTTCGAATTTTATACCGGATCGGTCGAGGCCCAGGTTAACAACGACCGCCATCAGCGCAGTTGACATACAGGGTGCTGGTGTAAAATGGACTACTGTTGGTCGTAGAAGGAGTGGAGGAAGGTGTGTCCGTAGGAAGAAAGAGAAGTGGAACGCCAAGAGTACTGGACTGAGAGTAAGGATTTTGAATGTTTGAACTAAGACAGGTAAAGGTAGAGAGTTTGTTGACATGATGCAGAGGAGGGAGGTAGACATACTGTGTGTCCAGGAGACCAGCTGGAAAGGTAGCAAGGCTAGAAGCTTAGGATCGGGGTTCAAGTTGTTCTATCATGGTGTAGCTAGGAAGAGAAATGGAGTCGGAGTTATCTTGAAGGAGGAGTTTTTTAGGAATGAATGAGTACATCAGAGGGACAACTCATGTTAGAGGTTTTGGAGAGAAAGTCAGGGAGGCCAAACTGAGATGGTTTGGACAGCTCCAAAGGAGAGAGGGCGAATATATTGGGAGAAAGGATGCTGAGTCTTGAACTGCCAGGCAGGAGGCCGAGAGGAAGACCAAAGAGGAGGTTTATGGATGTAGTGAAAGAAGACACGAAGGTAGCTGCTGTGAGAGAAGAGGATGCACAAAACAGGGTGAGATAGAGGCAACTGATTCGCTGTGGCGATCCCTCAAGGGTAAAAAAGCGAAAGGAAAAGACAAAGAAGATTTCAGACATCGAGTCGGATAGCAGTGAAAGTCTTATGTGTGGGCTGTAAATGGCATTCAGATTCTGCTGTTGCAGGCATGTATGCACAAACACGATATACATTGCTTTCAGAACATGAAGGTGAAGTGGCAGGCTGCACAATTGCTTTACCTGTTGGTTAAAATTGCCTGCCGTTGGAGCAACAACCATGTCATGAGATGTGTGTGTGTGTGTGTGTGTGTGTGTGTGTGTGCGTGTGTGTGTGTGTGTCTGTATGTATGTTTGAAGTCATTCTCTTTTATGTCTTGCACTCCATGCTCATTGCGATTACGTGTGCAGTCAGTCACTGAGCTTGCCATGCAATCACTTTAAGGTTTCAGCTATAGGCGGAAGTCAGGGCAGTAGTTAAACAAAAATATAAGTAAGTTTTTCTCTTACTATGCATATTGCTTAGCACCTTAGTGCAGGGACTTCTGGCATTCCTTTTCTTGAACAATGACCTTCAAATCTGTCTTGCATTCCGTTGTTGCCACTCGAAGCAGGCACTGTCTACATGCAAGCAGCGGTTACTCTCTACTCGGGTCAGCTTGCCACATCGGGCAAACTTTTTCCCCCCAAGATCGGCTTTTGAAGCGACCAACCTCCCACGATCGACCCGATCGCGCACGTGCAAGCACATATCCATGCACACACACCATGATGAGCAACAGCCCGAACACGAACGAAACCGAAACACACAAACATACAAACACACAAATCTTTTTTCCCCCCCCCCATTTCCTCCTCCCACCCCTTGTGGTTGACTTGGGACCGGTCCGCTGGCTTCCCGTCGATTGCGATCGAGGTATTGGGCACCCCTGCCTAGAGGTAATTCGCTAACTAGCTTAGCGCCGTAGCGCGTTGTTGTCATCTGACTGGTTGCCCTGTATGTCAATCAAGTAACAGGATTGATGATAGGCTGAGATACTGTAGTAAGTTCTGTGTACTTAGCGCCGTTGTTTGCGCCGAGGCATTTTCGACACTTGTCATGTGAAAGTCCGTGAGAGCCGCATCGAACCAGCATATTGGCCACCCCCGGTCTAAGCTTTAAAAGTGAACTTAAAGCTCTTCAAATGTCGCAGCATTCTTACTAATGGATGATTAGACTTTTCTGTTCATGCTCTTTAAATTTAAAACAGAAAAAAAACAATGTGAGGGCCCCTAGTGGCGACTGAGTATAAAATTCAGCCGCCGTATATGAATAAAATAAAAATTACCATCATCGCTGCCCGTTTGAGATCAAAAGTTACTGAAAGCTATTAATTTATTTGCACGCTGTTGCTATGGTGATGCACTCTTTACAAGGACAACTGATGCTGTTTTTGATTGTTTAAACCTTGATGAAAATTCACTCTCACTATTGCGCTTTATAATTTTATGAACAAAGCACCCCTATTTGGCATATGTAACTGCCCAAGACCTACAAAGAAAGTCCTTGAGGTTCATGCGTTAAATAGAAAGTCCACCATTTTTATGTTTGTTTGGAATTTGGTGCCACTTTTTGACTTTTATGGGGTTCTGTTTTCAGGAACTCCCACAAAATGTATGCAATCGTCTTCAACCTCTGAGTGTTTCATCACAAGTTGTTTCAAGTGAAAAGTTACTGAAAGCTTTTTAGTTCGACGCACTGTTGCCATGGCGATGCATTGTTTGCTTGGGAAGGCCTTTAGTAGCTGTTTGTGGCTATAGTATTTCTTTGTGATGTGAAAGTTTTTAAAAGAAAAAAAAACCTCATGCCTGATTCATCTGCGTTAATTCAATGCAAATGACTAAATTGTACAAGAGGACTAGAAATCATATTAACTGGACCCTGGTTGGAAAAAATTAAAAGATGCTCGGAGAGCATTAATTGATTAAATGGACTGCCTGTTTTGTAATTACGGTTAATACTGATGTGATTTAACTTTACCCATATTAGACTGGACTTCTACTTTTACCATATACAATTTCTAAGGAATTTTGGCGAACCACATTGGCTCCCTTTATGAAAGCTGAGTCTTTTCTTTGACATTTTACCTCCAATGACAGGAACATTTTTTTTTCCCTCTCTAGATTTGACATTAATACCTGTATGTCTCTAAATGCTGCTGTCATTTCAGCTCTTGTATTTTAAAGGGCAAACCTGCCATGGTTTCTACGGCTCTTTGTGTAAAATATCTTAGAGACAAGATTGCTACAAGATAAAAGATGAAGGAGATGTTTTGCTTCCCTTACAGTGTGGATAGAAGTCATCTTTGCAATTTTCCAACCCTTGGCAAAAAATATGGAATCATCAGTCTTGGAGGATGTTTATTCAGATGTTTCATTTTGTAGGACAAAATGCAGGCTATGATATGACACAGATCTGAAGTCATTTCAAAGGGTAACTTTATGGTTGTAAGAAACACTAAAAGAAATCCAGAAAAAAATGTGGTAGTCAATAACAGTTACTTGTTTAAATCATCCAATTGTGAGTAAAAAAGCCTGGGAATCATGAAAACAACAACAAAAGAACACACAAGTACATTCTTGCTCCACATCTGGCTTTTAGAACAGCTCACAGTCTCAGAGGCATGGACTTAATGAGTGATAAACAGTACACCTTCCTCATCAATTTGGCTCCAACTTTCTCAAATTGCTTTTGCCAGATCAGCGTTTCAGGTTGGAGCCTTGTCTTGGACCGATTTCTTCACCAAAACATTTGCAATTGGATTGAGATCGTGACTATTTGCAGGCTGTGACTTTGACCTTTTGTCTTTCTTCAAGGAATGTTTTCAGTTTTTGCTCTCTGGCGGGATGATTTATCATCTTGACAAATGATTTCATCATCCCCAAACGTCCTTGCAATTGATGGGATAAGTGTCCAAAAATGTCAACAAAAATGATTTCTCAATCCTCAAACGTCCTTTCAATTGATGGGATAAAGTGTGTCCAAAATGTCAACGTAACGTGTGCATTTATTGATGCAATGACAGGCATTTAACCCAGTGACTTTACCTGGCACGCAGCCCCACATTATCAATGACTGCGAAAAATGCATGTCATCTTAATTAATCTCATTGGAATGGCAGATTTGCCATTCATTATTCAGTATGACTTTCATGCCGTCATCCACAGGACATGATAGCTTTTCCTTAGCCCACGTGTGTTTTTTTTTTCTGTTTAGATGTTCATGCTGGCTTTCGTAAAGCTTTTCTGGATGTAAATTTAATTTCCTTTCGGTGCTTTTTTATGGTTGCGGCCACATATGTTGGCTCCAGTTTCCTCCCTTTTGTTCCTCATTTGTTTTGCTGTCCATATTCTGTTTTCAACTGATGTCTTTGTTGCGCTATCAGTTTGCTTTTCACAGCCTTCCCATGTTGTTTGTACTTGGTCCAAATTTCAGGCAAAGCTGACTGTGAACAACCAACAGCTTTTGCAACATTCCGTTATGATTTTACTTCTGTAAGAAATTTGGACATCCACTACTTTGTTTCAATTTACATCTCTCTAATTATCGCTCAGTACATCGCTCGACTCTAATCATGGAAGTGATGACAGAAGCTCGTTTAAAACAACAGGACCGAATGGCTGACTGACGATTACTTTGATTTGGCTTGACAAAATGACGGACTGTCAGTAATACGTATTGATAAATTTTTTTTTGACCAGTACGTTACCTCCCAAGTGGTGACGAACTGTAACGTAGCCATGATGGAAGCACTATTAAAATAACAATATTTGACTGGTTGACGGTCCTAAAATAGTGGTGACAAACATATTTATCCATGACGGAAGTGTGGTTAAAATAACAATGTTGGAGTGATGTATTCACATGACAGCTTCGATAGGGTTTCGTTTGTCATTCGCCAGCGAATGACAAATGACAGACTGGCGACATTTACTGATGCCCTTCCCCTCTCTGTTTATAAGAATAAAGTAATGTTGGCCCATAAATCTGAGACTATAGATTACAGTCATAGTTATTGAAAATGACACAGAAAAAAGGTGGGGCGGTGGATGACGAGCCTTTTGGAGACTGATCTGATCAAAATAGGCAGTACAATTTCAATTGAACGTAAGTGCAGAACACTAGTGCATCAGTTCTTTTCTCGTAGAATAGGTTCGTGACACACTATACAGGTAGGCAAAAGGGCACGTCAGCAGATCAGGTATGGGTACCGTAGTGCTGTGATTATGTTTATATGCGTGGTTCGGGTCCTGCTATGTCCCTCTTGCACACTGACCTTTTACTCAGTCAGTGAGAAAGTCAAGTGCACCTTAATTACCTTAACACCAGTGGTCCTAACCTTTCTGACATCACACTCAGTGCACATGAACACACAGCGCATACACTGCATGCATAGACACGCAGTCTCCTTAGGACGTCTTATAATACTGAGCATTTAGATTTAGCTATAGTCTTTTGACTAATGTTAAAGTTTTAGTCATAGTTAAGTCATCGATTGTATTTTAGTTTAAGCCCAATTTGGAAAATACAGAGCAGTTTTCCATCCATCCATTTTTGATCCGCTTATTCTCACAAGGGTCGCGGGCGTAGTACTAATATGTCATGTTTGTCTCTGTGTGGTTAGGATTGTTCAGTATATCGATTTTGGACTACATTGTTGTGTGTCTTGGTGCAGTTAAATTGTTCTGAATATAAAGTATATGTGTCATGTCCAGTCTAATATTTAAAGTTGGTTGTATGCATAAGAGTATTTTTTTGTTGTTCTGCCACAGATGAAGACTGTGAGTGTAGCACTGGTGTTGTGTCTCAATGTTGGAGTGGACCCTCCAGATGTGGTCAAGACATCTCCCTGCGCCAGATTGGAGTGCTGGATAGGTGAGTTTTAAGTTTAAATTAAGAAAAAGCAATTTATCTGAAATGAAGTTGAAGTTAAAAAAAAAAAAGAATCATTATGACGTATGCATACGCCCGCTCTTTCCAAATGATCTATTAAAAAAAATGCATATCAACCAACGCATATTGACAAACTTAGGTAAAGTTCTCCAGCACCTCTGCTGCACTCGAGACCACAGCACAGGGCGAGAGAAAGACAGATAAAATTCATCGATGACACACAGAGAAACAAGTGCCAAAATTAAATTATGAAATAGGTCAATCATGAAATAATTAAATATATGCGACATGTCTTCACAAAATCATATGTCTCAGAAAATGAAAATTAATATACTTTATTACCGGTGCTCAAATTCTACATTTAAATCCATTTAAAGTGACAATACATGAAAGCAGCTCAAAATTTCACAACGTTCCAGCAATTTCAATGTTGGCAGGTTGAAATACCTGGTTTTGAGAAACGCGCATTGAAAGTTTTGGCACATATATCTTTTAAAGGGTAACCACTACCTTAGGAAAAAGATATTGACCCCAAAAAAGTGTTGAAAGACAACTGGGAAATACATTTCAATTACAAGTAAGGACATCATCTGAGGTTTTAACCTTTTAAAATCTGTGGAAATTTGACCTGTCAGCAGATGAAATTGGGCAGTTCCCATTCAGCTAACAATTCATTTCCTTAGGCGTCATCTGTCAAAGTTTGCTTGTTTTATTTTTGCAACTTGTTCGTGTGTGTGTGTTTTAAATGAGGTAACATTACCACAATAGGAAATTTGATTGAAGATTGGAGAAGTTGATGTCATAAGGTTATTTGCTCTGTCGTGGGCTGTGACAACAAAGTTAATTCATATTTTAACATGGATCTTATTCTCAAATGCATTTGTCCACTGAAAGAAAATAAAGATGATTTGATGGTTGACCACTTGCCACAGTGCCTCTGGATTGGCAGAATGGGAAGGTGGTTCCCCTTTTCAAGAATTTAGAACAGGTTCTAAATTTATGCGTATGACTGAAATTTTTAGCGTGTGTGTTAGTACACACACACAGAAACAAATTTGTCACGTTGAAGATTTGAGAACCATTGTGCGCATCTTCTTTTATTATCCCTGTCAGAAAGGGTAATTTCTTATTTCTACTTGAGCAATTCAAGCAACCGCAAACAGCGCAGGTGTTCACCATTGCAGTCGACACAAAACGGACTTAGCGACTATTTTGCTTCTGTGTTCTCACTCACTTGGCAGTGTGCCCTCAACCCACTTGACTTCTAATGTGGATGCCTCAGCTCATGGCGTAATAACGTGACGTCACACGAGGAAGGTCTTTAGGTCGGATGTGTACGGATGAGCGTTCACACTGCAGACAAATCACACTCTACATATCAGATTTATGTCCACATACAAAAGAGGCCCAGGTCGTGTATATAAAAAATCGGAATTCTGCTGTTCACGCTGCATGAAAAAAAAATCTGATGTTGCATATGTGTTATTGTTACTTTATGTTAAATGTTCTGTGCATTGTTGAGGCTGCAGCTGTTGTGAAAGCACTTTATAAATAAAGAAGTCTTGTATATGGGCGAAAAAATTGGATTTGAGCTGCCGTGTGTAAGAGCCATCTCTTTTCATCTCTCCAACAGCCTTCATTCATCATTAGGATTTATTGTTGCTGTTGCATAAAGCACATCCTAATCCTCTGCAAAGTTGACAGTACATTTTTCTCTGCCTAAAGAGCCTGATTTGATCCCTCCCAATCTGTATCGGCTTATTCTAAATGCCTTATTGATTTAAATTATTCAATGCTTTCCATTCTATCCCAATGTAAAGATTCCAATCTCTCCTTTTTTCCTTTCTTTATTATTTTTTTTTCCTGCAATTATTCACAGCTCATACCCACAATGCATCATACACACATATAGGTAATTTATTTGCTCATCTGTGTGGTGCAAGTACAGAAAACATGTTGGGTCGTAATTGGTTGTTTCCACAGCTCTGAGCATGTGTGATGTCCTTTTCAGTTGACAGAAAGTGGTAAATTGGCCGCCACTTGCAATGGCTGAAAATGGGTGGATTTAGCTACTTAATTTATATTCCACAAATGCAAAATTAATCAAAATACCATGTTTAGACTAGTGGAGGGACATGGAACATATTACTGAAAAGCACATTTTGAGGTTGACTTCCCCTTTAACGATATCATTCATTGTTCAAGGAACAACAGTAAACCATGTTCATAATCTTTGGCATCTCCCCACCCACCCATCTATTCATTATCCGAACCGCTTATCCTCTCAAATAATTTTAAAAATAATATATTTTGGTTTGAAAACGCAAATAACTTCCACGTGTGTTTGTGTTTGTCAGACCCTCTGTCGATGAGTCCACAGAAAGCCCTGGAGACCATTGGGGCCAACCTGCAAAAGCAATATGAAAACTGGCAGCCAAGGGTGAGTGAATCAAAAACGTTGAACAGTTCCTTTCATTTCTTCACTACCTATTCATTTCGCTCAGGGACCGTAATATGAATAGACTTGTTTGAAATACATTTCAGTTAATTTGTCTAGACCATTGGTTGTTTGTTCCCAATCAACTTTCATGACTTTTCTAATATCTTTTAAAAGTTACACATTTTGGCTGTCTTTCATTTCATTGATCATTTTAGAACTGAATTGTTGACTAATAGTGGGGATTAAAATTATTTTGTCCACTGCCTCCAACAAAGAACAAAAACATGTCTGTTTTGCTTTGGTATGGATGCATATTTATTGATGTATTTATATATTTATTTTGTCAGGGGTGAGATCTTGATTTGGCCAATTCTGACAAGTATAGTGAATTTTGTTTTTCCTTCTCTCGTGTACATTAGGCGTAGAAAAAAAGGTAGTGTGTTTCCGGTAACATGAAATTTCAACATAGGGTCGGTAGGTCGGACAAAGTTTTTTATTTTATTTCCCCCCCCAATCAAAAATGTAAACAAAATAACCATAAAACAAGGAGACATTGAAACCCCCGCTACCCTGAACTCCGCTACCTTGAACTCACTACCGTTTAAAGCACAGCGAAGCTGCGGGAATGAATGAGAAGGGAGTCGCGTCGTAACCAGTAAGAAGAAGCTGATTCGGAGCAAAGGTTGAGCACGTTGTAGCGCATATTTAGTCAATGACATGTACACACAATGAAATTTACATTCATATATTTGATCACTTATTCTTTGACATTTTAGGGGAAGCCGAGCTTCCCTTGCAGTCCGAGAGCAATCGCCACTGATTGAAACCCCCGCTTGCCGCCAAAGGCGGCGAGAGAGTTGGGTTCCCAGCGGCTGGGTGTTACAGCTACCTCTGCGTCGCGCGTCCTAGACGGCCCGTGGTGTTCGTCAAATAGTTCGCTGAATCTTTTCGATACAGTACATCAATGGATCAGAGATGAAAGTGGACTTTTCTGAAAATCCGCGCGCGCACACACACACCTGGCCGATCACGCATGAATTAGTTTACACAAAACGCTATTCAAATACTCGACATTCAATGATTAATCTTCCTTTTGTGTGCATACCTGCACCCTTTGCGGTTTCCGTTCTCGACGAAATTTCGAAATCTCCGAGATATGGCGAGGCCATGAGAATGCGAGGCGAGCTTATTACTGTTGTGGCGACGCCACCCAAGCTAAGCGAGCCTCAGCTATAGATAGTCCGCTCCGCTGCTAGTGCTCTCTCTCTGCTGTGCGTGCTTCAGCGCGAACATGTACGCAAGCGCGTCTTTTGATTTCAACCAACGACGTCACACACCCGACGTCACACACTGGCGTCACACACAACAACAACAGCTAAACTAAGCTAAGCTAGCCGAGATGACACTCGAAGTCGGACGGACACGTTTTTCTGCCAAAAACTGTGTGTTTCCCTTTTTGTCCAAATATACTTTTTACGACAACGGTCTAATCCACGGTGTCTTTTATTCATTCCCATGGGGTTTAGCAAGTGTGTTTATAAAGAGACGAACATCTCTTTACTGTTAGTAGTGTTAGTGTCTCAACATGACTACGCTCGTGAAAGCAAAACAACGATCTCAAACGCGTCTTCATTCAATGTTGTCAACTAATATCCGGATTAATTTTAGGCAAATTTACTCAGTTCTCCGGAGAGATTTTCATAAAAATTTGAAAAACGGTTTAAACTGTTGTCGGAGATCGTGGCCGCCGCCACGATTCAATGTTGTGGACAGACGACAGGGCAAACGGCACGCACACTCAACGTGAATATCGCGAGAGCATCCCTCCCTTGTGGTTTCTTTCTGACTTCCGGGTTGAGTGAACGCTGGCGCATTTGGCTGCTGCTGCTCAACCCGTATTGTTTTGTGTTTTTTGTTATTGTAAAGTGTCCTTGGGTGTCTTGAAAGGCGCTTGTAAATAAAATGTATTATTATTATTATTACACAAAAATGTAGAAGGTTGTTTGAAAAAAATGCCGACCGTAAAGTTTTTTTTCGAGGTAGAAATTCTCGGTCGGTCGGGTTACCGGAAACACACTACAGTACTTTTTTCTCTACGCCTTAGTAACTCGTTATCAAATCAACTGCCAAATTAAGGCAAAAAACATGTTTAACGTTTCTTGTGGAATTGATTTTTTTAGTTGTTTCAAAGAAGACTTTGCCAAAGATGACAGAATAAAAGCCAATTGCTTGTACGTTGTTTTAATGCACCTTCAGAAAACAACCTCTGTGAGTTAGGTTCTCTTCACACCAACACTGGTTTCGCTTTAACCGCGCCAGTGTTTGCTTCCCACGCTGATCCGTACCATTTATGCAGATGGAAATACACAAAACGAATCCTGGTGCGGACCAAACAACCGAACTGAGACCCACTTTTAAAGGTGAACTTGGTACGCTTCCAAACGGACTCTGTGACTTTTGCTCTAGGTCTGAATATAATCCATTGCCAATCCGCACCAAATACAGGATACGAGCGACTTTTTGGGCCAAACTAGCCACAGTAACCCAGTGTTGAACATACGTCATCCTTTGACTTTTGTTGAGCCGAGCTGCTGGCAGAATGTTGTGCGTCAAAGCACGCAGAAGACGTGCTCCTGTCAGTTTACTAAACACATTTGTCGACGCTGTTCCAAAATCTTGAAAATAGCGTCACGAAACGTGCCTTGAGTGAACTGCTCTTTCCACTCAGAATTATTTTGCAGCTCTACTAATAGCACAAATATGCAGACCAAGAGTGCAGCACGTAGGGATTGCATTATTTCCTCCATTTCCGAGTTTGTGCTCTTGGCAAATGACGATCAGTTCACCATAAAAAAGTAGTTGTCAGTAACCAAGCTCATATTTGAACATATAGATTGTGTGATATACTTTAATTTTTTAAGTTTTTTATGTAGCCTTTATGTATTTAAATTCAGCTGCTGAAATGCAGTATGGCACATTATAGTGTTGAATTGTGAAATTGTCATTCTGGTAGGAATGTCTGCTGTGGTTCTCTATATTTCCCTCTAGTGGTTAAACCTAAAATTACTATCCTAATGCACTGATTGCTTCTCTCTGGAGGCTAAACTGATTTTCATTTTGAAAAGGTGGAACTCAAGTCAGGCTCTCTCGAATGGTTAAACCTACTCTTGAAGGACCAAAATCAAGGATGGAGAACTCTGGTGTTTGAATTTTTAGAATTGCAAATATTCATGCCAACTATTAAGCCATGTATCTTACCAATTGTCATGGAATTTAATTCTTTTAAATATATGTCTTTCATTACTCCATAATACATGGTGCACCCATTACATCATTCGTGCTCCATACTCATTTCCACTCCACGGCTCCTTCCTCTTGGGCCATGTCACCACTCCACATGAGTTGCAGTATTGAGTGGTATGAACATAGTTTCTCTGCCTCGTGTTCTGAGAAAATGTACCCCAAGGGTGGTGAAAACAGTGCAAAGCCAGTGTGCGGAGATGTATTTGCTGTTAGTAAATTTGAAATTAATTTGAAACCACACGTGAATACTGTATCTGGAAATCCAGCAAAACAAGTGTTGGATCCTGACCTCCTTCTGTAAGGCTTGGCAGCAGTGTTTGTTTCTTTGTCACATCAGTTTGTTGTTGAGTTTGACACGTTAATAGATTCAACATTGTTGTAACATGCCCTGTAACATGTTTGTGTATTATAGTATCAGGAGTGCAAGGATACAGTCAGTCCAAGCTCACTGCACTGTGGCAGGGGCACCAAATGATGCCTGCGGGTACCACATAGCCCCCAAGGACCGCATTAGTTGCCTGCGGCTTACTCTAAAAATAGCTTACCAGTGACGGGACATAGTGATTACAGTTCCAGTGTTACCGGATATATATGACCGTCATATATTTTGGAAATTCGTGTTTGGCAATTAAAGGTGTACAAGCAAATGTTTGTAGCTTCTTAAGATAGTTTCTCTGGTGATGTAAACGTAGGCTTGAGTTTTGGTCACCCGGGAGGTCAGCAGCGAATGTTGGTTGAATGGCAAGGAGGAGGAGTGGGAGTCTGCGAGCGGTTCTCTGTGTCAGCCGCGGGATCTACAGTAATACAGCACCACTGGGCTACCAACAGACACATTCCTTACATAAATGCCATGATATACACTAGTTCTTCATCTGTCCTGTCACTGCAACAAGTCACATCAATAGTTGACATGAGGACAAGAACATTAGACTCAATCGGGACTCATCACAAAGCAGCTATAAAAAATTTTGCAGCTACCGCCAACCCATCATTGCAAGTTCATTTGCCTTTTGTGGTTTTGCATTTACCCTTACAGCCAGGGAGACTGCGGCAAACAGACTTGGCTGCTGCCCACTCACTTTTCTTACCTACGCTTCCTCCCACTCTCTGTCCTTTTGCCGTTTCCATTTTCCAATCCACAAAGATGATTGTTTATTTGAATAGTTTTGAGAGCGAATGTCTGTATTTTCTTCAAGGCGAGGCAATACTGTATGTCTTTTTGCATCTCCACTAGTTTCCAATACGAATGTGACGTAAAATCCATCCAGATGTGCTAACCACTGTCCACCAGGCTGCTGACTGGTAAAATGCAACTCAAATTAACCATTTGTATCCATCCAGGCAAAACAATACAAAGATTCTAACAGCAGCAGATTGCGCTTGTTGCGCTAAAGCAGGGGTGTCCAAACTCGGTCCTCAAGGGCCACTGTCCTGCCTGTTTTCCAGCTCTCCCAGGAGCAACACACCTGATTAAAAAAAAAAAAAAAAAATCCGGATCGTTCTAATGCTGCTTCAGAGCTAGCTGATTAGCTGATCGTCTGAATCAGGTTTGTTGCCGGGAGAACTGGAAAACAGGCAGGACAGTAGCCCTCCAGGCACGCAGCTGGACATGCCTGCGTGAAAGGAATATGCCCATGGTCTGTCTGTCTGCATTGAATTTGCAATCCTGCAAAATAACCTCAGTTTTTAATAAATGTACCTAAAACCTGAATGTGCTTTTTTTTCGGAACTGCAATGGATTACAGTTATTTATTTATTTTTTTGCATCCTAAATACCGAATTTATTCCATTTCTCCATATACGCTCATGGTTGTTTCTTTACCATTGTCCCGTGGAGAGACACTGTTTAGGGCTAGTAATTTCCCTCTATCCCTGATTCCTATATATTGCTATTTCAATCATTTTAATTGGCTTTGCGATCAATATTTATATTTTGACAGTGTTTTTGGTCCTCACCGGTCTGGATGTCCCTCTCAGTTTTGTTGCAACGTTTGTTATATTGGGAGACTAAATATTTCCGCAGACCCCTGAGTTAAATTTGTTACTACCATCAATGAGGCGTAGAAAAAAAAGTAGTGTGTTTCCGGTAACCCGACCGACCGAGAATTTCTACCTCGAACAAAAACTTTACGGTCGGCATTTTTTTTCAAACCTTTTACATTTTTGTGTAATAATAATAATAATAATAATAATCCATTTCATTTCATAAGCGCCTTTCAAAACACTCAAGGACGCTTTACAATCAAAACAAGAACAATAAAACCCGTGGAGATGTCCTGGAGGTGAGGGAGAGAGAGAGACTCCTCCGGGTTGAGTGACCGCTGGCGCGTTTGGCTGCCGCTGCTCAACCCATTTTGTTTTGTATTGTTTTGTGTTTTTTGTTATTGTAAAGTGTCCTTGGGTGTCTTGAAAGGCGCTTATAAATAAAGAGTATTATTATTATTAAAACCACAGACAAAATTATAAATAATAAAATGAAAGATTAATTTAGAGCGTTTACATCGGTGCAAAATCACGCGATATTCGTCGGCGAGCCCAACGGCTTCAATAAAGGTCTCGAAGGATTCCAACCAGCGGGGCCACGGGACAGGC
Organism: Hippocampus mohnikei; assembly: GCA_026261675.1. NCBI lineage: Eukaryota > Metazoa > Chordata > Actinopteri > Syngnathiformes > Syngnathidae > Hippocampus > Hippocampus mohnikei. The sequence goes on from JAKGUB010000326.1 coordinate 10,025,628, forward strand.
GGCTCGCCAGGCAGGGCGAGGAACGGAGGAAGAGGCGAGAGTGGAAGCTCCATCTTCGTTGCCATTGTTGTGTTTAATAAAACGCGGGGAGTCTGACTCTGTGCTCACTGCCGTTTATTGTCAGTCCAGGTAGCCACCTTTTCATATGAACACTTTTACGGGCATGACGTCACACCGTCGTAAACTGACCCTGTGGCTGTGGTTATAACATGCCACAAATAATAATAATAATACATTTCATTTATAAGCGCCTTTCAAAACACTCAAGGATGCTTTACAATCAAAACAAGAACAATAAAACCACAGACAACCAAGACAAAATTATAAATAATAAAAGGAAAGATGAATTTAGGGCGTTCACATCGGTGCTAACTCTCGCGATATTCACGTTGAGCGTGCGCGTGGTTTGCCCTGTCGTCTGTCAACAACATTGAATCGTGGCGGTGGCCACGATCTCCGACAACAGTTTAAACCGCGTTTTGTGTGTCGCAGTCGCATGCTCGCACCATAATCTTAAGAAAATAGCATCCAATCGAAAAGATTCAGCGAACTATTTGACGAACACACGGGCCGTCTAGGACGCGGGATGCAGAGTTAACGAGACACCCAGCCGAGGGTCCTTAAATTAATAAGGACAATTTCACTCAACTGTATATATATATGTATATGTATATATATATATATGTATATGTATATATATGTATATATATATATATATATGTTTATATGTATATGTGTATATGTATATATGTATATATATGTATATATATGTATATATGTATATATATGTATATATATGTATATATATGTATATATATATATGTATATGTATATAGTCAAATAGTTATTTTACCTGGTTCAGAAGATGTTTTTTTTTTCTCCTGAACCTTAGTGGCGCATCGGCACATCAGGGCTTTAAGACGTCACTTTCATCTCAACACGTGAATAAATGATGTCACCTGTGAGGTTGTGTGAGCCATGTTTGTTTTAATATAGCTCATAACGTAGCACATAGGATTAAATGTTACCTTTCCATCAGTAACTTCACTTTTCTTGGAGATATGCATGGTTTACCTACCTGCAGTCGAATAGCTCACGAAATGTTGCTGTCTTACTCAATCAGGTGACAAACATCTGCGTTTTTAAAACAGCAGGAAGCTTGAGAGTGAATAACATCTTGCGGAAATTGGCTAAATGATCTTCCATTGGCTCACCTCATGCACTTAGTCCAGTTGGAGCCGCAGAGAAAACCATTAGGACATTGCAGGACTTATGGACACCGAACCTCTAAACTAATATTAGGCTTTCATATTCTTGTGGGAAATCACAATGGACTGAGCACATGGATCAGTTCTTACTGTTTATTATCCCATATACGGCTTTTTTTTTTTTTTTTTTTTTTTTACCTGAACAGTCTGCAAGTTTCCAAACTTGGATTTTCTTATTGTTTAAATGAACTCATTGCAAATATTTTTTGAGAATAATGACAAATGTAACTGGGATCACAACAGACACGAGTTAATGTGTGTGCCATCTCTGTGAATTGGCTGTTGTGTGCCAGGCCATATATTCAACCCAGCAAGAACCTTTGTGACATTAAAAGGTCAATGATTCAAACTTAAAAGTCAGCGCTGCTCATTGTTCATAAACCCCCCTGAAGATTTTTAAAAGTTTATTAGGCCTGTTTGATTCAAAAGAGTAATCAAGTTAATTATTTCTTAAACTGTCGGGCTTTATCATTTAATTTTCACATTTTAACAGTTATTTAGCAAGCTTCAATTAACATGGGTCAAAAATCACATCCGTGCATTTTAACAGTTGCAATATTAACAAATGTTTTCCGTGCTATTAATCAGTGAGCCCATGGGCTTGT